>KI547137.1:750923-842081 GCA_000497715.1 Spathaspora arborariae UFMG-19.1A
GTATTAGGGGTATTAGGATTATCTGGATCAGTCACGGAACCAGGATCAGTCACGGAACCGGGATCAGTCACGGAACCAGGATCAGTCACGGAACCAGGATCAGTCACGGAACCAGGATCAGTCACGGAACCAGGATCAGTCACGGAACCAGGATCAGTCACGGAACCAGGATCAGTCACGGAACCAGGATCAGTCACGGAACCAGGATCAATCAAAGAACCAGGATCAGGGGTCAATAGATTTGGATCAGGTTCAAAAATAGTACCAGGTTCAAAAATACTGCCATCATCAGTTGGAGGTGGATCATCAATTACTATTCCCCCAGTTCCTTCATCTCCAGGCTTTTCAAAAGGTGTTTCAACAGGAGGAATGACGCCTCCTGTATCAATATCTTCTCTAACTGCTAACTTATTCTGGACAACTATGGCAGCATAAACTGAGGTTGCCGTATACAAACCTAAAGCTATAGTGGAAACCTTCATCTCTAACAAATAGATTGGTATGCTTGATGACAAAAACCAGAAAATCAAGAGAGAATTCTAAAAGAAATTGAAGACATATTTATAGTTTTTAGAACGAATCACAAGGGGTGTAAAATAAAGAGAATATTTTGTTTATCAGAAGGGGGAAAGTTAAAATATTCCTTCAATAACGATTCTTGGATAAAATTTATTCGTATTGAGAATGATCATCTCAAATTCAAAAGAATTGTAAGAAAATAACCTTTATCTCCATATAAATTTCAACTCAGTTTGTTCTTCTCCATTTGATTATGCCTAAAGTATATATATGTTTTATATTTGTTATTGCCAATTCTCTATTGGATAAGTTTGTGCGTTGGCTGCGAATAATTGTAAAAGTAGTTGTAATGGCTAACATTATAAAAGCCACCAGGAGCATAGCCCACAAAATACGAACTACGCTGTATAAACAATTGCATGACGGGGTGTAGTTTCAAATGGGAGCATGAAGTTGTAAATTCAAGTGAATCTCATCCTTCATCTAAGTGTTTTAATTGGAAGAAACAAGATATTTTTTTTCCTTTACGGAGAAAGACGTAAATTGAGGGCTGGGCGGAATTGTTTAAATTACTAAAAAAAAGCAGAACAATAGATCATAGATACGTCAGTTTTAATAGTTGAAGAAGCTCTTTGGATTACGTATATCAAATGTGGCTTACACAACAGTGTTCAAATAGAACCTTGAGATCTCAATTGGAAGAAGAAGCTCGTAAACTATTTTCTTGGCCTAATTTCAATTCCAAAACGGATGTCATTTTCAAGAGCCCCACTTAGAACTGTTTGTTTACCAACAAACCAGAGTAATGTTGAAAAGGGTTCATCAATTTAATGATAACGGGGTAATCCTTATCTCAATGAAATAGCGATATTTTACTAAAGATGGAGGTAATCTTAGAAATGTCGGTCTTTTGAGAATTATTTTTAATTTCGTATATGCCAGGATCAATTATTTAAGGTTACGTTAGGAACTTTCATTTATTTCCTAGAAAAATTAGAGTCTAGAAGGATGGCATTTTTCGTAAACTAAGGCAAGTTTTTGTGACGGGTTTAGGTTTGCCAAGAAATCAACCCCATTTACGTTATGGAATTTAAGCTTTTTTCTTGGAGTTTTATTTTTTTCCAGAAGTATGTCAGGAAAACCCTAATTTCGCAACCACAACTAAAGTATTACGTGGAAGTAGAAGATAACTAAGAGGGGCTAGAAAGATTTTTTTCTAGAAAATAAGCTTAGTTAGACAATCATATGTAAATATATGTCCGCCTTCGAGAACTAATTTCTAGTTTATCTTATTAAACTATAGAAAAAATTTCACATAAATTTAAAACTAGAAAAAACATATCATATATCAAACTATCAAAGTTGATGTACATTCTAGAAAACTTCTATGAACTGATTTAGATGTCTTAGATCAAAATAGCACCAATGGCAACAGCAGCAATGGCCATACCGTAACCGGTGTACAAACCATTGGCAGCACCATGGGCTGTGGTAGTTCCATTGTGGGAAGCATTTCCAGTACCAGCATTTCCAGTACCAGCGGTTTCAGTACCAGCGGTTTCAGTACCAGCGGTTTCATCAGAAGTATCGGTTTCATCAGAAGTATCGGTTTCATCAGAAGTATCGGTTTCATCAGAAGTATCGGTTTCATCAGATTCATCAGAATCATCAGTTTCATCAGAATCGTCTCCATCATCAGTGGCTTCAGCAACATCAGTTTCATCAGATTCATCAGCATCATCAGTGGCATCAGCATCGTCAGTTTCGTCGGATTCATCAGCATCATCAGTAGAGTCAGCGTCACTAGAATCGTCAGTAGGAGCAACAGCGGAATCATCAGTTGTGGTATCATCGGCTCTGACAACTAAACCTTGAACTACATTGTTACCTTCAACGATAGCAGCGGCATTAATAGAAGCGGCAGCAGTTAAAGCTAAAGCTAAAGTGGCAATCTTCATTTTTTTTATTAATTGATCGTATTCTAGTAAAAGAAATAAATCAAGTCCAAAAATTTTATCCAAGAGAAGAAATTATTAGGTATTTATAAATAGAATATTTATAAAGGCAAAATTCCTCGACAAAATCAAACAAATGAAGCTAGATCTTACATTTCGTGTCTATTGTGGTCTTCAACATAGAAAAAAATAACCCCCGACAATCGGTGAATCCCTTTTTTTAAAAAAAGCCTTGTCAAGAGGTTACTTGTTGATTGAACGTGTTTTGTTCCAGATTAAGTAAGTAAAACTTGCATCGGAATTTAAAAATTGCTATCAACCACAAAAAGTCACTTGAGTTAATACACAGTACATGGTCTTAAATGAAACGATCTATTTCTACTGATCTATAAGTTGGGTGTCAGACGCGTAATCCAGGATTACTAAGATATTCAAATAAAATGTGTTGTTTTGATACCTTGGTCGTATTGGCCCACGTTGTTAACAATAGCTATTATTTTTTTGCACCCGAATTTTTTAATTCTCAGTGATTGAGTGTTGTTGTTCTAGAATTAAAATGAACCAGTACATATCAACTTCGTATTTTATATTCCCTTTTCGGAAGTGTTTGTCTTGATTTATATAGGATACTAATTTCCTGATGATAAACTCTTATCAAAAAAGTGATTTAATTGGTATTGATTAAGTTAATCTTTTACTG
This sequence comes from Spathaspora arborariae UFMG-19.1A, assembly GCA_000497715.1. Taxonomy (NCBI): domain Eukaryota; kingdom Fungi; phylum Ascomycota; class Pichiomycetes; order Serinales; family Debaryomycetaceae; genus Spathaspora; species Spathaspora arborariae. The sequence goes on from KI547137.1 coordinate 754,098, forward strand.
GGAAACTACACAGAGTTTATTTCACCACGACTATTTTGTGAACCTACAGGTTGCCAGCGAAGTGGCACTCTCTAAAAGAACCAAGTATACTAGCAACTGATTTAGTTCAAGATTATGTGGCTTTTAAGAGCATTTCAACTAGGTGATGTGGAAGCTTGCCACAATGTGCAGGAGTATTATGACATGTTCAAGTTACTGATCTGGATTGCGCCTAAAGAAAAGCCATTGTCTGATTATCAATATTTAACATCTCTTAACTTGCAACCTGTGAAATGGAGTTGTTAACATATACAACTGAAACAATTTCAAGAATATCTACTATGCAGCGTGACGTTTCTACAGGTGAAATTTTCGACGTCATATGACATTCTTTCGAGAACAATACATAAGTAAACAGCAACATAGGATTTCGGAATGTGTCACAAGCAAGGTCTAGTTTAAACAATTAATAGAGTTGCTTTTTTTTTCTGATGGCTTTTCTTGATGAGCTATAGCCACTTCAACGTCTAGCAATTTGAACTGACTTTTTTTTGTGTCGTTTCTTTACTTGCTCGTCATAAAACATAACAGACAATCTATTTGTAGTTAATTGGATTAGTGTGATGCTGTAAACTTTTCGCATTAATTCCGAACTCAACTTGTATAGCTACTGGTTCTATATATAGGAAACAGGAATCTAAGTTAGAACCAAGAAATAAATCTAATTCTCGAAATATGCTGGGGTAACTCAAATATATATCCTGCATACAAAGTCTCCACGTAATTCAAATTTCAATGCATCAAGTTTAATCATTTGAAAGGTCATACACAATTATAACCACCATGGATAATAATTTCGTCACTAGTAAACATGAAAAATATTTTAATAGATTTTTAACAGGATTACCCGGTTCTGCTGCATCGGAAGATTCCAATAAATTATCAATTATATATTTTTGCTTACATGGATTACAATTATTGAATAAATTTCAATTTTCTCAACAAGAATTAACATATCATGCAAACTTCATCTATAAGGAATTCTTAATTGAGAATGAAGAATTTGTAGCATTTAGAGCTACGAATTATTTTAAAAATTCTGGTGAATTTGATTTACCTAATTTATCAGCAACTTTGTTTGCATTATATAATTTACTTATTTTAAAATCTGATTATTCAAAAATATTAAATCAAGATAAAATTATGAAATTCTTAAAATTATGTCAAATTAAAACTGGAGAATTTGCAGGAGGATTTTCTCCGACATTGGTAAAGACTGAACACGGATATGAACCTTATGGAGATAGTGATATTCGACTTTGTTATATTGCATTAGTTATTCGTCATTTAGTAAAATATGACGAATTTGAAGATAGGAAACATGACATTGATACTAAATCAGTATTAGAATTTATATTACAAAGATGTAACGCAAATGGAGGTTTTAGTTCACAAGTATTGAATGAAGCACATTTAGGATTTACATTTTGTGCTGTGGCATCTTTAAAATTATTAGATTATCCTATGGAAAATCTTGAACTGACAAGACATTGGTTAGTGCAAAGACAAGTTGATTATCCTGTAGAATTATATAAAGAATTTGAATATGAATATTATCGACCAATAGATATTGGTGGGTTTAATGGAAGAGAGAATAAATTAAGTGATACATGTTATTGTTGGTGGTGTACTGGAGCATTATATATTATGAACCCAACAAATTTAAATTTTATTAATTTAAATCGTGGTGAAGAATATTTATTATATCGAGTTCAGAATCAATTATATGGAGGATTTGGGAAAGATATTGAATCAACTCCGGATCCATTTCATAGTTTTCTTGCTATTGCAAGTTTAGCATTATGGGATAATACGAGATTTGGTTTGAATGAAATTAATCCCGTTTTAGTAATTACACAAGAACTGTATGAATTTTTTAAAAGTAAAGTAGAGTATTAAATAGTAAAATGAAAGTTTTCCCTTTTCTCGTAAATTGAAATTCGGGGTTAGCAAGAAGGAAATAAGTGACATGGAAAATCTTGAAAATTTTTGGTGTATAGAAAAAAAACTGGTAGAGTAGATACCAACTGTAAAGGTTAAAAGAATTGAAAAATCTCTAGATTTCGTATCGGTTTTGTATCAAATCAAGACCAAATCTTCTTCAAATAGTTAAATGCAACAAACATCAAGTCAAATTACTCAAAATGACTCAAATAACATAACAACAAAAACACCAACACTAGGTATAACAACTAGGGGGAAATCTCCAGAAGCTTTGGCTCATTTAGGTGCAGGGGCAACTGCAGGTTTAGTTTCAGCAATTACTCTTCAACCATTTGATTTACTTAAAACCAGATTACAACAACAGCATACAGTTAAAGTATCGTTGGTTTCAGAATTGAAAAATATAAATACAGTGAAAGATCTTTGGAGGGGGACTTTACCTTCAGCATTAAGAACTTCTATAGGAGCAGGATTGTATTTTACATTTTTATCAAAAATGAGATCAAATTGGGCTAATTTTAAAATTAAATATAATCCAAATTTAAATACAATTTCGAATTCTTCAGTTTTACCTAAATTGACTCCTTTAGAGAATTTAACTACAGGTTTTATAGCTAGAGCTATTGCTGGGTATACACTTATGCCAATAACTATTATTAAAACAAGATTTGAGTCCAATATTTATAATTATAGTTCAATGTATGAAAGTATAAAAGGGATATATTATAATGAGGGTATTGGAGGCAACATTGGGGCCAACACTGGGGCCAACACTAGATATAACACTAGAGCAACTGCTGGTTCACTCAAAAATTTCTTTAAGGGTTCAGTTGCTACATTAATTAGAGACTGTCCATATGCTGGACTTTATGTTTTAACTTATGAGAGTTTTAAAAATGAATTATTTCCAATATTAATTCCTGTTGGTTCTTTAGGTGATACTCGTGCAAGTATTATTAATTCTGCAGCTGCAATGTTGGCAGCTACTGCATGTACGACAATAACTGCACCATTTGATGCGATCAAGACAAGATTACAATTAACTAATGAATCTTCAATAGTTAGGGCAAGTAAAATATTACTTAGTGAACCTGGAGGAGTTGCTAATTTTTTTCGAGGATTATCGTTAAGATTAGGGAGAAAGGCGATTAGTGCAGGAATAAGTTGGTGTATTTATGAAGAATTAATTAAAAGTGATTTTTCACAAAAATTATTTGTTAAAAAGGAAAGATTGTCCTAGGAGCTTGTACATAGTTTAAAATATATGGGGTAAGATTTGGTAACCTCGGATATTGTAGTGGTTTTTTTTTTCTGGTAGTAATTTTTGTCGCCCCCCACCTTGTTGAAATTTGGACATAGAAATCTGGAGAGAATAAATTGCTTGATTTTTTTTTAAAAAAAACTACCCTGAACTAGTTCCTTTTATCTTTAGTATGAATGAAGAATTAATCAATAGTGCTGTGGCTTTCTTGAAAGATCCACAAGTTACAAATTCTCCTTTGACTAAAAAAGTTGAATTTTTAGAAACAAAAGGATTAAATCAAGAAGAAATTGAAGAAGCTTTAAAAAGAGTAAGCGAAGAACCATCATCAACTTCAACAACTCCTTCTACTTCAAGCTCCTCTTCAATTGCTGTTCAACAACCAGTTCGTCCTCCACCTATAGATTATTATGCTGCTGCTCCTGAATTACCTGAACGATCCTGGAAAGATTATTTTATTATGGCTACTACTACAGTTGGTGTTACATATGGATTATACCAAGTTGTTAGTCGTTATTTAATCCCTAGTATTCTTCCACCTACTCAATCAGACATTGACAAGGACAAAGAAAGAATAGAAGAAGAATTTTTAAAAGTTGATAAAATTTTAGAACAATTAAGTGCTGATCAAGAAATTATGAAAGTTAATAACGAGAATAAATTAAAAGATATTGATACTGTGATTGAAAATGTCAATGATTTCTTGAGTAAATATAATAAGGATAAGTTAAAATTTGATGATGATTTAAGATTAATGAAGTTGGAGATTGATAATTTGAGTAATAGTATTGAAAAAAATATGAGTTTAACTAAAGAAAATATTAATGAAGAATTATCAGAGATTACACAAGAATTAACATCTTTAAAGAATTTAATCAAGGCAAGATCAACTAATGGTCAAAGTAACAATGTTGAACGAAAAATAGCTCCTGTATCTTCAATTCCTTCAGCTTCAGAGATTTTAAAACGAACCAAGGCCAAGAGTGAAAAGACAGTATCACCAGAACCAGCCGGTGAACCAACTAGTGAGCCACAACCTGAAGTTAAGACTAGTGGTGATAGAATTGGTAGTGTTACAATGGACGGAGTTACAGCAGGAGGAATTCCCGCTTGGTTATTGAAAGATAAAGAAAGAGAAGAAAGAGAAGAAAGAGAAGAAAGAGAAGAAAGAGAAGAAAGAGAAGAAAGAGAAGAAAGAGAAAAGCGAGAAAAACAAGAAAAACAAGAAAAACAAGCTGAATTGCCCAAAGAACCCCCAGTTGAACCAACACCTTCATCTTCAAAAGAATCAGGGATCCCTGCTTGGCAAACAACAGCACCTTCGTTTTCTACAACTAAAACTGAAGAAGAAATTCAAGAGAAAATTGCCAATATTGGTGTACCTTCATGGCAACTAAATGCAGGTAATACTAAAGACAACCAAGCAAATACTGGTATTCCATCATGGCAAAGATCAGCATAAATTCACATATCTTAGTATTGTTTTTTAATATTAATAATGTACAATTAATTGTTTGTATTAGTTTTCTATGTAATGTGCAGGAAAAGTGTCCTACTTTTTTTTTTCTTTTTAAGCGACAAGAATCAAATTGAATGACAAGTGAGAGTGGTGGATTTTCTTTTAACCCACGAAAGGAAATAAAAGAAAAGAAAAAAAAATAGTTCTCGTATGTCCGTTTATTCCAAGAGCATTCTTTTTTTTTCTTTGACTATCAACGATATCAACATATTTTGTTGTATATATCCTCACACCTAATAGACATTATAAAGGTTATTGCATATATAGACAGTTCAAATTTACTGAGTAACTGTCCATTCCATCCAATCAACTAGATTTAATTTATTTTTTGTATTATTTTTTCCCACCCAAGCATTTGCAGACACTTGTTTTTACCAGCAACTTCAGTCTAGGTTTTTGGTATTCCCCTTACATTCGTTTTAAAAGTCTTTTCGTTTTTTATATTCAACAGTTTACCCTTTTTAGGTTAATCATATTTGGTTTTTACGGTTTGTTTTAGGATTGTGACAGATTGAGTGAGTCATTATCCCCCCTTTGTTTCATTTTTTTTTAATACAAGTCAGGTTTAATATTTTAGAGACAGATATACATAAAGTTCACCAAAAGAAGCATTTAATATTGGTTGATATTTATTTTATTTTCAGTTGTATTTTTTTTTGTGTTTAATAATTTGGTTATAATTTCGTTAAAGTTTTATATGTTTCTTATTTCATCATGTCAACAACAAGCTATAAGAGAAAACTCGAATTAATTCCATTTAATAATCAAATTGAATGTATTGACAAGGCTCTTGTTAATAATTCAAAACATCAAGGTTCAAATCAATTTTCAAATTATGGTTCTTCTTCAAGGTATGTACATGGACATAACCATGGACATAACCATGGACATAACCATGGACATAACCATGGACATAACCATCACAATCAACAACAAAATAAATATGCCTTAGCTGCAGTTGCCGTTGCTGCGGCTGTTCAACATCAACAGCAACAGCATTATTTACTTCAACAGCAACAACAACAGCAGCAGCAGCAACAGCAACAACAACAACAACAAGTTAGACAAGGTCAACCTCAACAAAAACAACAAGTTTATTTTTCCGGTGGAGCAGGATATCAACAACAACAGTACAACCCTCAATATCAGAAACAACAACTGCAAACTAATTCTCCACAAGTTTATTCCTTATCACAACAGCAATATCAACCTCCTCAAATTTTTGCTGATGTTAGTCCTGAAAATAATTCATTTACTCAAAATCAACCAAATAACACCTCCAGTCAAGGATTTGATTTGAAATCGAATTTTATTATTTATAATAATAGTTCGAATTCAATTTCTTCTCCAACTAATCAACAACAACAGAAATCTTCGATTTCTTCAGCATCATCAGGAACAACCACAGCAACAGTAACCACAACAGCAACAACATCGCTTCCTGGACAAGCATTTCTTCCCAAATTATTTGATGCTCATATTGGTCCATCGAATTCAGCAAATAATTCCCCAATTTTATTACCACCAAATGCAAATAGTTATAAAACTACATCTTCTTCACCACCAGATTTATTTTTATCAACAACAGGGAATTCTAGTTCTACATTGAATAATTCTCCACCGTTAATTAACTCAACTAATACACCTACACCCACAACCAATTTCTTTAGTTCTCCTTCATTTGGTGGTACTACCAATACTACTACAAGTTCAAGTCAATGGAATACTACTAGCGCTCCGTCAACTAGTTCAATTTGGGGCCAAAGTACAAGCTCATTCAAATCAAATATTACATTGACTAATCCGGCTACTACTGCTACTACTACTACAAGTACAGGAAATGTCAACAATAATATTTTATCAAGTTTTGGAGGGACAAATTTGTGGTAGATAATTTGTCATAGTTTGAAATTTATGTTTTAATTTTTGTATATATGTGTTTTTTTGTTTATACATCGTTGGTCCCCAATTTGGTCATTTTAGTTTTTTTTTATTTACCTTTAGGTTATGTTGATACATTTTATTTTAATTTTTTTGATATTTATTCTAATGTTGTTTTGCTTTTGTATAAGGGAGAGAAGAGAGAAACACTTTGTTTTTTTATGTTTGGCTAAAAGGTTTTTTTAGGAAATATAGTTTTTTTTAAGTCTGTGTTTTTAAAATGTATATTTAAATTATGTGTTGTTAGTTAGTTAACTTCTTGTAGTAGTGATGATCTATAACTCGTAGAATCTACCTTTCCAGTACAGATACACAGGACCAAACCAAGTGAATCACATCTACTACACCAATTCAAGAAACTCATAATCTAAATGATATTCAAATCCAAATTCAAATTGATTTAGTAAGTATGTAGATATCTTTGTTTCCGATACTTTTTCTCAAATACTGTTTTGTCGATAACAAAAAATCAATTTGTCTTGATTATTATTTACATTATAAGGTTATTGAACTGGAACAGCTAGTGTAATCTAGTGTAATCTAGTTGGTTGGACCTCTATGTCTGTATCGGATTGTTGGTTCCATGCTCAAGAAAATTTAAGTAGTTGAGGTTGTTCAATCAATCAGGAGAGTTACACTAGATATGTGAAACTGCTTTAAGTAAATGTTAATCTTTTTCTGTAAATCAGAAAGAAAAGTATAAAATACAGAAAAATTTACACGTTGAATTCAGAAGGATATTGTCATGTAGTAAAGTAAACCCCTTTTCACTGTTGAGGAGACGACTGGTTGATTCTCAGTAAAATCTCTTACTTTTATTACTTTGAGAATACATTCAATACATCAAAATCTCTTTAATGCTCTTTATTCAGTTCAACTCTGAATGTTTCTAAATCAGCGTTTATAGAAGATCAATATTAGACCCTTCAGATAAGTTAAACTGACTTCCTGAACTCAGGTCAATTTTTCGATCTATTCAATCAGACTAATATTTGTTCAATCAAACTAATACCTATTCAATCAAACTAATATCTTATTTATACTTATCTTGTAAAAATTTACAAATTTATAAATTTTAGGACTTCTAGCCTACTTATAGACTTATCTTAGATTAACACAAATCTAAGATAAGAAGTAGAAAAACAATTTAACCAAATCTAATCAAATTTATGACATTAGAATAAATCTCTAGATTAACATTTTTAATGAAATCCCACAACTTGTCACATAAATCTTATTTACCCTAAAAATGTCGTAAATTGCATTTCTATACGACAAAGATTTGCTACCCAGAATATACATATCACTACTCAAGCCGAAAGACAGAATAACTTAGATTGTTAGAACTAATTTAGAACATTTCCCTAGAAATGTCGTGAACTACATTTCTATGCGACATTTTTACCATTCTTTTTTTCCTGCAATAAATTTGTCTAATAAAAACCAAACTGGTAGAAATATCTGGTATTCTTTTCCTAAACACACACTGTACATTGTACAATGACAGAGAAAATATCACTACATAAACTTATAAATAAAGCTAGTAATCAAAGATTACCTTCTAAATCATTCGTTTCCTTAGTTACTCAACTCAATCAAAAACAACCAATTCAAGATACTCAATATATTCATGATTTACTAGAATTAGACAACATTGACACATTAAAACAACAAAGAATCAATGAATATAAAATTCAATTAATCATTGAACTCTCTCTAAGTTCTATTGAACAATGTCATCAATTTTGGAAGAATTTAGGAAGATTAGACAATAATGTTCAAGTTAAATATTTGATTAAAATGAATAAAATGTTATTACAAAGTACGAAATATGATCGAGATATTGTTAGACAAGTTATTAATAATGAATTTATAGAATATTCACTAGATTATTTGAATAAATTGCATGACAAAACGTTTACAAATAGTCAGAAATTAGTAGTCAATCATATTATATTTATCGTGGCATCAATTATTGATAATAAATTAGCTGGTGAACAAGATAGTATTATTTCTATACAAAATTTCCTTATAAAATTAATTACTATCTTAAAGAATTTAAAACTTTTGAAATTATTATCATTTTTGTTATTAAAATCTAAAACAATTCTAACTGGTGATCAAATTGAACATTTAACTCATAGCAAAATTATTAAACATGAATTACAACAAAGAATTAATACTGTTGAACCTAGTGATAGTGTTGTTAATTATACATCAATTGCTTCATTAAGTATTACGACTTTTTCCTCAGACAAACAAACTGATTTCTTTAAAACAAAACGACATTTCTGGTTAATTAGAATCATGGAGACATTTGATTTTAAGAATATTGCTACTAGATTTATTACAAATTATATGCCTATTGAATCTTCAAGTTATTCATTAACATTTGAGTTTATTCAAATGTTTGTTAATTGTATTGATTTACTTAAACTTGATGATTTCCGGAGATTTAATTTACAAAATTTCTTAATTACTCAAGTTCCTTTAATATTATCAAATTTTAAAATATCAGAAGAAGATTTGCAAAATATGGTTAACAATGTATTTACGGAACATGATGAATTAAAATCTGAATTTATTAAAAGTTTAAGTATACATAAATTGGTACCAAATGAAACTACTTTACCTGAATTGAATTTACGACAAAGATTTAATGAAAAATTATTAAATATAAATTCTGAATTTACCTCTTTGGAAGAATCAGGTTTAATTGAATTTATGTCTTCATTACCTCAAGATTTAAAGTATCTGTCTAAACATCAATTTGAATTTAGTTCAATTATAATTGAAATTATCAATGATTTAATCTTAAATAAAGATTTTGAAAAATTAAACAGATTATTACTTTGTATTATGAATAATCTTGCTTTATTAAATATTATTATGTTTAATTGTGAACAAAATTATTCAATGTTGTTTCAATTAATTGATTTTATTGATTCTATTAAATTTAATATTGACGATGATGATGAGAATTTTCAAGATATATTTACATATTTTGGAGTTACTTTATTATCAATTATTTTAATTATAACTCATTTCAAGCTTGATTATTCTTTTATAATCAAGAATTCATTTATTTTGGATTATATGAGTAACTTCTATTATGGATTATGTGAAAATTTAACTAATCAAATTGAAGATGAGGAGAATGAACAAGTTATCAACTATAATAACTTACTCACAGATTGGATTAATGCTTTATTTGATGATAATAATGATGGATTATCAGATGAATTAATAAAATCGATTAATATAAAACAAATTTATAAATTAATCCCCATAGTATATCAACAAGCAATTATAGCTACAAGTTCAGGCAAATTAGATTATTCCAGTTTGACTAATGGTTTAGATTATTTATCACAAATGTTTTTAATTCCTTCAACTGTAAGTTTAATAAGTTGGTTATTGAAAGAAATTAATTTGTTAACAAAATTAGATTTTGAAAATGTTTATTTAAAAGTACTTTGTGAAATCATTCAAACAAATATGAATTCACAAGATTTACCTGCTTTAATATTTAAAATTATCAAGAATATTCATGGGAAAGAAATTTATAAAACTATAACTAAATTTAAAGAATGGGAAACTATACCAATTGCCAAGGATGTAATTTCGATAATTGGTAAATATGAAGTTGACCCTATAATTTCTAAAGATTTAAATGTTTGTGAAACTATAAAATTACAATTACTCAATAGGGATATAACTACTTTACCAATTGATTTTATAATTGAATATATTGAAAAGAATAAGAATCAAATTATCTGGTATTTAATCTATGAAGTCTACAATTTTCAAAAATCAAATGATGAAGAGTTGAAATATTTCATCAATTTAATGGTATACTTGCTTATCTTGTATTCCCCTCAAGCTAAGAACTATTCTCAAACTGTAAACACTATTGAGAATGGTAATTATGGAATAGATGACAAGTTTGGTCTAACTATAGACCATCACTATAGTTCGCTCTTTGAGAACAAACCTGAGGTTAAATTAGAGGAAGATGAAGATATGTTAAACGATGAACTATTTAACGATTTAACAAATACAGTCAATCTGACTAGTCAAAAATTGTTAAAATTAAATCTGAAAATTGGATTTAATCAAAGTTTACTTGGAGAATTTACCAAGATTAAAATTGGTAATCATATATTATTTGAAAAATCTATTAAAATATTAAATGATAAGATTTTAGATGAATTGAATAAGATCTAATGTATATAGAATTGTGGCTTTTGTACATTCTTGGGTACTCCCGCTAAGATAACATAAGTTAAAATATATATATATATCAAAGTTTTACATTTTCCGATTATAATCAAAGAAAATATACGTCAAATGAGATCGATTTAACATATCTCCGTTATACCTCAAGAATTACCTATCTCAGGGGGATCTATCAAAAGATAACATAGTATAATCTTATTGTAATTATCGAGGCTTGTTCCAATGTTCAGGATAATTGATATCTTGACTTACCCAATTAGGAAGGCAATTGCGTTTGAATTACAGGTTTTCAAACTAACCTGTAAAAATGTTGAATTTATTTTTTTTTTTATCTTATCGTAAAATTCCAATTTTTCATAATTTTCGCAACATTGTCTAAACTGATAAACTCTGGGGTAGAAACATATAAATCAGACTGTAATTGTCAGAAAGAAAGAATAGTTTAAGCTGTTTATCACACTAACTATGAAAAACATCAGATCAATAACATCAGATCATCTTCATCAAATAAAATCTAAAACTGAAGATCATTTTCACAATATAACTTCAGTTCGATCGCAAATTCGAGAAATACATCCCGATCAAGCAGCAAATGATGTTGAATTATTAGCACAAATTGGTTATAAACAAGAACTTAGACGTCATTATAGTACGTTACAAGTTTTTGGTATCGCTTTTTCTATTATGGGATTATTACCTAGTATTTCTTCAACTATTGCTATTGGATTAGAAGCCGGTCCTGCAGGTTTGGTTTGGGGTTGGTTCTTGTCAAGTATTTTTATATTTTCCATCGGTATATCTATGTCTTTCTTAGGTAGTGCTATTCCTACTAGTGGGGGGTTATATTATTATACAAATTATTACGCTCCAGATAGTATCAGAGTTCCTTTAAGTTTTTTAATTGGATGCTCAAATTCCGTGGGGTTAGTTGGTGGGTTATGTAGTATTAGTTATGGTTTTGCTGTGGAAGTGTTATCTGCAGTTTTTATTCAATATGATGGTGATTTTGAAATTACTGATGGGAAATGTTATGGAATCTTTGCTGCTTGTATTATTTCCAATGTTATAATTTCTTGTCTAACAACAAAATATGCTGCCCACTGGCAAACAATATCAATTATTATTAACTCATTTTTAGTTATTTTGTTTTTAATCGCTGTTCCAGTTGGTAAACGTCATGATTTTAATTCTGCTGAATATATTTTCACTAATTTTGAAAATACTAGAAGTTGGAATACTCCTTGGTCATTTGCATTAAGTTGGATGCCAGCAATTTGGACCATTGGTGCTTTTGATTCTGCAATTCATTGTAGTGAAGAAGCCAAGAATGCCCAAAAATCTATTCCTTGGGGGATTCTTGGTTCAATTTCTGTTTGTTGGATTTTCGGATGGTTTATTGTTATTGTTTGTGCTGCATGTATTAAAGATGGTGATACTACAAGAGTACTTACTTCTGATACTGGTAATCCAATGGCACAAATTATATATGATTCATTAGGGAAAAAATGGGCAGTGGCCTTTATGGCTATGATTGCTGTAGGTCAATATATGATGTCTGTATCAATTTTAATTGCTGCTTCAAGACAAATTTGGTCTTTTGCTCGTGATGATGGTTTACCAATTGTTTACAATTTTGTTAAATATGTTAATCCAAAGATTCAAGTTCCCGTAAGAGCTACCATTTTTGGAGGTTGTTTAGCTTTATTAATGGGTTTACTTGTATTAATTGGCGCTTCTGGTGCAAATGCTTTGTTTTCTTTAGCTGTCGCTTCAAATTATTTATCTTGGGGAATGCCTGTTTTACTTGTTTTACTTCCATTAGGAAAATCAAGATTTGTATCTGGTCCTTTCCATTTTGGTACAATTTTAAGTACATTGATTAATTTTACAACTGTTTGTTGGATTGCTTATGTTATTGTATTATGTATGTTCCCTGATTCTAAAACTGTTGATAAAGAATCTATGAATTATACTGTGGTTATTAATGGTGGTGTATGGGTATTATCATTGATTTACTTTTATTTATGGGGTTATAGAAGTTATACTGGACCAAGATCTAATCTTGATGAGCAATATATTGAAGGTTCAAGTGTTGATGGGTTAGATGAAGTTTTAGCTGAAAAGGCGTAATTAATTCTATATATAAATCTGGATTTATAGTTTATACATGTAAAGAATAGTATTTAGCTTGTACAAGACATCTAGTCTTACCTCGATACTCTAATATCTCTATTGATGATATCATCATTGGAGATTTGCAACAATCCCTATACTTTGTCTAAACACCGAAAGCAAAATTTTTATCACCGAAAACAACAAGATTACTAACGAGTTAACACCGAGTTCACAGTAAACATAAAAACAAAAACAAAAAAAGAAAACAGAAAGAAAAGTCGGCGGCTACCCCAGAACTTTAGGACCCTGTACCGTTTGTTCCATCAATTGTTAAAATCTTAAAGTTATTACAACATGGCTGATATTCAAGAACCACCAAAGAAACGACGTAATAGAACTACATTAGTTTGTAATGTATGTAAACAACGCAAAGTTAAATGTGATCGGAAATCACCTTGTACACGATGTATAATTTACAAGACTCAAGATATTTGTTCCTATACTGAAGAATTACCTCCTATAAAACACCCGAAGTTGCCCATACAACCCCCTATTAGCAACAATACTTCACAACCTGTACAACTGTTACCACAGCTAGTTCCTTCTGTTAGCCAACCTGTTGTAACCCCTGTTAATTTACCTCCTGTTGCGAATACAACTCAACCTAACTTATTAAATGAAAGTTGTCCCCTTGGATATGCTGCTTCAATTCAAACACATCAATCAGAAAATTCAGTTGCTACACATGATACCCCTCTTACTCACAAGTCAACTCCATCTACTATTCCTTCTAGTATATCTTCAGTACCAGTTACAACTCCAGAATCTTCTAATCATAGTTTCCTAAGTAAAGCTCCGCAACCTTCAGTGTATATAATCACAAGTGAGATTTCTCATATACTAAGTAGATTCACTAATGCTGAATCTGTGGTTGGTATAAACCCTATCAACTCCCCCAATGAAGAATGCAATTTTTTCAATTATCTGTCATTTTCTGAACGTTGGGATAAACAACAATTAAATCATGGTCCTTTTACTTGGCATGCATTTTTAGATAAAGATGTCGCATTGGCTGATTTATGGACTTATTTATCTAACAAATCTAATGAATTACGAAGAATAAGTAAAGCTAGTTCAAATTCTCCTGATACTCAACCTGATGAAGTACAAGGAGAAATATGTCATGATGAATTAGGGGATATATTAGCGAAAATCCCATTTCAAGTTTTACAAAGATTGAATTTAAGTAGTTTTAAATTCGATACTCTGAAACGAAGAATAAATCAAACTGCTATTCCTTTAGGAATGAATTTTACGACAAATCAAGAATATTTTAATGATAATTCAATTGAATTAACAGAAAAGATATTAAAGATATTACCTAGTCGAGAAATTATTTGGATTCATATTAATCGATTTTTTAAATTTTTATATCCATTTATTCCAATTATTGATGAGACAAGTTTTAAAAAAGACGTTGAACGAGTTATTGGTGGTGAAGGTGGTGAATATATTAACAAGATTAATATTGTTGATAACTTAGATTATGCAATTATTGGAATGTTGTTGATTATATTACGTATGAGTTTTCTTTCACTAATTTCGAATAATGAAGAATTTAATAATATGGTATTAAAAAGTGCAACATGTCCCAAGGCATATCAACAACATTTCACACTGGGAGAATTATACAATTTGCAATTACTTTTAAAGAATAATATTGGTACTGAATTTATTGAATTGGCTAGAAATTGTATTACTAAATTTCAATTATTTCAAAAGACAAATTTAATCATATTACAATTTACTTTACTTTTAAGATTATATTTTTATTTCTCACCCGAAGATTCAGAAGGCCCTGATAGAAATCAATTTCAAATATATAATGGAACATTAATTCAAATGGGATATGCTATTGGACTAAATCGAGATCCAAGTATATTAGGTAAATTTGATTTAAAAACAAGTAATATTCGTAGAAAAGTATGGCATTTCCTTGTATATTTAGATCTTTTCCAAGCTGCACAATATGGAAGTCCAATAAGTACAAATCCTCAATATTCTGATACAAAGTATCCATTTTATGAAGAAGGAAATAGTAATATTGCATTTGGACATTTTGATAAATATTTGTTAAACACCTATGGGAATATTCAACATTTGTCAACAAATTTAAGAAATATATTGGTGTTGATATTAGATGTTAATTCTAAACTTAAAATGAGTGATTTAACTGAGAAATTAAGTGCCTTAGAGTTGTTTGTTGCTAAAAATCTAGGACCCAATTTAAAAGTGTTTGCTGATGCCATTAATCAAATTGATGATAGTGATTCCGATTTATTACCTCGAGTATTTTACATTCCATATTTTCTTCAAACGAAAACTTTCCTATCAGCAATTTATTTTCATATGTTTCTTCATTTTGAAAAAGAAAATTCCCTTGATTTAGCGTATTTTTATTTAAAGAAAATTCTATGTATTTTATTAGAAGATTTCTTACCACAATGTTTTAGAATATTGGATCATCAACATTATTTCTTTTGTCATTCAACCAATTTCTTTATAAATCCAAACATTGAATGTTGTTTACACAATTCCAATGGATTTTTATTTGCAATTATTATACGATTACAATATACTATTAGAATAATGAAACAAAATGAAAATGAAGAAAATAAGAAATATATAAATCTGTGTGAAACTTTAATATATTGGCTTACAAAATGTGCCAAGATATCAACCATTGGTATTTCCAAACTAGGTAAACGATATTTATATGCTTGGAGAATAAGTAAATCTCATACATTTATCCTCAAGAGTTTATCATCCGATGATTATTTTAATAAATTAAATGATCCAACTGAATGTAACAAATTTGCTACAGCCAACCCCCGATTAACAAACTTTAACTTGAAACTTTGGCAAGTTGATGAATTAAGTGATATTTTACAAAATACAGTAATGAGTTTAAATAAATCCCAATTAATCAATGAATGGATTGAATTATTTGGACCAATCCCAGAACCCAAACCCAAGGAATTCAGTCCAGAAGAGAAACAATCACCCACACCAAATATAGATCCCAACGTGATTGATCCATTTATTGGTAATTTAGATAATTTATTTAATCAAGTTACTTCAAGAATTGATCCAGCGGTGTTTGAAAATGATGTATTAAAACAATCAACAAATTCTGTGATAACTAGTACAATGGAGAATTATTTGGCGTTGGATAATCCATATTTTGATATTTTTAATGATTTATCTTTGGATCAATTAATCAAGAGTTTTGATCAATAGTTTAGTTCAATTAATATTGTATATTTTTTCGCATCTTTTCGCAGCATTTCGCAGCATTTGTACTTGTATTTCCTGTTCTATATGACTGAAGTAGCCTTGATTGTATTGTACTAGTTATGTGTATGTTTGTGGATTTACTGGCTGTGAGTTTTGTACTGATGGGGTTTCTACTGGTTATGTGTATTGTCGTGTGTATTGTCCTACCTGTTTGTAACAGGTTATCTTTACATTGATTTGGTCATCTTCAGATTTTTTGCTTTACATTTGAACACTTGTACTTGTTTCATAGTTACATCTCATGCTTAACAGTTGAATAGAGTTTTGTATCTAGAATAGATAAAGAATCAATTCATAATATAGCTGAACTCGAGGGTTAATCAATTCAGAGAGGTTTTAGGGTATTTATAGTCATTTCTTATTAAGTAACTTTGTGCTACACCAACTTTAGGAAACACTTTCTTACAATTTCTTAAAAACTAATTTACTTTTCAAATTCTTGAGTTTATCTAAATATTATTCTTGAATATTCTTCTAAACTTTAAACTTGCGTTAATAACGTGGACGTTTACTTTCTATAGTTGTTATTTCCTTGATAAATCGTAATTTCTATAGAGATCTACCCCAAACACAACCCATTCTCTCTCTCTTGATCTAAAGCAACTAGTCTTTGTCTACACAAACTCTAACTAAAGCTACACTGTCACGCCAATCATAATCTACTTATATTAAAAGTCATATAAAACATAAATCTATATGCAATGAGAAAACTGAGAAAATCCCAGTCTATTTTTGATATATAATTTCATAATTGGGCAAATTAATTAAACTTGTTTCATCTTTCTTCCACTTGTTCCATAATTCAATAACTTCATTTCTAAGTTGTTTATCTTTGATCTCATCATCAGGATAAAACTTTTCACCACCAGTTTCAAGTCTGGCAATTGTAGTTTTTGCCCATTGATCCTTAGATTCCATACTATCAGTACAAATCCAATTAGATACACTAGTTTTAATCCTATCCGATTCATAACCTGCTTCCAATGCCTTCGTGCGTAATTTTCTACCAGCTTTTACATCAGTAGATACTGCATTCTTGGCTTTCAAAACATAATGTTCAGCCAATAAATTATATTCTTCAGGATATGCCAAAAAAGAAGACAAATCAGCATCCCGAACACAAACAAATCCTTGTGGTTTAACTACTCGTTTCAATTCTTTAAGTGCTGTTATTGGATCTTGTAAATGAATAATCACTTGTTGAACATGAACTAAATCAAATGTATTATCTTCAAAAGGTAATTGATAAATTGACCCCTTAACAAAAGTAATATTAGTTAATTCTTTGTCATATTTTTCCTTGTTGGCATTGGCAGTATCAATTAATTCTTGAGTAGGTTCAACTCCAACTATAGAACCTTGAGGAAGATAATTTGCTGCAAAATCAATAGTTATTGAACCAGGTCCACAACCAGCATCAAGAACTTTGAAATTTGGTTTTAAAACTTCAAGAACAAATGCCGAGGAATTAGACACTGTGCGCCATGCATGAGTATCTGAAATTGATTTCTTGAACCCTTGCTTGTAGTATACTTGATCAGTCATTGGGAGTAAGTTAAACTGAAAAGGATAAAGTAAAAATCTGGAGATTTAATTTGAAATTTACAAGTCCCTTTTTTTTCCACTTGTAATGTGGAGGGAAAACTCTAACCATTATATAGAATTTTACAACAAACGCTTCCTTCTATTTTTAGAAATGACGTAATAATTACTGCGTTCAAAGCGGAGCGGAACAGGATAAGTCAAGATTTTGACATAGTCGACAATGGGACATTTGTTATTGTCTTATTTTGTTTCGGAATAGAAGCAATAATTCCCGAAAGTGTTTATGACTCATAAACAACGCTTTTTTTCTATATATATATATATATATATTGTCTAAGCTAAAGCATTCATTACACCAGCACTAAATGTCAACCCCCAAGTTCTACTTTGTCCATTATCTAAATATTTGTCACTCCAACTATTTGAAGAAAAGAAACTGTAAGCACTTTTCGCATCATATAATGCTTGATTTAATCTTAATATACCTGTCCAGCCACTATTAACATTTGAAATAAACTTTGAAATTTGTGAATCCCATTCTTCTTTCACAAATTCTGAACCTCTAATCAATGAAGATACTGGAGTGATAGGTAACATATGAATACCATGAACATATTCAGGATTGGTATCAGGACTACCAAAATATGTAGTATAATCAATTTTATTCTCAAATAAAATCCCACTTACTTTATTACCAATAAATTGACTTGGCATAACAGTATTTGAACTTGAATATAAGAAATATTTATTCATAGAACGTTTCATAACTGCCAACATTAAATCTCCATACGATTCCATTCGTTTATTCCCAGTAACTTTCCCCCATAATTTAATAGAATATGAAAAATTATAATCTTCACTTGAACTTTCTTCATTACGTCCGTCACCACCTTCAAATAATCCACTAGCCCAGGAATGTCCATGAAACCAATCAAACATTCTAAACACAGGGAAATATGGATCTCCTGGAGAAGGGTTGGCGACGTCTCTAACCAATGCATTAACCCAAGGTTGTTGATCTTTAGCCCATGTACCTCCTAGTTTCTTATCAACATATCCAATTATAGCTGCAGCATGGATGAAATATCCATAATGAAAATGATGGTCGTTATAATAACTTGATCCATAATCGGCATTTGGATCGTTACTTACTTTATAAGCTGTAGAAGTTATCCCTCCAAATTTTGTATCATACATCAACGGGTAAAACTGTTTATTGTTTCTAAAAGTGGCAAACGTTGTTTTTAAAGTAGCTAATAATGATTTGGTTAATTTTGCATCACCAATTATATCACTTACAACATATAAGATATAAGCATATTTATCCAAAACTTTTCCTGAGAAATAATTTGAATTTTGAGAATTAACTAATTTGTTAATATCCACAGATAACTCTTGATTAGCAACTTGTGAGATTAATTTTAATTGTGCAGAAGTCCATGATGGAGCTTTATTGCCCATTTCTTGTACCCAGGGAAGAAATTGGATATTTGTATTCAAAGATTCTACCATGGTAAGAGTATCAGTTCTAAATCCTTTCATTTCACCTTTGTTTGTAGAAGTTAATGAGATTCCGGTATTATATTGTTTAGTGTTTGTATCAACCGATTCAACAATATGAGGTAAGGCGAAAACCATAGGCATACCTGAAATAGAAGACCCTTTCTTGGAATATGCTAACACATATGATGCTGAAGTACCTCCATATCCATGAGCTTTAACTTTACATTCAGTTACATACATTCCAGCAGCTTCATCATAATATGTATTATGAGCCGCAGTGGCTGCAATAGCATATTGAATAATTAATCCATTAATAGCTTTAGATCCAGTAATAGTATTTGTATTGGTTACTTTAAGGGAAAAATCACTAGTTTTCTTACCTGAAGGTAATTTAACATAGATTAAATATTGAACCCCATTGAATAAGGTTGCTCTATATCTTAAAAGATTAGCATTGGTTAATTTACTTGATTGTTCAGCAGCCAAAGTTTTAAATCCAACATTTGAATTGATTCTAGGAACTAAATTACCATTATATATCGAGGTGATGAACCCCATACCTTGAACAACAGGGATATATACATAATTAGTTGTTGCTTTACCATCAGTTGATAATTTAACATCAACTGAGTTAACCTTCATTGCGGAAATGCTGATTTTGGTATTTGATACAGAAGTAAATGCTGTAGCAGAAACAATAATTTCTTCAATTTTAATAGGATTGAAAAAATACGAAGCAAAATTTGGATTGTTTGTATTAATAGTTCCAAATACTCTTTGATCAGATAATGTTCTTTGAACCCCAAATCCATAGTAAGTAGATTTAACATAATTGAGGCCATATGGATATGACCAAATCATTGAAGTTTGATCTCCAAGTAATAAATTAGCGTAAAATTTATTAGTTTGGTATTTCGTGTTTCCATTAGAAACTCCAGAAGGAAGACTTAAAGGTAATGGTGTTTTTTTGAATACTGAAGTTACATCATTTGTTGAGATTGGTAAGAATAAATCTCCTGTAAAACCATTGGCGTTGGAAATTGCCACTTTAACCAAAGAAGGTGTAGTAGCACGTTTAGCTAACTTTGGTTCCTCTGCTTCTTCAAGAACATTTGAAACGCCTGAGTTGATACTTGCTGCACCACTTGTAAAACTAGTTTCAACATCTGTTGCCAAAGGTAAATCAACTAATGCAGAACTAGTAGATATGGAAAAGAATACTTGAGAAGTACTTTCAAAACTTTGAGTTACAATAACAGCTTGACTTAAAGTAGCAGTTTGAATTGGATTAATTAATGAAATAGATTGACTAACACCTTCAGTAGCCAAGGGATTTTTCTTGGAAGAAATTGGAAAAAATACAATCTCTCCATATTGAGTACTTGTTGGTGAAGTCTTGGCTTGATATAATGTTGATGTTGTTGTTGGAGTTGCTTCATCTCTTGGAACAAGGGTAACTGGTTTACCATGAATGTTAATTGTTGTACTAGCAAGCGAGGTGCCTAATAAAGCAAATAATAAGAAGCTAAACCAGATCATTATTTGTTAATTTAAAGATTACTTAAAAAAACAATAGTTTGGGATTTCATACATATAAATATATTTCAAGAAGGCTGGAAATTGGGAATCTTAAACTAAGAACAAGAAGAAGAAAAAAAAAAAATAAATCGCGAAATTAAGATTTCGATTGCAAAAATATTCTCGTAAATAATTTTTTCCATCATGCGAGGAAGAACTTTAATTTGCGCGTGTGACTAAAACTCCCCTTTTTCACCAGCCACTAGTCAAAACTTACATATTTGCTTATTTCCAAGTCATTGTAAAAAACTAACCTATGTAAAAACAAAAAAATTAAAAATACTAGCTTTATCTTCCTTTAACAAAGAAAAAAAAAGAGATCTAGAAAAAGAAAGGTTTATTTATGATCATAGAATGTTGAAACAATGATATCCGCCTTAAAAAAAAAAAAGCATTCTCGTGTGACACAATATTATTCTGATACTCTAGTCGGGGTTATGTGTTGCCTAGTATTGCCTAGTATTGCCTAGTGTTACTTGGTGTTTTCTAGTTTTTCCTAATATTGCTAGTTTCCCATAGCAATGTTCAGTACTGGTGGTGTTTAATATTGACGTATATACTAAGCTGGTTCTACAAGTATATTATAACAAATTTCACTTTATTAATTAATTAAATTTATATATGTAAAAACAACTATAGTAAAAGAAACCTGTTCTTTTAAGCACTATCAGCATCAGCAACCTTTTCTTCTTGGTATTGAACATCACCACCTTTGGATTTATCAGAATCTAAGTCTTCTAATCCAACCAATTCTAATAAACCAACTTCCTTAATAATACGGTTGTGAATTTCAGCTTCTCTCTTGGAAACACCAGAAGTATCACCAAATAATTCATCGATTTCATCCAAAGTTCTACCTTTAGTTTCTGGAACAAAGAATAAAACGTAAGCAGCACCAAAGACACACATTAAACCTAAGAAGATATAAGCACCATATTTAGCCTTGGCAACGAAATCTGGAGTAGACATGGCAACAGCAAAGTTGTTTAACCAGTTAGAAGAAGCACCAATGGAAACACCCTTGGCTCTTAAACCTAATGGGAAAACTTCGGCAACAATAACCCAAGCACATGGACCCCAAGAGTAACCAAAGAAGATGGCGAATAACCAAATAAACACAACAGCAGCCCAACCAGCACCCATATGGTTAGTGAAATCACCACCAAGACCACCTAAGATACCAGCAACAACAAAATGACACATACCCATAAGTAAAGCACCAGAAACTAAAACTGGTTTTCTACCTAATTGATCAACCCATAAGACAGCTGGAATAGTGGCAATAAACATGACAATACCGACAACACCAGAAGCCAATAAGGAAGTAGTCTTACCTGATAAACCTAATGAAGCAAAAATAAATGGAGCATAATACAAAATAAAGTTAACCCCAGTCCATTGTTGGAAAGTCATAATTAAACAAGCAACAGCAACTCTCTTGAAAGTTGGGTAATGAGTAATCATAGATTTATATTGAAGGAAACCAATCTTAAATCTTGAAGAAGCAGAACCATCTTGCAAATCTGGATAAGCAGTAGCTTCTAATTCATGTTCAAATAATTTTTGAGCTTTCATTTCAAGGAATTCCATTTGAATTAATTCATTGTTTCTATCTAAACCACGTAATCTAGAAAGAACATCCAAACATTTTTCTTCATTACCTTCATTCATTAACCATCTTGGAGATTCTGGCATAAGGAAAATACAAGAACCTAAGATTATGGCAGGAACCATTTGAATACAAATTGGAACTAACCAAGCAGCTTTACTTTGACCTTCACCGGTACCACCAATAAAATTAGTACCATAAGTAATCCAATATGAAATCATAATACCAAAAGTAATAGCCAATTGTTGTAAAGCAACTAAAGAACCTCTAATTTCTGGTGGAGCAACTTCAGCATTATATAATGGGACAATCATAGAAAGAATACCAACACCTACACCGACAATAAATCTACCACCAAGAATGAAATCATAATTGGAACCATGAGTACAAGCTTGGATAATAACACCAAGAATAAACCAAGCAACACCGAAGACAACAGACCATCTTCTACCAACTCTATCGGCAACATAACCGTTCATCAAGACACCTACCCAGGCACCCAATTCTAAAATAGAAGTCAATAAACCTTGTAAAGTTGGATTATCTTGAATCTTACCAACACCAGCGGCTTCAGAAAAAGAGGTCATACCAGAAATTTGACCAAACATACCTTGATTATAACCATAAACTAAACCACCAAGGGATGCGAAAACAGCAATGAGGAAGGATTTTTTGTTGGCAACTAAACCAGCAATACCTGGTTTACCGGCGATTTCTAAACGCTTTTCAGCAATAATTTGTTGAATGTCATTACTATCTGAACCTCCGTGCATTTTGGATAGTAATTATTTTGCAATGAAGTATGATAAGAATAAAAGGTAAAATTTTAACAATCAAAAGGAGAATTCCCCCTCATATTTATACTTTTAAAAATATTGTTTGATTACATATATCATTGCCCTTTTTTTTGTTTATTCATTAATGTTAAAGAGTATCAGCTCGGAATATATTTTTTATACTTCTTTGTTCTAAAACAAAAACTGGGTAAAATAATAAATTATTTTTTTGCAATTAAAAATGTCTGCATAAATTGCTGCACTACCCCACTGGATATCTGGATTAACCTTCCCAACAACAACCAATATTTCGGAATTTCTTTTTTTTTTTCTTCCGTACTATTAGTTTGATTTTGTTTCTATTCTCTGTGGGAAAAACAAAAAATTATTATTATTTTCTGGGGAAAAAATTTGATGATTATTTTTAATTTGTAAGAGGAGGCAAATTGTAATAAACGGGGCTAAAGATGTTAAGCCAAGATATAAACAAAGCCTTAACCTAAATTTTATGTGTGTAGGTATACCCACATTGACTTACAATTAGTCAACCTTTTACACTCGAGGAAGGTAAAGACCCTTGTTTGTAAGTGTATCAAAAGAAGCAAAAAAGAAATCTACTTGACAAGAGATGTTGAGAGTTTGTTTTTTTTTCCAAAAAGTGTTCACTTCACATTGGTGAAAGTTTTTTTTCAGTGGGTCGTTGATGTGTAAAATGTTTCGTGGCAATTCCCAGGTTTTCCATTTCTACGGCACTTTATGTTTTGACTAATTGATTATGTTAGCAGATTTAGTTGTCAAGTTGCCAAAAGTGTGGTATTCGTCAATTTCATAGATAGGCTTAGTTGTTTTTTTGTTCCAGATTGAAACAAAAACTAATAATCATTAATAACTTGCAGTAAACGGTGTTAACCTGTTTTTTCAATCTTACCGCGCAACTCACCACAAGAACAGTCTCATCAATCCTCATATCCCAAAATATGATTCATTAACTTACAATCGTTACTTCCCATGGAAAACACAAAACTGCTGCCTCGTGTGTGTTTACCATATTTTCTAACATAGTTGCCGCACTGAAACTTAAAAAAAAACAAAGCCATGCAAGTCGTACTATGTGTTTTTTTTTCTGTCTTTCTTTTCGGCTTTATTTATCCGGCAAGATGCCCGTTCGATACCTTTTTCTTTCTTTTTAACGAAAATGAGCTAAAAAAGAAATCCATAGTTCCAATAACAAAAGCAAACATTTCTTGGGTTTGTTGATTCTATGGTTAAAAGTTTTAACAAACAAGATAAACACGAATGAAAAGAAATTATTTAGTCTACACATAGTATTACAATTTACCTTGTTTTTTGAACACCCTGCATTCCGCGAACACCGTAATCTCTTGCCAAATTTAGGGTTACAAAGATTTATCCGGAAAATATTTGTCGGACTGCATATGCAGAAAAAGATGCAAAAAAAAAGAATGAATAAAAATATTCTTAAAAAGTTCTATAATGAGGGGTTTTGTGTTTGAAATAATGAAAGAGGCTTGCCAAAAATTAAACCAGAGTTTTTCCAAACCGTAAGTAGTAGACCTGATACGTATATGAAAGTATTGATAATTGTTTAGTAATACAACATTTGGAATGATCAAATGGTTTGAAAACAGTGATCAATTTCTCAAGAATATGTAATCATAATCAGGGTTTGGTAAGATAGAAATAACCAAAAGATGTAGCAGTCCAGGTATTTTTAAATATCCCTTGTTTCACTTGTCTTCCCCAATATATCTCTTTGTTTTTATGAAAATGTGCATGACATAAAACTACCAAGCCTATTGTAATCTCAGATACGAACTTTTTAAACCCCCTTGAGTCTTTTTTTTTGTTTATATTTCGCATTACATGTTTAAACAAGAAAACTCTTGAGAAATTCTCTGTTTCAAACATGTCTTAAACTTAAAACAAAGTTAGTTTACGAACTTAACTTCTATTTCACTCTTTGTAAAGAATTTACACCTCCTGCATATTCATTGATTCCCAATGACATCATATACAATGGATTGTCCAAAGACACTTTCACCTGCCCTAGAATTAATCCAGAAACAGCAATAATATTAACACGAAAATGTTTTTCTATTGTTTGATCTTCAAAAAAAAATGTCTGACAAAAAACAAGGATTAATTCATGATACCGCCTGTGTCCCCACCCCCCACAAAAGAATACAAAACCTTTGCATTAAAAAATATTACCCCATTGTTCTTCTCCAGGATATAAAAAAAATTGTAAAATAATAATGTACTTAATTTATCCCGCACGGATATTTCATCTACCGCATGTGTATCGAAATTTTTTCCATTTTACACATAAACAAAAGAAAAATAATTTTTTGTCTGAGAATGTGCGCAACGAAAAACCCACAAAAAGAAAGAAAATGGCAAAAAAAAATTTTTATCTTAGGGAAGCTCAATCCTAGTATGGGATATTTTATGGTGGGGTCAATAAAAGAATGTAAACCGTGTAATTATCAATTACAAGGTAAAATTAATCCCAGGGTTTACCTTCTTGAGTTTGATACCTACGGATGGATTCTTGAATCATATTACCGAGATCTTTACTTTTTGTGTTTTAAAAAAATCGAGGTACAGTAAAACATAGAAATCGTCTGATATTTTGTTAATTACAAGTTTCTATTAATAATCAATATATATTTGTTTAAAAATGTCGGTATGAAAATTCGGGAGGAGGGGTAGAAGTGCTTATCTATTTTGTTTTCGATAAGTTGCTTTATACCGCAAAAATTTAGATATGGTTTTTTCTGGCAATCCGGAATAATTATTTATCCTCAAATTTAACTAATTTCGGAAATATATCTCGGAACACAAACGTTTTCCTTCAGGGGAGGTGGAGGGGGGAAGTAAATCTCTACAACAACAAAAAAAAATAATTATTAAAAAAAAACCCACAGACTCACATTTTCACACATACACACGGTTTAAATTCTTAAAAAATATTTCTTGAATTAATCCTTAATTTCAAAAATATTTTTCTCAGATCAAGTAGGATTTACCGGTTTGTATGAGTTAACATTGATTTCATCAATGGGCAATTGTCTTGGTTGTTAACTTGAAAAAAGCGTGTTCAATTGGTTTTATTCATTGTTAGAATGGGTGGGTTATTGCCGAGAATAGCCTGAATTAAGTTACAAAGACATATTACGAACTTTCTAGAATGGAGAGGCGGTGGGAGGGTGGGGTGGCATTGTAATAAACTGCTTAGTAATGATTGGTCAAGTTAATTGTGTTTCATATAATGTACGAAAGTAAATTTGTGGCAAGTTAAACCCCTTAAATTAATCTACGAGGAGCTAATGGAGGCTATTCTAATTGTTTTGAATGTGATTCAATAAAAGCAAGGACGTTGTAAGTAATTGACAGAGAAGAACTACAAAATAATTCAGTTTTCTTTTTCAATTAACTCTTTTCTTGTCCTTTTACTGCATTCTATTTTTCTATTTAACAGTTGTTTGAACGATAAGTTCTTGATCATAATTCTAAACTTGAGATTCAAATAGGTATAATCACATGGTAATTTTATCAGATACCCCTCCAACGCGCGTGGGGAAAATCAATTAGACCTAATGATTATACAACAGTTATCACACCTATGATAATAGGTCAAACCCTGAAATGATAAGATCATGCCATTTTTGCCGAGAGATTTGAGAATCTAACTATATTCTTATTTTTGTTTATGGGGGATTTCTATACGATATATATATATCAAGAAAGTGTGCTTCACAGACAAAGTTCAAGAGTATGTTGGTATACCTTACTAATAGATAATGTCTTGTTTCGGTTGAATCTTGATTGATACACTGTTCACATTGAAACAATTGGGATGTTCAATTAGTGGAAATAACTCTTGTTAAATCACTTCTCCCTTGTCACATAATCTCGTCTAATTTGGTAGCATTCTATTTTCTGGGTTTTCTTTTTTTTTCAATTTTGTGCAGTTTTCTTTTTTTCCTATGACCATCAAACCCGAAATTGATAAACACAGTGAATAAAGTCACATATTGGGGGAAATTGAAATTATTTGACATTTTCTTACATAGACTTATAGATTATTTAACCACTTTGTTGTATTCTACCCCCACATATGTATACTTCTAAACAAGAGACTGGGCCTAATAATATTAATTCTGAACTTGACGATATCAACAATATTCTTGAAAGTATTACCCCGACACCATCACAACACCCATCACAACACCCACCACAACACCCACCACAACACCCACCACGACAACGACAACGACAACAACAGCAACAACAGCAGCAGCAGCAACAACAACATACAATAATGTCAGGAACAAATACAAATGCATCAAATACTCCTATGTTAAATTCAGAAGTATTACCAAATACTGTCAGTGATTTATTAGCTAAAGATTCTAGACAATTATTATATGCTCACTTATATAATTATCTTCGAACAAATGGATTACATGAATCTGCTCAAGCTTTATTGAATGAATCTTCTTTAGTCCCTCATAATATAAAGAACATGTCTTCAGTACCTATGGAACAGATTATTCCCTTAATGTCATTAAGTTCTTCAAATGGAGAAGATGAGAGTTTTTTATATGAATGGTGGTGTTTATTGTGGTCTTTACAAGCATCAGTTAATCCAAATTTAAATCAACTTAGAAATAACCCTACACCACAACAGTTTCAACAACATGTTAGAGGGTTTTCTATGCCTCAACAGATGAATTTGCAACAGCAGCAGCAGCAACAACAACAGATGATAGCACAGCAGAGGATGTTACAACAACAGCAACAAGCAGCTGCTGCAGCTGCTGCTGGTGTGGGTGGTCCTGTTCCTGCTTCTGCGCCAACTTCTCGTCAACAGTCAGTTAGTCATAATTTGGTAGTTCCTCGAACAAATCCTGCAACAAAAATGGGACCACCAAGTGGTAAATCTTCACCAAATTTAGGAAATGGTCCTCACTATCAACAACAATTCAGAATGAGAATTCAACAGCAACAACAACAACAATTACTTCAAAGATCTCAAGAACAATTCCAACAACAGCAACAACAACTGTTACAATCTCCATTAGCAGCTAATGGTCAGCAGCAACAAGGACCAGCTGTTCAACAAGTACAACTGGGGATACAGTCACGACAACCTGGTGATCCAGGTAATAAATCTAATAATCCAGGAATTAATGATTATCAGATGAATTTATTGCAAATGGAGAATCAAAATAATATACAACGTCAACAATATTTACTTAAACAGCAGCAGCAACAGCAGAAACAAGCGACAACTCCTCAATTTGCAAATGTCGCAGTGGCTACCCAGAGAAGGGATTCAGGAGATGTGAACTCCATGATTGTTCCTCAACAACAAAGACAACAAGTTGTGTATCAAAATATACTCCAGCAACAACTACCACAACAACAACAACAACCTCAAGGACAAGGACTATTAGATGATTCAATTTTAGATGGAGTTTTTGATTTCAATAAAGAAGAGTCAGCAAATCCGCCACAACAACAACAGCATCCATATAGTCAGCAATTTCAACTACAACAAGAAAGAATTAAATTTCTTCAACAGCAACATCAGCAACGTCAGCAACAACAACAACAGCAGCAACAACAACAACAACAGCAACAGCAGCAACAACAACCCCAACAGACACATCAACCAAATCCACAAGGTGCAGACAATTTCGAGATTAAAGAAGAAAGTACCAATGATTATATAAATACTGATTGGTTAAGTTCTATGGGCTCAGGTCCTGGATTTGTATGATTGTGTGTGTAATTTTTGTATAATACGTCTATTTATATTAAATTTCATTGTTATTTCAGTATATTATTTGTAAAGTAAGATATAGACTGTAGAAGTATATTTGAAAAGCTTTTGTGCTTTGAAAAATAACCGTAAAATTTTTTCAAAATATTACTAAAATTGAAGATTAAATATTAATTCAATAAAATTACATCAGGCAAGTATTGTCGCTAGTACTATCCAATAGCAACTACATAAAAATCAATTGTTTCTAAGAAATCTTGCACCAAAGATTCACAAGATTCCTTGAAAGTAATTACTTCTTGCACATGAATACGTACTGTAAAACAAGATATAATTCTCACTCGTTTGGATTAGATTTCTCCTTCAAGCACATGCAAACAATCAAAAATACCGATAATCATTCCAATAATAGTAATATGTATGATGTGGTAAAATTTTAAAACCTCGGCTTTCGGAAAGACAGTTCAATAGTTTAAACTCCACGGAAAAATAAGAGAAAAACTTAACCAACCCCACAAATATGACTCAATACTCGGTTAATTTCCCACAAGACAGAATTTCTCCATACTTTAAATTTTATATTTCATACATTTAAACTATAAAATATCTGTCTATCGTTTGGAAATCATCTGATTTCGTTTGGTTGCAAAGTTACTGTGATATTTTCTTTGTATGGCACTTGTTCTTAATTGGGAAATACTTTATTGTTTCCAAGGCTCCCCCCCAAGAAAAAAAAAAACAATAAAAAGATTGCTCTAAATAAGAAATCTTTTCTTTAGATCAAAACAAATCAAATTGGATATTACAACATATAGCTTGTACTTTAAATCTTAGAATATAACTATCTACTCCATAGATCTCCTGCATATCTCCTTTCGATGTATTAACTTAAAATATGAATTTCGATAGATTGAATCAACTATCGAATTACTTTCTTGATAAGACAACCAGTGCTAGTGTTCCTCCTGTGGATACTCTAGCTGCTACTACTAGTGGTATTGCTGACACTACTACTGAGATAAGTGATTGGGGAATTGAAGAATCTATATTACTGCCAACTATATCCAATGTACCGTCTTCATCAATATATCTGCATCCAGGTCCCCCTAATCCTACTTACTTAAAGGATAGACGACCGAGTGTATTTTCCCTGCTGCTGCTGCATACATATTATCAACAACAGAAACATCAAGATATTTCAGAAAGTCCAGATTTCCAATATTATTATCAAAAATATTGTGGTCAAGTAATACCATGTACAACAGAAAACTTTTGCAAATATATTAAGAAATATTTATCTATGGAGAATAAATTCAATCAATTTTGGGAGAAATTTAAATATGATTTAGTCTTGTCTAATCTTTTACAAGATTCTATGATTTTATCGAAAAATGAACAAAGTTTAACTGTTTTAACAAAGTCTATTCAACAAGAACAAGCTAATAGAAGTGAACCCAGTAGTTTAGTTTCGATATTAAATCCAGATGGTTGTAAATTATACGTCAATAACAAACAATACAAGGTGATTTTTCCAGAAGTTAATCCCAAAATAATCTTGTTAATTATTAATTTAATTATTTACTTATTAAAACAAAGAAAAATTGAAAGAATTAATACAATTCAACATTTAAAAATGTTTAAAATCTTACTTATATTATCTACAAAATTAATTAAACTAAGGAAGTTTACAATTATAATCCAAACTAATCAAATTCTTAACTTGTTACAACAATTTTTGATATCAAATTATACTGTGAATAAGAAAATCATCTTAACTATGATAAATTTGAAACAACTACATACATTTACATTTCAAGATTCTAACAATTTACGATATCATTTATTAAATTCTCTTGAATTTTTAATTTTAAATTTAACAAGTTTAGTTCGAGATTTATTACCAGCAGTGAATGGAGAATTGTTACAACAATATTGTAATATAAACACAATAGATTTACAAATATTAACTAAAGAGTATTTACCTGATGAATCTAAGGAATATCTTGATGAAGTTTTATTTAATATTACGAAGTTTAATCAATTAAGAAAATTGTTTATTTGTCAATTATTAACTTTACAAGTTGCACCTAACAGCAATTTCTTCTTGTGCAAGTTAATGGATCAATTTAATGTAAATTCCCAAGAGCAAAACAATAAATTAGATTTAATAAAAAAAGTATTGACCAGTCATAATCAAATTTGTAACAATATAATTTCCTTATTTGAGAAATTTGAAATAATTGATCAACCAACTCATGAGAATGATGATATTTTAAAATTCCCCAAAAATCAACCAAATTTAGAAAGTTTAATAACAAAATTAACAACACTTACACAAAATTTACAATTTTTAGAGAAATTGGAAACTAATGAAGAGAAATTAACCATGATTAATCAATTTAAACCTGATTTAACCAGAATAAACCAATTATATTCCACAATAACTGATGAGCTAACCCTGGAGTTCATTCCTAATTCTCCTCAAGAAACCATATCATCAGGATCTTCTTCATTTAATTTGAAATCATTTCATACAAGAAACAAAAGCATACCTGATGATGTCTCTGAGAAGAAAAGATTATCAGCAGGGTTACAATTAGGATTGGTCACAGTGGTTGAAGAACCACAACCTGAACTAGATAGAGAAAGATATCATCAAATTACTTTGGATCAATTATCAAATAAAAAATCAACGAAGTTTACTCTGAATAGATTCTCATTAAATTCTGTAAAGTCTAATGTTTCAGGATTGACTGAGTTGATAAATACTCAAATTACAAGTGCAGTTGATGATGAAGAAGTAGAAGAAGTTATGTCTAAAGATGCATTAAGAATTAAGCTTGAGGAAAGTTTTAATCGGATTTTTAATTTAGAAAATGAAAATAAGTTATTGAAAGAGAATATAAATTGAGTTATATAATTGTTATAATAGATTTATATCCAAAAAGAGAGCAAATAACATTCAAAAAGTATGTAGTTCTTACATTAAGATCAAATCTACTCAATACAATGTGTATTTTACATTTAAAATTTAATACATACGCTTTATGGAGCGGGAGTTACATTTCCAGAAAATTCTCCTTCTCCTTCATGATACAATTCTTGAAGTTTTTTACTTGTTAAAGCATCATCAGCACTAACTCTATACTTCTTATTTTCATTTTCTGGTTCTGGAGTTGAATTGGTTGAAGTTTTACCACTCAGAACATCACTTGAATCACCTCCCAATAACAAAAATGCCACATCTTTCTTCTTATTGGCATGTTCTTCTTTCTTGGAAAGAGTTGCTTTACCTTCCATAACCACTTGTTGTACTTGTTCCTTTTGTTTTGCCCTATCTCTCATTCTTTCTTCAATTGTTCCTCGAGTTAAAAGTCTATATACGGTAACTTGTTTAGTTTGACCTAATCTATGAGCACGATCCATAGCTTGAGAATCAATGGTTGGATTCCAATCAGAATCATAGAAAATAACCGTGTCTGCTGCAGTTAAATTAATCCCTAATCCACCAGCTCTTGTAGATAATAAAAAGATAAATAATTCTGGTTTGGTTTGCCAATCATGTACTAAATCTCTTCGATCATCTAATTTTGAAGACCCGTCTAATCGAATATATTTATGTTGTCTATACGTTAAGTATTCTTCCATTAAATCCATCATTCTTGTCATTTGGAAATAAATTAACACTCGATGATCATTTTGTTTAAGTTCCAATAATAATTCATCCAATTTGGATAATTTTCCTGATTCAGTGATAAAACGATTCATTGAGGGCATACGAATATTGGAATAATCAATTTTCGAATTAATTGCAACAGGTAACATGTTTGATTTAGGATAACCATCAAGGGGTGTGTTGTTCATCATTAATTGATATTCTTGAGATAATGACATTGGCAATAAACTAGATCTAATTCTTTCATTAAATAAAACATCTTGCTGTTTATATTGGAAATTTCTTGACGAACACAAGATGGTAATTGGTGGAGCTGAAGCCAAAGGTTCACTTGCAGGTGACATTATATTGATAAACATATCTTGATAAACTTGATCTTGAATTGAATATAAGTTGGTTAATATTGAAGAATTGGTTATATTTGAAAATTTATTATAATAAATTAACAATTTCTTGTTTGAAGGAGTATATTCTCCTTCATACATATAATTAAATCGACTTATTCTTGAATAATTAATATCAGTATATTCCATCAAGTCAATTGCTCGCTCAATTATATTCGTTTTATGATATTGGTTTAACTCTTGAGGGGAAACATTTATTGAATGTAACCATTCAAACAGTTGATTCTCTGGTCTATAAATATTAAACATTTCATAAATTGAATCCTTACTATTTCTTGTTTCACTTGGAGTCAACATTTCATCATAAATCAATCTAGGTAAATTATAATTGATAATATTTTCTGTAGTATAATTCATTTCCAATTCATTTGTTTCTCTTAAAAAGCTACTTGTTTCAGCAAATTTCCCCATTGAAAATGGTGATTTAACATCAGCTCTTTCAAATAAATCAGGATGATTACAAACTTTTCTAAATTGCATAACCAAATTAATTAAACTTGTGGTATCGTCTGAAGGATTATTACTTGAAATTGACAGATCTAATAAATCCATTATTGAAATTTGTGAACGTAACATTTGATAATATTTTTGTTGTCTATTAGTTAAATCACAGAATATATCAATTTCTTTCTTATCTCCTAATTCACTTTGAACATTCTTTTTAATTCTTCTCAACATAAATGGTTTTAAAATAACATGTAATCTTCTCAATTGTTGTTCATCTAAATTTGTATTTGATTGAGCATGACTTTCAATATCTTTAGAAAACCAATCACTAAATTCATCATGAGAATCAAATAATGAAGGCATAATGAAATGTAATAAAGCCCATAATTCTTGCATAGAATTTTGAATTGGTGTACCAGTTAACAATAATCTATTTCTACATGAAAATGACAATAAAGATTTCCATCTTGAAGATTGTGAAGATTTAATAGCTTGAGCTTCATCTAATATCATATATTGCCATTTCATTTTTTGAAAATAAGCAGAATCAGCAACAACTAATTGATATGATGTAACCAAAACATGAAATGGAGAATCTTTAGTATATCTTAAACTTTTTCTATCCCAAAACTTCCGTAAAATCTTTCGATCTTTAGCATTCCCCCAATAAGGTAATACCTTAAAATTAGGAACAAATCGACTAATTTCTTGTTGCCAATTGTGTAATGTTGAAGCGGGTGTGACGACTAAAAATGGACCCCAAATATTGTGGGTTTCAGCTAAATATGCCAATACAGAAATACTTTGTACAGTCTTACCTAACCCCATCTCATCAGCCAAAATCCCATTAATACCTTGTTCATATAAATTAGCTAACCAATTTAACCCCTTGATTTGATATTCCTTTAATGTACATGTAAGCATGGCTGGTTGAGGAATTGTAATATCTCCAAGTAATGTAGGATTTTGAAAATTCATTTCTTCACCATTTGTATCAGGATTTTTCAAAGGTTCCTCTTCTTCATTAAATTGTTTAGCTCTTGATTGAGCTAATTCTAATGCATTTTGGGCATTTTGTGCTGCTGCACGATGTAATGCATCATCATCTTCATTTTCAAAATCTAAATTGTTTATATCATGAGATTTACTTTCAATATCACTATATTTATCTAAATGAGTTCGATCATTTTTGATTAAATTTGGATCAGAATCACTTCCTTCAATTTCATCAGTTTTAATCTTCTTACCAATAAAATGAGAATATAATTCAGTTTGAGTAATCAAGAAATTTAATTTTCTTGATTGTCGTTTAGCTTCACGTTCTTCTTCTTCCCTTTTTGCTTTGTCTAATAATTCTTTTTCATATTTCTTACGTAATTCTCGTTCAATTCTTTCATTACGTTTCCAGAAATTAAACATTTCTCTCATGGCACGTCTTGCTTTAGTAGTTAAATCCTTTTGATTCTTATTATTTTTTAATTGCCAACGTTTTGCTTCTCTAGCAGCTAAAATTGAAGTTTTCTTTAAATTAATCAATTTTGCTTGAGTGGATTGTTGCATTAATCTACTTGCTTTTGGGCCATCTTTACGTGACATATCTTTCCAAATTGCAATACATGTATTGTCATATTGTCTAAGGAATGCTTTGTATTCTTTTGAATTAACATTAACTGGTTTAACTGCAAGTTTAATTTTCAATTTACCATCTTCTAATTTAATTTTCTTGTGAGAACCTTCGTCATCTTCGTCTTCTTCTTGGACCCCCTCTTCTTCTGGTTCATCTAATTTTCTCTTTGGCTTTGGTCGTGTACTTCTTCTAACTGTAATATTCTGATCACTGGGTTTTGGTTTGATTAATACTGGGCCAGTTGAACCATTTGCAGAACCTGTTGAAGAAACAACTCTTTTCTTCTTCTTCAGTTCAATTTTATGAATTTCTCTTGTTGATCCCCATTTAAATTCTTTACCTCGAGTAGTATTATGATGTAAAGGTTTTGAATAGTCTATAAGAGTCAATTCTTTACTTTTATTTGTATCACTAATTTTATTATTTCTTGATGAAATATCTTCAGCGATAACACGATCAATATAATTTGAAGTAAATTTATTAGTATTTATAATAAAATTGTTTAATTTGATTTCATCAAATTTCAATAATTTTAAATTTTGACTTAATGTTTGGAATTTATCTAATTGATTAAGAATATGAAAATTTGATTCAAATTTATTCTTGTAATCAACGTCTATAATTGAAGTAGCTGTGTTGGTGTGAGGGGATATTATATCACTAACTATTGAATCTTCGCGTGTAAATTTGTCAGCGGCAACAACAGAGGATGTGACTGTAGTGTTAGTATTAGTATTGGTGTTAGTAGTAGTAGCAGTAGGAACAACAGAACCTATAGAACCAGGAATAGCTACATTTCCACTTGATATATCTACATTATTTTCTTGTAAAGAAGTTGTAGATAAACTTGGTGTTGTTGTAGTGAACAGTTGTGGTGATGTTGTTGTTGATGTTGTTGTTGCTGTTGCTGTTGCTCTTACTGTTGCTGTTGAAGGAGGAGGAGGTACATTACTATCATGAGATAGCATAGACGAAATGTTCATGATCTACAAAAAGGTTAGTAGATTGATTGAACAAGTAAAAAGAGTTGTGTGTAGGTTAAAGTATTGATTGTTGAATGTAAAAAAAAATTTAGAGTTAAGAACAAAACTACTGAGAGTGGGAAGGGGCGTAACATTTAATTGTTCGTTCAACATAGGTTTTGTTTTGTCCAAGCTTGTTACTGGTGTTCACATCAGAAAACTCAACTCGTTTTTTTTCTTCAAAAAAGAAAAAAAAAAGAAAAAAAAAGAATCAAAAACCTTCAAAATTTAGTTATATCACAAGGTTTATGTTAATATAAAATAGGGTTTAGACGTGTATAAAGGTAAAGTGTAGTAATACAAGATAAAGAAACTTTGAAAAATTAAAGTAAATTTAATCTATTTCGTTTCATGTAATATGAAACAAGGTTGCGTTGTATTGCTGTTTTACTAGTTTACTTCAAACATGCAATTAATTCTTTTTCCCAACCAATGGGTTTTTAACCTTCAACAATTTTTTTTTTGCTCCTAATCACTAGGAATTTAAAAAAGTGGGAGAAAAATTTCATGGTGATTAGGAGTAAAAATTTCGTATTACGAATGAGGAGAAATAGAATTAAAACACTATATGTAACTTTAAAAATAGTTACTTTTTAACATCCATCCCTTTTTGTTGAGATGTCTTAATAAGTTTTGAAACAGTGTAGGAAAAGAATTTTATGAAATTAACAAAATAATATTTATATTAAATTTACTTGGAAAGAACTACACATTGCATGACTTTATTAAGCCACTTATTTGCTATCTACAAACTCTGGTAGTTTATTTCTTATAAATCCCCCTTATTCTTTTTACAATTTATATATCATCAAGAAGGCCTTTTTTTGTTGTTTTTACTTATACCCGCATCTAATAAATTCTAAAATGAATATAGATCATCCTGCTTTCATTCTATCTATACTTTTAGCATTTGGAGGAATTCTAGGATATGTTCGTAAAAGTTCCAAAGAATCATTGGTTTCAGGTTTAATTTTCTCAGGTTTATACGTAATAGCAGGTTATTTATTAAGGAATAATGCAAATAATGCTATTGGATTTGCATTATTAACAAGTATTGCCCTTTTCCTACTTGGATTATATGGTGCTATCCCTTCATCATTTCAAAAGCCAGTTCCTGTGATTTTACTTATGTTTAGTGCGGCTGCTACAGGATATTATGGAAAGAGATTTCAAGTTTATTAAGAATTAATCTGCGAGATGAGACCATATTTCTTCTTATTAAGCATGTGAATAGTTGGGATAGGTCAAATTTAATCTCTCTTTTATATATTATTGAAAATAATATAAATAGAAAATGGTATTTTCTGGGTACTTAATTCCAAGTTACCAAGGCCAAGAGAATGTGTGACAATTTACAAATACTACTTTATTCATAAGTCTTGATTATCTTGAAGGGTAGCAAAATCTCAATAACATATATTCCTGTTACTAAATTTTGTAAGACGTGGTTATAAACTGTATTTTTTTTTTTTTGCATAACTCCTAACACGGGAAATAAATTTTCACAGATCGAGAGAGAGGGGGGTTGAGAATCTTTCCAGAAATCCCAAACATAATTTTACACTTCGTTTTTTTTGTTTGTTGTTACATTGTGAAAACATTCCACTCAATTGAATCTTTAAATTATTAATAATAACTTTACAAAAATGGGTATGGATCATCCTGCATTCACATTAGCGGGACTTACCGCTGTTGGTGGTATAATGGGGTATGTCCGTAAAGGTTCCGCACCATCCTTAATTGCGGGATTAACTTTCTCGGCATTATATGGAACTGCTGGTTATTTATTAAAACAAAATGCCGATTATGGATTAGAATTAGCATTAGGTACAAGTGCTGTACTTTTCGTTGCCGGTTTAGCACGAGCTATTCCTGGTTCTTTTAAAAAACCAATTCCTGTTGTTTTAGTTGCTTTGGGAGGAATTTCAACTGGATATTATGCAAAGAGATATAATGATTTTTATGATGTTTTTTAAATAGTATGATTGTTAACAAATTATGTTTCACCTTGTATATACCGCTGTGTAAACAAATATATATCCCGCGTGGTCAAAAATAGATATGTAAGTTAATTCCACAACGTGGATAAATTTTCTACATATGGGGTGGTCCTTATTAAATTTACCTACCTACGGTGATTGTTTGTAGTAAATGAAACTGATTTGAACAGTATTGCTAACAAATTACTTGAAGGGATGGTTGTTAGAATCCTATCCGGGTAACCAGATTGCGAAATTTTTCATTTGAATAACCCAAACAGAAACGGAAATCAATGGTGTTAGTTTATTTATATAAGCTATTTGCTTATCACACAAGAGACAAATATAACAAGAAATTATTCTCTTAGAGAATCTGGTACAACACCATGAATTAAATTATTTGCGTACAATGTACATCAAATCAAAGTTAAAATGAAGGGTTGACGTAATTTCCAAACCTAGTATTCAAACCCCTTTCTAAGTCCAATTTTCCTCTACTTGCTATTAAGAGGGACTAGAATTACATTTTCCAAATAAATACTGGACAATTTCGTACATAATAACGAATACAATGGTTTTGCAACTGTCTCCACTATACAGCACCTACATTCATGTCTTTTTTAGGAAGTCAGTCCCCTTAACACTACGTAAAAAAAATTTTTTTAATCACCGTGTGTATTTCATTTCTTTTTACACAAATAATAACTATATATGTCGTAACTTATAAAAAACGAAGTAAATTAATCCCAGAAACATCAAAATAAAAACAAATCTAAACAAAATAAAACAAAACCAAAAACCAAAAACCAAACCAAACAAATTATGTCATTAAAATTGAACTTTCAATTCATATATACAAGATTTAACAACTATGCATATATTAGTTCAAGTTAATGCTTGGTAAATCTCTAGCTGAAATTAATTCGTCATCATATTCATCATCTTCAAATGCTGGAACTGGTGTAACTTTATTAGTACCCATAATTGGCGTAGCATATCTACTTTTATGAGCTTTTAAATTTGGTGATGAAATTGGTGAAACATTTGGAATGATAAATGGTTCAGAAACTTCAGTAGATAAAGTTAAGAATTTAGTAGATTGAGCCATTTTATTATTAGAATTCAATTGATTTAAAGTAATGATGTATAAAGATATAGAAATAAAACAAAAACTTCTTGCCAGGGAAAGAGGATATCTACTCCTATTTATATACTCCCCCAAAAGAAAATTTTGCATTTGCGTTTTTAGTTTATAACAAATACACGGTACCCTTGTTCCGATGATGGAGAGTTAAAAATTATTTTTTTGTGATTATTTCCTTCCATTTGCTTCGACTTTTTGGAAATTAATGTCCGATCATTGTTTTAACCGTTGTAAATCATCCAACTTTATTTTTAAGCGGGGACTCCGAAAATCTACATCCATACATCAATAATTAAGTTCGGAGATAAAACCGAGGGGAAGGGTACAAGAAAAATACTTTTCTTTTGTAAATAAAAAAAAAATAATGATGATGTCAACTTTTAAGACACAAACAATTAATCATCATATTAGTAATTGTCAAAACAATTGCGTTTTTTGATATGGCAATTATCACATGCCTGACTGGTTTCACATTAGCTATTTGTTGTCTTTACACCAAGTCTTTTCAACAAGTCTTTATACCAAGTCTTTACAACTATTAATTCAATTTTGCTAGTACCAAACTATATGTATCGTGTCAATTTTTTTCCTGATATTTTTTTAATATAGTTTTTTTTTTTCTTGTTTTTGCATTCTGACTAACTTTAACAGGGTGTTTTAGGTCATGTTTTCTTCGGTGATATATGTCCGCAAACTAATTTCATCTATCTTAAAAAAAGTGTGTGGAATTGTTTCCATAACAAGAATCCGTAGTCTAATCTAGCGAATCAAAATCTAAAACGGTGACATTCCTTCCCCTCATATTCCCTTCAAACGTTTTTATGTGTTTCATTTCTTATTGTTCCATACAGCAACACATATTTCTCCTAGTTTCATAAAGCAATGATCGAGTGATTTGTGTAAACTGGTGTTTTTAACTTTTGAAATCTGGGGTGTAAATGCATGATGGGTTAGGGCTTTAATACCTCGGATGAAGGGGATTTTTTTTATTTTTTTTTTATTTTTTTATTTTTTTTGACTCTTTTATATTTCCGGTAATTTGGTGATTAATCCATCAGTTGTTTTTTTTTTACGATTGTGCCACTATGGTAACAAAAAATAATATTGTTTGTAACTTTGTGTCACATTCAAATTGATGACTAATGAATCATATATTAGAAACTAAATGATGATCCTCTTACACACATTTAGTGAAATTATCACCGAATTCGTTAAACAAGGTAGTACTAGAATCTCTTGGACATATTACGTCGCCAGTACTTGCCATACACAATTTTTACTCATTTGACATATCTAGCTTTTGAAACCTTCTGTTTTAGTCCTGTTCGGTCCAAGGGATGATAGAAAACAGTGATCTATTCTGCATGGCGATAATTTGATAGTTCTACTCTTGTGACTCTGTTAAGGGGATAACATCCGTATTGAATAATATTGATTGATTCTGTAAAGATATCAGTATAGCAACTTCCTCTTCTATGATTAGTGCATAATCAAAGCCAGTATTTATGTGTTGCATGCTATTGTTAGTTGATTTACTTCTGTGTTCTTGATCAACTCTGCGATATTCAAGATTTTACAGGATATGTTGTTCATGGTTTTACTTTGAGCTTTACCATTGCTACCAGCTTACACGTACTTTAGGTGTGAGAATATCTATAATATGACAGGATTCACTTTTATTCTTAGGCTGTCTCTACACTCCAAGAGTAACTTTCTTTCAATTTAGACACACCATAGTGTTGACTAATATTCAAGTTTGAATAAAGCTTAGTTGCATTTGAAGTTCAAAAAAAACATAATCTGTGTATAAAAAACTTCTTAAAAATCTTGTAACAATTATTGCAAAAAAAAAAAAAAGAACAAAAAAAGTTCCCACTACAATTTAATCATTGAAATTACTTTAAAATTAATTTAATATATAAACTATTTAAATCAACTTTAAGCTTCAACTGGGGCTTCTTCAGCTTCAGCTTCTTCAGCAACAGCTTCTTGC
The DNA here is from genome assembly GCA_000497715.1 of Spathaspora arborariae UFMG-19.1A. Lineage (NCBI taxonomy): Eukaryota > Fungi > Ascomycota > Pichiomycetes > Serinales > Debaryomycetaceae > Spathaspora > Spathaspora arborariae. The sequence goes on from KI547137.1 coordinate 795,628, forward strand.
TTGTAAACCTTGACAGTTGGAGCTGGGATAATTTCATCTTCATCCTTAGCTTCAGCAATCTTAACAGCATCTGGTAAAGCCTTTGGACCAACTCTGTTGGTAGCTGGGTCCTTCATAATCTTAACCTTGATACCTAAAACACCTTGTCTCATTAAAACGTGTCTAATAGCAACATCAATGAAGTCATTGGTTGGTTGACCAGAGTGAATCATGAAACCATCAGCGTATTTTTGAGATTTAGCTCTAGCAGCTCTTAATTTACCAGAGATAACAACTTCAACACCCTTGGCACCAGCACCCATAGCGAATCTTAAGACACCGTAAGCGGCTCTTCTGATTGGTAAACCAGCTAATAATTTGGATTTTAAAGCTTCAGCTTGAACAGCAGCAGAAAGAGCTCTTTCTTCAATACGTTCAGCATAAATGGCAACACCTTCTGGAGATAACTTGAATCTCTTGGTGATTAAAGAAGTTAATTCATGGATTCTTCTACCGTGTTCACCTAAAACACCTTGAGTGTTAGAAGCCTTAACAATGATTTCTAATTTAGATGGAGTCTTTCTAACTTCAACACCAGCGTAACCTTCTTCAGCTAATTCTCTAGTGAAGAATTCGTTTAATTCAGCGTAGAAGACACCGTCAGCGACCAACTTCTTTTTCTTGGATAAGATAGCGTTAACCATTTTTAATTGTTACTTTAAGATGAAGAGTAAATGTAAATATGAAAAATAAAAACTTTTAGTAGTTTAATTAATGAGTGAAAAATTTTTCAGGAAAAGAAAAATTATATTGTGCGAGTACACGACTTTTGCTCAAGATTTTTTTCATCCAAAATAGAATCTAATCACGTGCATATTTCCTAATCGGGTAATGTGTTCACGTGATGAGAGTTAGATGCAAAAACGAATTTCAATTTTTTTTATTTTAAAAACACTATATACTAAACTCAAACTAATAGTTATCACCAACCCATTCTCTAGCTGATCTAAATAATTGGATCCAAGGTCCATAAACACCCCACTGTTTTCCTTGTTCAGTTGGGTAATAAGAATTTGATTCCTTTCTAGTAACTCTTTCAGGATGAGGCATCATAGCTAATACCCTACCATTAGCGTTAGAAATACCAGCAATACCATTTGGAGATCCATTTGGATTCAAAGGATATTGTTCAGTCACATTTCCATAATTATCAACATAATTTATAACATCATTATTGAAATTAGTTTGTGATTTACTAGATTTAAATTGAGCTCTACCTTCACCATGAGCTACAGCAATTGGTAATTTTGAACCTTTCATTTTGTGTAAAAAGATAGAGTTATTCTTATTGGTAGAATCAATTTCAACCATGACGAATCTAGCTTCATATTGTTCAGACAAGTTACGTTCAAAAGTTGGCCAGTTTTCAGTTCCAGGAATTAATTCAGCAATTCTACTAAAGAACTGACAACCATTACAAGCACCAAATGCAAAAGTATCAGTTCTATCTTGGAAAAATTTCTTAAATTCATTACGAGTTTTCTCATGGAATAAAACAGATTTTGCCCAACCAGCACCAGCCCCTAATACATCACCATATGAAAACCCACCACAGGCAGCTAATCCAACAAAATCATCTAATGTAACTCTACTTTCTAAAATATCAGTCATGGTAACGTCATAAACATCAAATCCAGCTTGTTGGAAAGACCAAGCCATTTCTTGTTGAGAATTAACACCCTGTTCTCTTAAAATTGCCACTCTTGGTTTAGTATTGAATTGTTTAAATTCATCTGGGTTAAAGGTTAATTGATAAGATAAACCTGGATCTTTGTCATCAGTAATAGCTTGATATTCTTGAGTTGAAGTTTCTGGATTATCTCTTAATTTTTGAATGTGGTAAGATGTATTGCTCCATAATTGTTGCAAATAACCACGAGTAGATTCATAAACTTGTTGACCATTGAATGAAACATTGATGGATTGTTGTTTAAAGTTCGGCCTACCAATAAGGGAGATGTATTCCGAGGAAATACCATTGGTTGCGAAAATTTGTTTGAATTTTTCATAATCACCACTCTTGATTTGGAAAACAGCACCTAATTCTTCATTAAATAATTCAGTAAATAAATCTTCACCTTGAATTGACAAGTCCAAACCTGATCTTGAAGCAAATGCCATTTCTACTGCAGTAGTGATTAACCCACCTTCAGATCTATCATGATAAGCTAAGACATCAAATTGTTTGTGTAAAACAACTAATGTCTCTAAGAAACATTTCAAGATTTGATGTGAATGAACTGTTGGAACAACATCACCAACTTGCTTGTAAACTTGGGCCAAGGCAGATCCACCCAAAGCCCTTTTAACTTTAGCTGCCAAATCTACCAAAACCAATACAGAATCTTCAACTGGTTGTAAATATGGAGTCCATGTATTTGAAGTATTGTCAACTGGAGCAAATGCAGTGATGGTTAATGCTAAAGGAGCAGTGACTTCCTTATTATCCCATTTCATCTTCATAGACATAGAATCTTTACCAACGGGGATAGAAATACCCAAATCAGGACATAAATCTAACCCAATAGCTTGAACAGCTTCATATAACTTGGCACCTTCACCATCATGAGAAGCAGCCGACATCCAATTGGCAGATAATTTAACATGACCTAATGAAGGAATATCAGCAGCAAAGACATTTAAAAGAGATTCAGCAACACACATCTTTGCTGAACTACTTGCAGAAATTAATGCTAAAGTTGGTTTTTCACCCATAGCCATTGCTTCACCTGTAGATAATACAGTTTCACCTAAGGAAGTGGCAGTTACACCAACATCAGCAACGGGTACTTGCCAAGGTCCCACCATTTGATCACGATCGACTAATCCAGTAATAAATCTATCACCAATAGTAATTAAGAAATTCTTGGAACCAACTGAAGGTAATTGTAAAACACGAGAAATTGATTCTTCAACATCTAAATCTAAAGTTGAGAATGGTTTCAAGTTTAAGTTTTGAGTAATGGCTGTTCTTGACATTTTTGGTGGTTTACCAAATAAAACAGACATTTCTAAATCAATTGGAGTAGTATTTAACAAAGAGTCAGTTAATACTAATCTTTGTTCTTCAGTAGCTTCACCTACTACAGCAAATGGAGCTCTTTCACGTTGACAAATACTAGCAAATAATTCCAAATTTTCAGGAGCAACACCCAAAACATATCTTTCTTGAGATTCATTACACCAAATTTCCATAGGAGACATACCTGGTTCTAAAGACAAGATAGATCTTAATTCAAATTTAGCTCCTAAATCATTATCATGAACTAATTCAGGTAAGGCATTACTTAACCCACCAGCACCAACATCATGAATAGATTGAATTGGGTTACCATCTTTACCTAAGGAAACACAAGAATCAATAACTTGTTGAGCACGTCTCTGAATTTCAGGATTACCTCTTTGAACAGAAGCAAAATCTAAATCTGCTGAGCCTTCACCAGAAGAAATTGAAGAAGCAGCACCACCACCTAACCCAATTAACATTGATTGACCTCCAAGAACAATTAATTTAGCTCCAGGTGTAATCTTGACATTTTTAAGAGCTAAATCTGGTCTAATAGCACCCATACCACCAGCCAACATAATTGGTTTATGGAATCCTCTAATTTCAATTTCACCTTTGTTGTTTTCAACTTCAGTAGTTAATGTTCTAAAATATCCATTTATAGCTGGCCTACCAAATTCATTATTGAATGCAGCAGATCCAATTGGAGCTTCAATCATAATATCCAATGAAGAAGCAATATGGTTTGGCTTTCCAACATTTCTTTCCCAAGGTTGAGATAATGTTGGAATATTTAAATCAGATACAGAAAATCCAGCTAAACCAGCTTTTGATTTTGATCCTCTACCTACAGCACCTTCATCCCTAATTTCTCCACCTGAACCAGTAGCAGCACCAGCAAATGGAGAAACCGCAGTTGGATGATTATGAGTTTCTACTTTAACTAAAGTATAAACTTTCTCTTTAATTGACTTCCATTGTTTGGTAGTGAAATCTGGAGTGAATAAATATCCATCAGGACCTTCAAAAACAGCAGCATTGTCAGAATAAGCTGAGATGGTGTACATGGGGTTCTTTTGATGAGTGTTTCTGATCATTTTAAACAAAGACATGTCTTTTTTAATATTGTCAATTGTCCAATCTGCATTAAAGATTTTATGACGACAATGTTCAGAATTAACTTGCGCAAACATAAACAATTCAACATCAGTTGGATTACGACCTATAACCTCAGTAAAGGCATTGATTAAATATTCAATTTCTCCTGAATCTAAAGCTAATCCCAATTCTTTGTTGGCTTTAGTTAAGTTTTCTTTGTTTGAAATAATATCAACAGTAATTAAAGGTTTTGGGCTATGATGAGCAAATAAATCGTTATATTTAGGAACATTAGCCCCGAAATATAAAGTTTGTGTCATTCTATCGTAAACTGAAGTTAAAATATCCCCACCAAATTCAGTCAAGTTAAAACCTGATTTAGTCTTAATTAATAACGACAATCCTCTCTCAATTCTTTCAATTTGGTCACTTAATCCACAAATTTGAGCAATATCAGTAGCCTTAGAAGACCAAGGAGATATAGTTCCTGGTCTTGGTAACACTTGAATCAAGAAAGTATGATCATCTAACTGAATAGTTGAAGTGTCTTCATCTCCACTTATAGTTGAATATTTAACTAAATCTTGATTCAAAGGATTTGAAATATCAATTGGATTATCATATGTTAATAAAATTTCAAGTAATTGTAATTGTTTATTAGTTAATTGTTGTTTTAATGAGATATAATGTGTGTAACTGCTAGCAACATCGACAATAATTGAAGTTTTACCAACCTTTTTCTCAATTTCTTGAATAAAATTTTGGACTCTAAATGAGGATAACGCTCTTGGACCTGGCAAAATTAAGAAGTTACTCATTGTTGAACTAAATAGTATCCTCTATGAGTAGTAAGCAAAAACCTGAATGCAATTTTGGTTTGGTTGTTTTGAACTGGATCTGTTGGAAGATCTAAAAAGAAAGAGAAGTTGAAAATTTGTGCGATGGTTTTAGTGAAATTTATTGTCTTTGGTCATTTCTGACTCAGTTTTTTTTCTTGTTCTTTGTGTCGGTTTTGTGCGGCTCGTTTTTTTGGGTCATCTCGAATTTGTGTCTTTTGTCTGTAGCGAAAATTGAAATAAAAAAAAATAAGCAATATCAGAGAAGAAGTAATACTAGTAATTAACTAATATGGCTCAAGGAAAGATTAAATTAAAGTCTAAAGCTCCAGCTAGAGTTACCAAGAAACAACAAAATCCTAAACGAGCTGCACCTAAAATTATTAAACCTAAAAAATCAGTTGCTAAAGACGCTAAGAAATTAACTAAAGTTCACCAAAGTCAATTAATGACTTCAACTGAAAAATTAATTGCTAGTAGAGTTGGACATTTAGAATTAATTAAAGGATCAAGAAGAGAAATTGAAAAAGAACAAAAGGCTTCTGATAAAAAGAAGACAAAGTAAATATGACTAATATTAAGGATATACTTGATTTTTCTCAAACAGGAACCACTAATACCACTAGTGATCCTGTAAGTAAATCAAAAACTATATACGAACAAGAACTTGAGATGTTATATACACACTTCATGACTAATACAACAGAAATTCAACACAAGGTTGAACCAGTATTAGCCATACCTGAATTAATAGCTTTGGATCCTGATCTTGTTTTACAGAAAAAACAAAGAACTCGACGTAGAATATAATATAAATACATGTATTATTTGTCTATGTAGGAATAGGTCTATTTATAGCTTCTTGAGCTTCCATTTCCAATTGTAATCTTTTTAAATCAAGTTCTTGAGATCTTACAAATGCAATAATTGCAAATCCTGATACTCCAGTCAAAATAGTCAACACTATATTTATCGGACCTGGATTTTTATCAAATATACTATGAGTTATTTTATCCATAACTTGTTGGAAAATATTACATAATCCTGAAAAGGCAATTATTGCACCATATACAGTACCAAACGTTTCATATCCAAACACTTTTGCACAAAAATCACTTACTGAAGTATAGAAAAATGGACGAAAAACAACAAGAATCACTATACCTGCATATGTTGCTGGTAACCATGCTAGCAACCCAGTTATACCTATAAACAAGGTTAATCCAGTTAATAAAGACAATACTGATAAGGTAGTACAATTATCTAATATCAATCCAATAAATGGAACTGCTATTATTCCACCTACTGGTAATGCAACGTCAAAAAAGTGGTTTATTTTGGTAGCTATTTCTTCATTTTGATACAAGTAAAGTTCTTGAGATTTAATAGTAGCCACAAAATAATTTATACGTAACATTTGAGTCATGGTGAATAAGCACATTAATAAGAACCATGTTGAAGATAATTGATCTTGTAAGGAATATCCATGTAATACTCCAAATACACCACCTGTAGATTTAGTTAGTTTTAAATCCGCTTCTTGTTCATAGATTGATTTATTGGAATTAACTGAAGAGAATGATGCACGACGTGTGTTTGGTCCAATTGAAGCTTGTCTTATAGTTTCTTGAATTGTAGGTTGGTAAAACTCAACAATCTCATCATCATCAGTTCGTACATCTTCAGGATATAATAAATCCTTGTTTAGTGGTTGTCCAGTTTCGTCTATTCCTGTTTCAGCAATTTTTGCTAAAGTAGCCACTGTCTTGTAGGATTCATCGGGCATAATTATCAATTGACAAGTAAATATGAAAATCGGGACAACCAAATAAATTGAGAAAAACCAATTAATTGACAACTTGTATATATTATCATAATAAATTCGATAAAATAAAAACAAAGCTGAACTTGAATCAAAACTACCAGTTATCAAGGCAAGTACTAGTCCTGAATGCTTAGGGAAACTATTTGCCAACTGGAAACAAGAAATAAACACAAATGGACCACCAAGTGCAAGCAAGATAAATCCGGTTAAATATCCATCTATCCATGAAATTCTTGAAGCTAAACTTAAACTTATAGCCCCAAAACTTAAAACAATTGATCCAATTATACCAGTTATTTTAGGTCCATAAGAATCAAGAATCCAACCAACAGGTAATGCAGAAATGTTAGTCACCATACAACCAGCAGTAAATAGAAAATCCAATGCTAATTCCTGTTGTGAACATTCACTAGTGGTGTCGTCACATTTATCTTGATATACACCTTGTTCAATAAAAATAGGTTTTATAGCAGCAAATCCAAATATTGGTCCTGCAGCAAATAAACACCATGTTATGGCACATATTACTTGAAGGAGTCTCCTAGATTTAGAAGGAGAGTACCCTAGGCCTCTCATGATGTTTGTTGTTGTTCTATGCGTCAAAGATTGACAATCTACACCTTGAGCAAGTAACTATGTGTGGGATTTTGGTGATGTTTTTCTAGAGAGTTCCCTCGTGCGGCTCACAAAAAACTACACCAAAATTACATAGGTATTAAAAAATAACCCTTTCCAATATAAACTATATATATATAAACTCTAAAACGGCGATATATCATCATCAACAGTTTTATAATTATTCCCAGCCTTTGAACTAATCAAATAGATATGATGAATCACAATAGCAAACATATTTAAAAGAATGAATCCAAATAAGGCAAATACAAACCTGATACCTGGTTGATCATAAATTGGAACTGGAGTAGAAGATTCAGTTTCCGTTGGTGTTGGTGTTGTCTTCTCTGTAGTCTTACTTGGTGACTTAGATGTGGTTGTTGCCTTGGAAGTTGTTTTATCGTCTTTTTCCTCGTCTTTGTTCTCCTCTGACTTATCTGTATTTTTACTATCTTTTGGTTTGTCGGTGGTTTTACTCTCCTTGTCTGTAGTCTTGTCTGTAGTCTTGTCTGTATTCTTGGCATCTGTTGTTTTAGCATCTGTAGTTTTTTCAGTAGTCCTTTCTTCTTTTGTTGTTTTGGAAGGTGTATCTGTTGTGGAATCTTCTTTCTTGTCACTAGTAGTAGCATCTTTCTTTGATGTGGTTGTGGTTTTTTCAGTATTATCATCTCTCTTAGTTAACGTAGGTATTTCACTAGTTTCAACAGTATATACTATATCATTCGAAGGTTTCCCGAAATATACCGATAAATCTTGACAATTTACTCGATCTTTAACAAGGAATATTAACGAAGTTACTAGAAACATCGATATTAACACCTTATAAGCTGTGATTCTCCTCTTAGTAGTCCCTGGATTCAATTCAAGAGGAGCTTTCTCGTATATTACATGTAATGGATGACCGTACATTGTTGACTTAGTCTATTCAAAAGGAAAACCCCTAAAGAGTGTAGAATTTTCGGTGTTGAAGTTAAAGGGGTTAAAAAAAATTGTACAGTGGAACAATGCCAATTTACTTCTAAATTTGGAAGTTTTGAGATCCCAATAATTTTGTTTATGTTTTTCCTGATTCTGTTACATTTTTTTTACGACCAATTAAGTCAGGTGATTATGGATCATGTGACATATATCACATGAATAGTTTCAAGAAAATTTTAATTCTTTGATTTTTCAGGTCATCAAAAGGAAGACCATTGAACTAACCAATCCATACACTAGACAACTACACAGCACACACATTACGATGTCAGGTATATTATTTGAAGATATGTTTATTGTGGATTCCACAGATGCTGCCAGATACAATCGAGTTTGTAGAATAACAGGTCATTCATCTACATCTCAAGATATTAAAATAACTTTAGATATAAATAGTGAATTATTCCCTGTTAAAACCAAAGATTCTTTAACAATCACTTTGGCTTCTTCTTTAGGTAATGAATCTTCTATGTTGACTTCCAATGGTTCTTGGAGACCACCAAGGGCAGACGATAGATCTTTAGCTGATGATTATGATTATGTCATGTATGGAACTGTGTATAAATTTGAAGAAAATGCTGATAGTGATAAAATGTCAGTATACATTTCATTTGGTGGGTTATTGATGAGATTAGAAGGTGGTTATCGTTCTTTATCTAATTTGAAACAAGAAAATGCTTATATTTTAATTCGTCATTATAAAGATAATTAAAAGGGTTTAGTCATTTTATGTACTATATACATTATCCATAATAGAGGATTGTTTAATGTGTACTTGTTGGTAAGTCTTGCAACTTTTGTTGTGTAATCTATATATATTCTTTTTTTTTTGGTACACTAAAGGTGCGACCAACTACCAACAACTCTCTCCAGTTTCTCTTTAACTATGGACGACACAGATAAACGTATGTAACATATTTAATCACTTTGTCCATGTAATACTAACAATTCCAGCTGATCTGGTTTTAAAACAAATTCCTTTGATCAAAAATCCTTCATATCAACCACCAAAACCAATAACACTAAATACCAATTATAGCAAATTAATCCCTTCACTTTCCAATACTGTTGTACCACCTAAATTAAAGATCACTGAAGCAGAAATAAATGCTTGGTTGAAAGAAATACATGCAATTGAAACACGATTAACTGATAATATAAACAATGATAAAAATATAAAGCAATATCAACAATGGTCCCATCAACAAACGATAAAAGTGGCACCAGGATTTGAATATGCTACAGTTATGCAACCACATAAAGTAGAAACTCCAACTCCAACTTCAACTCTGAAACAAGAAGATAAAGCCGATGATAGTGTTAGTGAATTAGATAAAGTATTTGGAAAAGATTTAAATATATAGTTCAGTTTGTCCCAGGGGCAAATTTTCCTTGTACATTACTTAATTTCTTTAATAATTCTTGTTTGACTTCATCGTTTAATGCACGTTCCAGATCATATGTAGTAGGTTTGCTTTGTAATCCTTGTTGGTGAAGTTCAAGCAATGACAAGGGTTTTGCTTGAGTTGTAGTGCCAGCTGTCTCCTGTGGTGAATCAGTATGTATAAGTACAGGTCCTATAAAGTCATCCAAGTCAGATTCTTCTTCATCTTTACTTCGTAACTCCTTTTCTTTTCTTCTTTGATCACGAAGTTCTTTAGGTATACTTGGACCAATCATCTTATCTAAGGAAATATAAAAAGGTTTAATTTTTCAATTTTTACGCGTACAAAATTTCAGATTTATACCTTTCAAATACGCCAAGTTAAAGATGTTTGGATCGAAGGTCATACTACGAGCCAGGAAATCTATCCCCTTGCTATTAGTTATCCTTATATGTCTATTTATTTGGAACAGAACTGCCCAAGTTCCACCTCAACTACCATTCGACTTGATTGATGAACGAAATTCTTTTATTAATCCAATATATCTGAAATGGAAGGTCCAGGGTTCAAAATCTAAAATTAAGTTGCAAGAAAAGCCTATTTCTGACAAGTGTGTTCGATATTTCCAAGATTTATCAAAACTAAATCTAAATGAACCTATGCTTGATCTTGAATCTATTGCCAGCCAAAACACAGATCCGTTAATATACAAGAAGAGTGCTTGGATTAGACAACGAGAACTGGAAATTAAACGAAGTAAGACCAAACGATTGACTAAAGAAGTTGAGGCACAAGTTGAAGAAGAATATACTCGAGAACTTAAGAAACAATCTAAACTTGAAAAATCAATGGTAGAACAATTTAATCATATGAGAATATATGGGAAATGTTTCTTAGATGAAAATGTAGAAAATGAAAAGTCATGTACTAATTTTCAGAATAAATTATATCCTTGGATGTCGGGAAAATTCCCAACCTATGAAAACTGGAAGAAGGAGAAATTACCTGAAAATACTTTACCTGTATTTGATAAAGCCCATGAAGTCAAAAATTCAAATTGTTTTATTCAACAATTTAAACAACAAAGTAATGGACAAGGAATAGTCATCCCTTTCCATCTTACAAATGAACAACCTCGTGATAAACAAATTGATAATATAAGTCGAATTATCAAGGTTCTTCGCGCATTGAAGAATAGAAAACCAATACAAATAACCCATATGGGTTCACTTACTCGACAAGAAAAGGATTTATTAATTGAAGCGGCAAGAACAGAAATTAGATATTTACCTTGGTCTTACTTGAATTATTTTGAATTCTTTAAAAAGGAAAATGAAGTATATCGTGTTGTCACTGAAATTCATTATCCTCAACAAAACCTATGGTTTGTTGATGTCAGTCCAGTTAAGAATACTCAACAACATCCAATCATGGTTAAACAGTATCTATTCAATAATATTAATTTTCATCTTTCGTTAAGTATGATATTTAATTCATTTGAAGAAGCAATTGTAATTACTGAACATGCGCTTCCCTTGCTAGAAAAAGCCGATTATTTTAATGACCAAACTTATAAAGAACATGGATTACTTTTCTTCAAGAGTCCCACTATACATTCAAAAAGACCTAAACGATTCAATCCTGGATTTCATGAAGTTACTAGTTTGGTGAAACTGTTATTAACCCCCAATGACTTTGATAATGCTTATTTTGGACTTTATAAAAGAAATGAAATCCCAGTTGCCACAAAACGGTTCTTTGATGACAGCTTTCAAAATTTAATTGATCCTTCAATCATGATAATCAATAAAACTAAATCCCTTTCTGGATTATTAATCTCGGTGAATTTTCAAATTCAAAGCACATTGAAGATAAGATTCACATCCAAGAAAGATAAATTAACTCCTGATTTCCTATGGATAAGTCAAGAAATTGCAGGGACGCATGAGCTGATTCCCTTTAATCGCCACCCCGCAGTGGCTGCGGGAATATTTACCCCCAAAGAAAACTTGCCCAAAGATGTAACTAAATCTCAAGAAATATGTTCATCTTCATGGGGACAGTTAAATGATGATGATAAATTAATTTACGTTTCCTCACATCAACTACAAAATTGGCGAAATCAAGGAGGTGATCATTTCCAAGAATTATTAAAGGATAAATATAAAGTAACCACCACCGAAGATGTAAAGAATATGTTTGTAGAAGGTAAAGAAAAAATAGAAACGGTTCGGGAAAATAACGAAATTTTCGAACATAAATTAACATCAAACCCATTGACTATAGAAAATATAATTATCCCACCTACTTTAACCCAACCAGTTTTCGTACATGGATATAATGAACCAAATGAGGCATGGGTTGAACAAAAGCAATTCCAAGAAGGGATAATCCATCCATATTATTGTGTTTATGATATTGTGGGAAATCCTTTAGAGGAAGGTGTTCGTGGATTAAGGAATGAGGTAGGTGATGAAATGAGAGCCAGGTTAAAGTTTTTGTTAGATGTTTGGTTTGAAGATATTACAGAGGAATAATAATAGACTTTTTTAAATAGACCTTTTTTTTTGCTGCAAAATAGAAATTTTAATCTAGTATGTTACCATTTCAATTAGTAGATCACATCAGATGAATAATAAGTATTAAACAGGTATTACTAGCCTATGGCTTGTAAGGAGTTCAAAAAATTTAAAAAAAGTAAATGGCGTCACAGACAGGATTCGAACCTGCGAAGGTAAAACCCAACGCCTTAACCGCTAAATTAGCAGGGCGTCGCCTTAACCACTCGGCCACTGTGACCCAGTTCGCGCAATCGAATTTTTGTCCCGTATTTTAATTTGCGATTTTCTTCGATTTAAAAAATGAGAATAAAGTGGTTAGAAGTTAGTTATGGACCTGTAAATGGAGGAATATACTTTCACTAGTTGAAAGAAGTTATTTGAAGTCAATTGAGTTGGTTCAGTTTCTGGTTCATTAGTTATCATCTTTCTAAAAATTTGATTAACTCAACCATATAATCTAACGTTTTCTAAGCGAAAAAAAACCGTTTTCAAGTAGATATGATTATGGTTTTTTCTTGCAAAAGAGTTTAAATTTGGTTTTTATTTGGCAAAATGGTTATTCTACTTGGTTACTATGTTTTTCCACTTACACAAATGCAAAGTGATTTAAACTATTAGGTTATCCCAACATAACAAAAACACTAGTTAAAAATGGGTACAATTACATGTGAGACTCTTGTTTCAATTGTATTTGATTAACTCTCTGTCTCTTATAATGGTTTATTGAGTAATCTAAATTATTTACGATTGTTTTGCAGCGATGGAAAAATTGTCTCAATTACACAGCAAATTGCAATATATTTTTATGATATATATGTTTAAAATACAATTTATCAGTCACAGCCTTGAAAGATTGTGTTATAAAGCTATCATTTACTATTAACTCTTCACTTTACTTTCGAAGCGACTACACAAGAAATATAATACATGTGTAGATTTAAGAATAGTTTTTGTGTCACAAAGTTGATTTTTAAGTTTAGAAAGTGTTCCATGCATGGGTTTTTTATTTTTTAATCGTGTACCAGTAGATTTACACCTAATTTCTCTGGGTACCACACATATTCACTCAACAAATCTCAACGTGGTTTGTAGATAAGCGCCGTTCACACAGGTGTTCATTTCCGGATATTTTACAAACCATTTGTTAATTAGAAATAACTCAAAAATTCAACTTACATTGAATCTACATTATGTTAAATATAATTGGTCAATGAAACTACCACATATACTAGTTTTGCTGCAAGATATTTGCGAATTTTTTCAATATTCACATTAAATTATTGGGAACACTGATTCAAGGATGGTAGATCCGTTCAAGAAAAAAAAAATACAATGTGCGTGTTATTATTCCTCCACACATCATTAAAGATGTGGTAAATGATTTAATGTTCCTTTTTTTTTTTGGACAACAACCGAAAATGGCCACAAAAAAAACGAACTTTCAGCCTAAACTTACAGAGTTTCCTCACGTTACTTTTACAGATATGAACCTTTGCCAATTGAAACTTCACTTAGAGAAATCATGCGTGTCACTTAACAAAAAGGAATAAATTTATTAAGATGTTTTCAGATCTTTTTATTTTGACATATGGTTAAAACGTTGTTGAAGATTGTTTTTACCACCGTTGACCTGATGTGGCAGTTGGAAGAGATGGTACACGACCATCCGAAGAAAGAAAGAAAGAAAGAAAAAAAAAAAAAGCTAAAAAATAAATATAAACAACAATTTCCTCTTTAACCTTAATTAATTATAAAACCACACGAAATTCCTGGTTGAAATTTTCCAATTGCTTTATAAAAATCTCTTTCCCTTTTTCTTTTCTTTTACTTCCCTTATCAATTATCAATTGATTTTTTTTACAATGAGTTCTACTGCTACTCCAAAGAAACATCAAAAAACCCAATCTACTTATGTATGTTATAATTTCATTTTTTGGAAAATCCCCGCCACTGAACATTTTACAGTTTGTTTTTTTTTACCCCCATGTTTTCTATCACAAATAGTTCAATTCATCAAACTGTTAAACATAATTTACGAGGAATTCTGTTTTACAGTTTGTACGTTCTTAATTATGCATGGGTTTGTAAACAAGTTTAGACGAAGAAAAGGGGGTGGGGGGATTTTAAGAAAAAAAGTTATTTGCGTTTTATTTTTAGGAATTTTAGTACTAACAACTATTTTTTTTAGGCGTTTGACAGTACTGCAACCACTGTTGCTGCTTCCCAAATGCGTAATGCCTTGAACAATTTAGCTGACACTGTTACTGATGAAGAAGCACAAAATCGTTTTGAAAATGAAATGGATAGTTTCTTTTCTTTATTTAGAAGATATTTAACTGAAAAGGCTTCTGGTACTACTTTAGAATGGGAAAAGATTAGATCACCTTCTGCTGATGAAGTTGTTGCTTATTCTAAATTACCTGAATTAGAAAACAAGGGTAACTTGTCTAAATTGGCTGTTTTAAAGTTAAATGGTGGGTTAGGTACTTCTATGGGTTGTGTTGGTCCTAAATCTGTTATTGAAGTTAGAGATGGTAATACCTTTTTGGATTTATCTGTTAGACAAATCGAACATTTAAACAGACATTATGATGCTGATGTTCCTTTATTATTGATGAATTCTTTCAACACTGATAAAGATACTGAAAAAATTATTAAGAAATATCAAGGTCATAGAATTAGAGTTAAGACTTTTAACCAATCTCGTTTCCCAAGAATTTACAAGGATTCTCTCTTACCAGTTCCAGAATCATTTGATGATTCTCTTGAATCTTGGTATCCACCAGGTCATGGTGATTTATTTGAATCTTTGGTTCAATCTGGTGAATTAGATGCTTTATTAGCTCAAGGTAGAGAAATCTTGTTTGTTTCTAATGGTGATAATTTGGGTGCTACTGTTGATACAAAGATTTTGGATCACATGATTGAAACTGGTGCTGAATATATTATGGAATTAACTGATAAAACTAGAGCTGATGTTAAAGGTGGTACTTTAATTAACTATGAAGGTCAAGTAAGATTATTAGAAATTGCTCAAGTTCCAAAGGAACATGTTGAAGAATTCAAGAGTATTAAGAAATTCAAATATTTCAATACTAATAATTTGTGGATTAATTTAAAAGCTATTAAGGAATTAGTTGAATCAAATGCTATTGAAGCTGAAATTATTCCAAATCAAAAGACTATTTCTAAAGGTTCTTCTGATATCAATGTTTTACAATTAGAAACTGCTGTTGGTGCTGCTATTAGACATTTCAAAGGTGCTCATGGTGTTGTTGTTCCAAGATCTCGTTTCTTACCTGTCAAAACTTGTTCTGATTTATTATTGGTTAAATCTGATTTATTCTACTTGGAAAGTGGTGCGTTAAAATTAGATCCAACCAGAGATGGTTTTGCTAATCCATTAATTAAATTGGGTTCTCATTTCAAGAAAGTTAGTGGATTTCAATCTAGAATTCCTCATATGCCAAAGATTTTAGAATTGGATCATTTAACTATTACTGGTAATGTTACTCTTGGTAGAGGAGTAACATTAAAGGGTACTGTTATCATCGTTTGTAATGATGGTGAAAAAATCGATATTCCTAATGGTTCTATTTTGGAAAATGTAGTGGTTACTGGTAACTTGACCATTTTAGAACATTAGTAAAGCTTGTCTATAAAGTATAGTTTTTTTTAAAAAAAAAAGTAGTAGTTTTTGGTTGTTGCATTTAATAATAAAAACCTTTGTAATTGTGAATATACAACAATTCTGTTGTTCACATGTAACTGTTACATTAAATCAAACCTACAGAAGTTTTCGACGTGTTGCTACTTTACACAATTTTCTAAGACTAGGAGATTTACAAGTGTGGACATTAACAAGTTCAAATCTGTAGTAATAATATACAATTTTAGTATTACCTCACCTCTACAGAGATACACAAACAGGATTAAACCATATTTTCTATTCAAAGCAACTATTCTCTAACTATGTAATATTTTGTAGCAACAAAAACTTGATTCCGTCTAAACAACCAACTCCTTAGCAGCAGTAATATCTTCTTCACCGTTATAAGCTTCCAAGAAATTCTTTAAAGCTTCTTTATGTTCGTCAATCTTCTTGCTTACTTGAGGGACCATTCTTTTGGATTCTTCCAAAACTTCAATTTGCTTTTTAATTTCATATTCGTCAGCATTATTTGCTTTCATTTGGTTGACATATTGTTCTTGTTCCAAGACTTCTTGTTGATACAACTTTTCTTCCTTGATTAATCTCTTCAAAGCACTAACTTTGACTTGTAAAGGACTTGGCGACATGTTTGACTGTAAAGGAAGACTTATTATAACGCGTGTTGCCAAAAAAAAATTTTTGGTGTGTTTTTCTTTTACGAAAAATAAACTCTTAACAAATCACAACAAAAGGGGGTACATTCTTACACAAGTACATATTATTGAGAGATAAAGACATAGTGAAGTTTCTTAGGATCCCATCCACCCTTACCAGTTCCCTTCTTCAACTCTTCGTGAACTTTATTTGATTTGATTACATAATATGTTTCCCGATCATCAATCTTAACAATAGCATTATGCCAAGGAGTTGGGATATGTAACAAATCAGTGTTTCTTGGTTCCATATGATCCTCAATTGAATTAATTGGATGACAGTGTTCTTCACCAACTTTTGCTAAAAGAGAAATTCCAAATTTAGGTCCTGCATTGTTATGCGCATGAATTGAGAATCTCAAATGAAATGGAAACATTAATTCAACTAAATTTGAATAAGCATCATTCCTTTTAATCATTTCAAAAGCAACCCCAGCAACAATCTTCTTGTATTTTTTCTTACTCAAATTTGAAACATTGGGGTGAAGTGCCAAATCTTCAGTCATAAATTTAGAAAATCCTCTAAACAAAGCTAAACGAGGATGACCTGGGGTAGTGATATCTTGTCTTAATTTTCCAGCATCAGTATCACAAGATGTAACCAAAATCTTACGACAAGTTTCAGATTCATAGTCAAGCTCAGTACCTAGGTGATGTTCTAATTTAACATCAGAAACTAACCTTTCATCAAAGTTTGAACTAGTTAATCTGAAGATTTCCGGCAAGGAACAAAATTTAATTGGATCCCAATCAGCAGGTCTAAACTTTTCATACAACGCTTTTAAAGCTTGAGAATATTGGTTAACCTTAAAATCATCAACACCAATACAGTCGCTGAAAACATGACCATCACTAACAATCCAAACGATAATCCCAGGGGGATATATTTTCTTGACAGAATTAGCAAATGAAATCAAACGTTTAAGAGCCAATTCTTCACCCTTGTCTGGTAATTCCCCTGAAACTTTTTCAATATTTGAAGATTTACAAGGGAAAGCAGGTAAAACTGCTTCCAATGGGAGCCAACGACTAGTGAAGAAATCAATTCCACGATTGAAAACAGTTTCTCCTCCAAAATCCCATTGATCATCTTCAACGGTATGTTTCAACTGTTCAACAAATGTTTTGGAAACGAGCTTAGTATAAGATTCATAGCCTTGCTTCTTGAGATTATCGAATGCAACACGAGCCAGATCTAGAATCAAACGAATAAACCAAGTGTCAAATTCAGTGATAATCGATTGAACAGTAATCACACCATGCCAAATACCATTCTTTAACTTTTCCCACACATGAAAATCTTCCGAAATTGATAATCTAGTGTAACCTGAAAAATATACTCTATTGGCTGAGTGTTTGTCAATAAGAGCAAAATAACCTTGATGATCAAAATTGTTATAACTTCTTAAACTTAAAAAATCTTCTTCATCACGAGTATATATTAATCTAATGAATTCATAAGCTTTTTGTTTGATTTGATCTTCGTTAATAGTAGTACTACTACTGTTGTTGGAGTGTAATGATAACGAAGAAGAAGATTCCATGGTTAAAGTTGTTTTGCAAGAGTAAATAACAATCTCCAATTTCAATAAAAATGGGAGGGATTTTCGTTACTTTTATAATTCTTACAAAATTACAGGCAAGTTTAGATTGGGTTTTCTATGTAAATAGGTGTTATAGTTACTTTCTCGTTTGCTTGGAAAGTATACATTATGACTATTTACAAGAATTAAAGGGGTAAACAAGGATTGAAATTTGTCCAATTGTAGAAACTAGACCCATATTCACAGGGTTCTTTGTTGAGTCTATGCGATTTGATGTATCTGATCAATATCTTGAACTTTCTATTTAAACGATTTCCTGTCAAAAAATTCCATTTTGGGATTGAATTATAATTTCCATTTTGAATAAATGAGCTGATGTTGGTGTTCTTATGACCCTTTGAAGTTTTTGTACCATGCTTTGAAGCCTTGGCGATTGTGATTCAATTTACTAGTTCCTGGCCGTGTACAAGGAAATACCGTATATGTATTCCTGAAATTTTAGGCAAAACTTGACTTGAAATCAATATTTCCTTATTGTACTCCATGCGAAATTATGTATCTGATCAGAATCTTGGAGTTTCTCCTTTGAAAAGTTTTTCTGGTTATAAAATATTACGTATTTAGAGTTTAAAAAAGTTTCCTAATTGAATATATTGGTTTTTTATTTTAAACAATTGATTTTTCACCAAGGTAATTTAATTATTCTAAAGAATTGTTCAAAATGTTGTGTGAAATATTGAAATATCTATTCATAACTATATGCTCATATCTTGTATATTTAGGTTTGGAAATCATCTTTCCTCCATTTAATTTCCCGAAAACGATTCCTACAATTCCATTCTATGTTTCATTCTTGGGTTCATATACAAATATGGACCAAGAACAAATTTATCAGAAATATCTTAAGGAGAAATTGGAAAAATATGGTGCGGTAAAGATATATTTTGCTTCAAGATGGAATATTTTGGTATCAAAACCGGAATATTTATTAACAGTTTTCAAGAATGAAGATATTTATGCGAAAAGTGGTAATCACATCAAAATTCCTAATTCAGTGTTGTCTTCTTATACTGGAGATAATATAATTAGTGCTCATGGTGAATTATGGAAATTATATCGAGAAGTTTTAGCTTCAAGTATTCAATTTCCTGATAATAACCCAGTATATGAACATACTGCGATGTTACTTGAAATAATTGAAAAAGAACTAAACAATGATAATTCTATTGCCATTACTGATCTTTTGCAAAGATACTCGTTGAATAATGTTGGAAAATCAATTATTGGAGTTGATTTCCAGGCATTGGAAGGTCAACTGTCGATTATGCATCAAAAAATAAAGTATGTCAAGCTGCAAATATTTCGTCCATTTTATATGAATTTCCCAAACTTCGACAGTTTTCCTATTCCTAGTAGATTAACTGCTAGAAAAGAAGTTGAGCAGTTTCGAAAATGGTATGGTGAAAAGTTGGTTAATGAATACAAACCTGAATTACCAAATAGTGCAGCTACAAAATTGGTTAATGCTTTGGATGATGGAAGATTAACCGAAAAGCAATTTTTAGATAATGCAATTATTGTTATGGTTGCTGGACATGAAAATCCTTTATTATTGATGCTTTCTGTTTTATATATTCTTGGCAAAAATCCCCAGCTACAAACATCTTTGAGAATGGAGAAAATTCCATTACAAGCAATAATTTATGAAACATTGAGAATGTATCCTCCATTGGGACAAATTATAAATCGATGTACTACCAAGGCCACTGTTTTAGGCGAAAACATATTTATCCCCAAAGGTGTTTATGTAGGTTATAATAATCTTGCCACAGGTAGAGACCGAGGAGTTTGGGGTGATGATGCTGGTGAATTTAAACCAAGTCGTTGGGGTAAAACATTGGAAGAAATTAATCAAAAATTTTCTCAAGCAAAAAGAATGGCAACTTTGCCTGCATTTCATGGCAGGAAAAGAGCTTGTTTGGGAGAGAAATTTGCTCTTTTTGAAATTAAGGAATGTATTTCTGCAATTATCCAAAAGTATCGAATTTCATTGGGTGATAATTGGAAACAAAAATTTACTCCTGCCGGCCCAATTTGTCCAGTTGGGTTGCAAATTAAGTTTGAGAAAGTTTAAGAAAATAAATTAAAAAAATAAATAATTATTTTTTCGCAGTAATTTGCTCACCAATTTGCTCAAGGCAATTCCAAGCACCACATTGTAGTTTATTACGGCTCACGATTCTTCTAATAATTCTTAAAAACACAGTTTTTCAATAATGTCAAAGAGTGACGAATCAGCTGTCTCGAATGAGATAACGCAAGCCAAGTACTGTGCACTTTCATCTAAAAGAAAGGTACTCATAGTTTTCATTGTAACATTGGCGGGATTCTTAGGTCCTGTCTCGGGAAATATTTATATCCCAGTTTTACCACAATTACAAAATGTGTTTGGAGTTTCAGCATCAGCAATAAATGGAACAGTGTCTGTTTTCATGGTAGTTTTTGCCTTTGCTCCACTTCTTTGGGCATCATGGGCAGATTTCGGAGGAAGGAAAATCTTGTACCTCATTTCGTTAGTTTTCTTCATATTAGCAAATATTCTTTTGGCTACTGTTCCTGTTCACATAGCAGCTCTTTATGTTTTAAGAATATTACAAGCTTTTGGTGCTTCTAGTGTGGTTTCAGTTGGTGCTGGTACTATAGCTGATATTATTGAGCCTAAAAATAGAGGTAAGGCAATTTCCTATTTCATGTTGGGTCCTCAACTTGGTCCTATATTGGGTCCAGTACTTTCAGTAATTGCAGGAAAAGGAGATTGGAGATGGATATTTGGGTTTTTGGCATTATTTGGGTTTGTTGTTTATTTGATTATTTTATTTCTTTTACCTGAAACTTTGAGATATTTAGTTGGTGATTGTTCTTGTTACCTTGGAACTTCAATTTTTTTGAAACCTAGCTTTTTTCAAAAGAAATTTGTTGATGGATATCCTAAACCGATTAAACCAAGTTTAAAGAATTTTTGGAAGATTTTGAACTATAAACCGGTTTTACTTTGTTCTATTAATGGTGGTATTTTGTTTGCTGCATTTTATGGTTTAAGCGTTACGTTTGGTCATGTATTACAAACTCAATATTCATTTAACAACATTCAAACAAGTTTATCTTATATGTGTCCAGGAGGAGCTATGATTGTTGGCTCAATGCTTGGAGGTATGTTTTCTGATAAACTTCGAACTAGAATGATTGTCAAGGATCCAAAGTCATATATTCCAGAAAAGAGATTTTCTTTACAGATATTTGGATTAGCAATTTCAATGATTGGTATAATTGGGTATGCATGGACAGTTTATAAACATGTTCATATAGCACTGGTGTTTGTATTTACGTTTTTAGCAGGATTTGGGTTAACTTGGGTATTTGTAGTTAATACAACTTATTTGACTGAATGTTCTTCTGGTCAGCCAGCAACAAATGTTGCCATTGGAAATTTTATGAGGAATATTGCTGCTGCCATTTCTTCGGCAGTCATTGGTAAACTTGTTGAGAAAATGGGATTTGGATGGTGTTTGACAGGGTTGGGTTTATTGAATTTTATTGGTATTGTATTTGTCATTGTGTTGTTGAAATGGGGCCCTAAATGGAGAAGAGAATATGAAGCAAATTAGTTTATATATTTTTGTTTAATCTAAAAGTAGATTTACTGGATTTGTTTGTAATTTATAATGCTATTTTTTTTTTATTTTTTTGCAGTCAAATTTTACTAGTGGTATTAACATATCCAATAGATACTCTCGAGAATAATATTATCAAATCATATATTCAGTCTTTCGTATATTAGCAAACATGGATATTTATGACCTTCATAAAGTTCTTTTAACAGTTATCTTAAGAATTTTTGCGGAAAATTTCAAAAAATATTCAACATCAAATATATCCACCAAAACTATTGTTTTCACTTAACTAATATATTAGAACCTCAAAATAGTTGTAATAAAGAGTATAAATAAAAAATATAGTGAAAAAGAATTATATTAAGAGTAAAAAGTGCAAAATTAGTTTTTGAAAACCTCATCACATTATAACAAACCCCGAAATATTTCGGTCAGTTGCTTCGTTCCTCATGGCCCAATGGTCAAGGCGTCTGGCTACGATTTAGTAACCACTTCTGGAACCAGAAGATTCCAGGTTCGACTCCTGGTGGGGAAGCTTCTTTTTTTTTCCATTCTTTAGATAAAGGAAATCGATTAGTAATTAAATTGTATTATTTATCCTATACTGAAAGTTCGATTAGAATTAATCTTTTCTGTAATAGCTTGGGTTTTGGTTTGGGTGTAATTCTTTTTTTGTTCGTATAAGTTGTAGGAGCATCGGCTTATCATCCCGCAAATTAATTTTTCAAGCCAAACTCACCTTACGACTTTTTTTGCTGAACAAAGGGATTGAAATGTTACCACTTTCTTCTTAGACTATATAATATACAATGGCACTTGGAGCACCTATAAACATTACTAAATGGATTGAGGAGAATGGAGACCTCTTAAAACCACCAGTTAACAATTACTGTCTTCATCGTGGAGGCTTCACAGTTATGATTGTTGGTGGACCCAATGAACGTAGTGATTATCATATAAATCAAACTCCAGAATATTTCTATCAATTAAAAGGAACAATGTGTTTGAAAGTTGTTGATGATGGTGAATTCAAAGATATTTTAATTCATGAAGGAGATTCCTTCCTTTTACCAGGAAATACTCCTCATAATCCTTGTCGTTTTGAAAATACAATTGGTATTGTGGTTGAACAAGATAGACCCGAGGGAGTTAACGATAAAATTAGATGGTACTGTGCTAAATGTCAAGAGAAAATTTGTGAAAAAGAATTTTATTTAACTGATTTAGGTACACAAATTAAAGATGCAATTGTTGCATTTGATCAAGATATGGATGCAAGAACTTGTAAAAAATGTGGAACTATAAATTCTTCAAAGAGATAGTTATATATATATATGTAAAAAATTATTCCAACTTTCTTTGTTGCTTGTACATTTCTTCGCCTTTGTAGAATAACCAATCTACAGCATGTTCAACAGGTTCATCGATAATACGAGGTAGAATAGGGATTATTCCTAACCCAATAATGACAGCACCATATTTTTGAAGTATAGTAATTCCTGATTTTTTAAATAATGAATCGGAATAATGAACTACATTGTGAATAGTCAATGCTGGAATTGCCATTGATGCAATACCTTGAAATACCCCTCTCTTTAATGCACTCAATCTCCAATCTGAATCCACTAAACTATGATTGTTTACAAAATCCTGAGATAATTGTTTGTTTGAAGGTGGTACAGGATCCCAAGGTCTTAATCCAGGAGTAAATGTCCCTTCAGATTTACGTTTTGTTAACCAAGCAGCATATGAAATATCCCCGATAAAGTAAATCCAAGATATGATATACCCCAGTTTCACTAAAATTGGATGTGCAACTGGACGAAATGATTCTCCTATATCAGAACTATATGCAACATATCTATATCTTCGTGATGCTTTTAAAATGGTTTTTAATCTGTTGGCATATGCAGCATATCTTATCCCAGTTTCTTGTTCTAAGGGAGTAATATCTTTAACTGAAGTAATACCCTTTCCCTCGTTTTGTGAAGACATTTTTTTTAATAAAAGATGATAGATTTCAATTGTACTAGTAGTAAATCACATAGAATTAAGTATTATTTGGTAGTTAAAACGGAGTATTTGTAGTAAATATCTGGGCATAGTGCTAACAACATCTGAGGGTAATTTCCTGCGTAGTAGTTATTTTTTTTCTCTTTCTCTCTCTCCTTGTCAATGCTTTTGCCTCCGCCATTATCTTGAAACGGAAGGAAACCCTATAACAATCAGTATGAAGTTTACATTAGTTATAAGGTTTACTAATACGGAATCTACTTCAAACCAAGTAAATGATTTAACCATTCCATTGGGAATAAATTTTGAAAAAGATGATGTAAACAAATTAGTTACCACCAACTGGATTAAATCTACAATACGAAGCAAAGTTTCACAATGTCGAGAAAATAGATTAAGATTGATTTATAATGGAAGAGTTCTCAACGAAAATACTGATTTCAAACAAGAAGTATTTTTAGCAAGAGTACATCAAGACGAAGGTAATACAGATGCACCTAAAGATGAAGAAAAGAAGATATATATTCACTGTGTCATTGGAGAGAAATTAACTAGAGAACAATTAGCTGAAGAGAATCAATTAGATAATCGACCTCAAGAAGTTTCCACCACTCCTCAGATTATTTCCTTTGATAGATTATTACAACAAGGGTTTTCTCAAGAAGATGTTGACGATTTAAGACGTCAGTTTTATCTGATTTATGGTTCTTCAGTCAACTGGAATCGCGGAGGTGATGATCAAATTACTGATGTTGAAGAAGAAGAACAAAGACAAAGGAGATTACGAGAATTAGAAGAAAGATGGATAGAATCAACATACAACACTGGAGGCACTGAGGCAGGCACTGAAGCAGGAACCACAACGACAGATACTCAAAGAACTGAAACCCAAGATTCAGATGCAGCTCCACCACAAACTCCGTTGGATCTTGATGAAGTTCATGTTAATGAAGATATCCTTATTGGATTTTTGGTAGGCGTTTTCTTGGGAGTTATAGGTGCTGTTTTTCTTTTACTTGATGATACAGTGTTTAATAAGCGACAACGTATGTCGTTAATAGCTGGTCTATTAATAAATTGTAGTCTCGCAATAGCAAGAGGTCAATGGATATAGCTTCTACATAGATTTAATAAAAAATGTCTGATCTACCAGCCCTCACTAATTTTCATATATATAAAGTATATGGTTAAAAATCAATGAAAGGGCGCTAAGATGATCGTTAAAGGGTCCATGCAAAAAAGCACGGATGTTACTCTCGCCAGGAACTTGACGCTCGCCAACTCGTAGGGATATCTGAAAAAGACAAGCAACACGGTAACAGTTCTGGCTGCCGCACAAAGAAGAAAAGGTGAAAAAGTTTTTGTAAAATTGTAAAGTTTTTTTTCTCTGATATAGAGAAGAGGTAATTGTGAGTGAGTATTACCCGGATATTCATTCTTGATAGGGCTTAAATTCTTTTTTTTTGCAACCAGCTTAGGATTTGTATGGCAGATTAACGGATATTAATAGCTACTTTGTTAATCGTTATCTATAAAGAAGATGCAATTGGCGTGTTGTAGCTGTTCGAAGGCTCGAGCTTAAGTTCAAAGGCAAAAGTAGAACCAACTTGTAGCTAGCATTCAAAGAGTTGTTGGCATTATAAAGTTCCATGATGGAAAGATATTGATAACAAATTAGAATTATTATAAATTCGGGAACATGTTTTCTTGCTTACATTGTTTTTATAACCCGGAGCTTTTTTTATGTTTTGTTCACACCAGTAAACCCCCATTCACATAGTCTGCTCTTCAAATTAACTGGTTGAAACACAACTTAGCCTCAGGTTAATATTTCGAAAAGCTACAACGTAAGGTAAATTTATAGCATCACTGTTTTATTCAAACTACCACAACTTATCAATAACGGAAATATTATAGGTGGAAATACAAACAAAAACAAACAAAAACAAACAAAAAAATTACTTCCTGCATATACCGCGTGTAATCCCGTTACAGGCGGAAAACCATTTAGACAATCAAATAGGCCCAAAAAAAAAGTAACACACAATATATTACAGATCTGAAAAATTTACCAAGAAAAAACCACAAACAACAAACACTGTTGATTTAGAATGTTCAACCATGGATTTAAGTAAATCTTTTAGTCATCATTGAAGAGAGGGGTGGTTAAATAAGGTTTTTGTTCGCTAAAAGCCGGAACAAACTTCTCCCCACTTTTTTTTCTCTCTCTCCTTGTCGCAAGCGCTATGACTACATTTGCCTGAACAAGAAAAAATTAGATCCACGAAATCAAAGGGACAGTCCAACCCCTCCACCTCCTCTGACAAATTTTCGAGCCTATTTTTTTTTAGAATTATACTCTTTCCTGTTTTTTCCTTTTAACTTATATAACTCAATTGATAAATCCGACAACTATTTTACCCTGTTGTCATTATAGAGATTGATCTTTTGAACTACAAAGTTAGATATACTAGTACTCTTCGTGTGAAAAACTTATTCATAATGTCTGCTACTCCTGCTGAACAAAAACCTTTACCATTTTTTTACCACTTCTTAGGTGGTGCCATTGCTGGTGTTTCTGAAATCATTGTCATGTACCCTTTGGATATGATCAAAACTAGACAACAATTGGATTCTACTGGTCAATATAAAGGTACTGTAGATTGTCTCAAGAAAATGATTAGAGATGAAGGATTTTCAAGATTGTATAAAGGTATTGGTGCACCAATTTTAATGGAAGCTCCAAAAAGAGCTACAAAATTCGCTGCAAACGATGAATGGGGGAAATTTTATAAAAAACAATTTGGAGTTCAAACCATGACTCAACCTTTAGCTATATTAACTGGTGCTACTGCTGGTGCAACTGAATCTTTAGTTGTTGTCCCATTTGAATTAGTTAAAATTAGATTACAAGATAAAACTTCTAAATTTACTGGTATGGGACAAGTTATTAAACATATTGTTAAAGAAAATGGTCTTTTAGGATTGTATAAAGGTACTGAAAGTACTGCTTGGAGACATATTTGGTGGAATGCTGGTTATTTCGGATGTATTCATCAAACTAGAGCTCTTATGCCAAAACCAAAAGATGCTACTGAAAAAACTTTAATTGATTTAGCTTGTGGGGCTATTGGTGGTACTTTTGGTACTATTTTAAATACTCCAATTGATGTTGTTAAATCAAGAATTCAAGCTGGTTCTACCAAATATGTCTGGACTTATCCATCGTTGGTTATTGTTGCTAAAGAAGAAGGTTTTGCTGCTTTATATAAAGGTTTCATTCCAAAAGTTTTAAGATTAGGTCCAGGTGGTGGTATTTTATTAGTTGTATTTACTGCTTGTATGGATTTCTTTAGAACAATCCATGAAGGAAAGTAGATGAATATACAAACTTCTCTAGATTATCTCCTGTAGAAACGTTACAAATCGGAATTTTTCACTAAATCCGAACTTTTCATCTATATGATTATGCAATTCTTTTGTGATTTGCCCCGCCTTTTTTTTTTTTTTTTTTTTTTGGCTCACCTGATAAAATCCTAAATGTAGTATAGGTCATATTTCCCAGGCAAGTTTCTATCCCCGCTTACATATGAAACAGGATTATAACGTATAAAAATAGGTGTAAGGTTTTCTATAGTAAGTTCTTCCCTTTTTAATATATAAATACAGAGCACTTTTTACTTAGTATGGCAACTACTGTCAACAATACATATACTGGTCCAAATTTAAATGTGACTTTAATTTGTCCTGATTGTCGACAATTCCCACCTGATTTGGTCGAACGTTTTAGTGAAGGTGATATAATATGTGGAAACTGTGGATTAGTACTTAGTGATAGAATAGTAGATACTCGTTCTGAGTGGCGGACATTTAATAATGATGATCAAAACGGTGACGACCCTTCACGTGTAGGTGATGCTGGTAATCCACTTTTAGACACCGAAGATTTATCAACAATGATATCATATGTTCCACAAGGAGGTAATCGAGTTGGTAGAGATTTGACAAGAATTCAACAAAAATCACTTGTTGATAAGAAAAATAACGCCTTGAATGCAGCATATATAAAGATTCAAGAATTATGTAATGGATATCAATTACCCAAGACAGTATCAGATGCTGCAAAACATCTTTATAAAGCAGTGAGAGAAGATAAACTACTTCGAGGGAAATCTCAAGATTCAATAATGGCGGCAGTGATATTATTGGGTTGTAGAAGATCTGATGTTCCTCGAACATTAGAAGAAATTCGGGCATTAACCAATGTTCCTTCAAAACAAATTGCTAAAGTGGCAAGACTAATTAAGAAAATTATTCATTCTCATCTTGTATCAAATCCTCAATCTTCAATATTGGAAGAAACAACAAGTTTAACTACCCATTCAGCTGAAGATTTAATTCGAAGATTTTGTTCTCATTTAGGATTAAATTCTCAAGTTACAAATGCAGCAGAATATATTGCCAGGAAATGTAAAGATATTGGAGTATTGGCAGGTAGATCCCCTACTACAATTGCTGCTGCTGCGATTTTCCTTGCCGGCAAGGCATTTGATGTTGAATTAACTCAACAACAAATTAGAGATAAAACTGGGGTAAGTATTGGGACAATAAAGTCATCTTATAAGGTTATGTATGAGAATAAGGATAAGCTTTTAGATCCTTATTGGATAGAATCGGGTAAGGTTAAACTAGACAATATACCAAAGAGTTAACGAAATGTTGATTGAATAAATGTTATCATATCTTTATCTTGAATAGTTGGACTGTTCAAATGAGTAAATGTTTCTTTGAATCTGAACAATGGATTCACTTCTTCTTGCTCTTGTATTAAGTATTCGTTAATTTTTTCGACAAATTGAGGAGAATCATAATCAAAATCACCAAGATCTAATTTTTTAACTTCTTGTAATTTTGATTCATCAGTTAAGTGAAATCTAATTTCAAAATGATTCATACATCTCGATAATCTTGCTAAATTTGTTAATTCTACTTGATTTATTAATCTTGTTAAAGTTTCAAAGTTTAACAAGATATTATAGATTAAACTATGGTTGATAGAAGTGGTTCCATTATTCCAAAACCAAGATTCACTTTCATCAATTTGTTGAGCTTTGCTGAATTGTTGACTTAACATCAAGTCAATAATTACCAAAACTTCTTCAACCAAAATTCGTACTTGTTTGGTATTAAGTTTTTTTGAAGTTAGTAAATTCTGTTTATCAATAAATCTTACCAATGTAAAGATTGTAGAATGGAAATCAACCCAAGAATATCTTCCAAGATCAAAACTTTCATCAAGATTAGTCAATATTTGATATATCAAATTCATCCCCATTCTATAATTTTTCAAATTCAATTTATTAGTTAAATTAAATCGAATTAAGTTTTGAATACAATCCAAAATATAAAATAAACTTGATTTATAACCTAATTTACCAAGATCATGAGGCACAAAGGGTAATTTTTGATGACATAATTTCCATTTATTTTCATTAATTTGATATTGTTTTA
This sequence comes from Spathaspora arborariae UFMG-19.1A, assembly GCA_000497715.1. Classification (NCBI taxonomy): domain Eukaryota; kingdom Fungi; phylum Ascomycota; class Pichiomycetes; order Serinales; family Debaryomycetaceae; genus Spathaspora; species Spathaspora arborariae. The sequence continues at coordinate 825,076 of KI547137.1, forward strand.
ATTTGATCATATGATTTGAAGTTAAATTTAATATAATAGCAAGAGAGAGGGTAGTTAAATATTGTAATGTTGAAGAACGGTATTGATATTCAAAAATATAGGATGTTAAACATAACCAAAGTGGGAATAATTCCACAATTTTAATTTCTTCTTCAGTCAACGTTTCATTGTCTACTTTTGAATTTTGTTTAGTTAAAATATCCACAAATGTATTGTTTGAGATGAGTTGATTCAATGTTAATGTGATTGGTATGAGTTTTTTTAAATCCAATTCATCAGAAGTTTTCCGTAATTTCGACTCATATACATGTTGTAAATGTATCAAGAAATCATCTTTTTCATCTAAAAGACTCAAGTTTCCATTAGATAATGTTGTGACTGTTTCAATAGTTTTACAATGAATATAAGAATCAGTACTAAGATTCAACCAATTGAAAATCGAATTGGTTTTAATTTTATCCAACATTAAATCAGGTCGAAACTTGTAACAATAATTAAATTCCATACACAATATAGGTAATAATCTCAGAGTACTTGTTTGGAATGATTGTTCGTCATATTCTCTTGAAAATATGGCCATTGATTTATATGGGTTAAGGGATTGAATTGACAATGTTGTTATATCTGATGAATTTAATTGAGTTGGCAAGAGACTATCTGGTATATTCACCAAGACTCCAAGTAAGGAATATAATACAAGTAAAGTATCTAAAGATAATATTACTTTTGGAGGTTGATATTTTTCATCTTCTTTAAAAGGATGAGTTATATTTATAATTGATTCAATTTCTGAGGAAAGATCTACTTGGTAGAATGCAAATAATAAACTTTTAAGTATAAGATAATCACTATCTGTATTTGTATGAAATGACAAGCCAAAATAAAGTGATTTCAATATTTCTGTGAAAAGTATAAGTGATTCTTTTATAATTGGTAATTTTAAAGTTGATCCACCTTTTTCAATTTGGTGTACTGTTGTATGTAAGAACCACTTTATTTTAGTGATTAATTCAACCAATGACATCACAGATAACCCACCGGAAAACAAACTCACATTCAAGTCAACCCTTGTAGTTAATCCAAACAGAGTACTTGTACCCTTTAACTTTTCATTTGTATTTACAATATTTTTGAACCAAATTTGAAAAATTCGTAGCACATTCATAATTAAATCTACTCGAAGTTCCTCACTTAATCTATCAAATTCGTTTTCAACAGGAGTTACAGATATAGAACGAGAAGTACGATCTTCCAATTGTGTTGTACTTGGTTGTCCACTTAAACTAGTGAGATCATCACCTTCATCAAATTCGTCCAACACTTGTCGACTTGAATTCTTCAGCAGTTTCCCACTTAATTCAGTTATATCATCTCCATCAACATCTAATAAATTACGAAATCCACTATCAACAGAATCGGTAATATCAAGTGGTTGCAGAACCAGTACAACAGGATCTAGTATCAATTGTGGGAGTTCAACATATCCAATAGCATCAGTATACACAGTTAATCCAGTTTGAAAAATTCGTTGTAATACATACAACTTTCTTGCTGATATTGATTGATCTTCACTTGATATTGATCCAAGAATTTCAAGTAAACCAAGTTGATTAACTGGTGTAGTAAATAACGATCTATAAAACGATACGTCATTTTCCCGGTCAAAAATGTCTGAGTATAGTCTTTCTTGATATCGTTGATTCATATTGCTTGTGATCAAACTGGAATGATTGTGACACTCTTGGAATTACCCCTTTATGATTGTGTCAAAATTGGCAACCAGCAAAACTGTAAATTTTGAGTTTTTTTGTACATTTGGAGCTTTTACAGGTTGACATAATTACAGGTTGACATAATTACAGGTTAGTGGGAGCGTGTCTTTTTTTTTACTACCACATTTTATGATAAGGACAACGTTTCTGGACAACGGTTCTGAACAACATAAGACTCACAATATAACGGCAGCTGCTTGCGACTACCTTTAGTTAACGCGTTCACTCGTTTATTAGTATACCCAGAGTAACATGTTCTCCCGAAACTCACCTCCGGATCATATTGAAGAATATGAAATGGTTGAACAAGAAGAATGGCCTGATCCACCACGAATAATACTTGAGGAAACTACAACTGGACAAATAACACAATTAGTTGACTCACGAGAGTCTATAAGTTCTGATTCATCGTTAATATTTGAAGATATCGAGAATTATTCTGCTAGACAAGGTAAAGATATTGACGATTTTAATATGAGTCCTACTTTTCAAACTATTTTTATCAAGTATAAAAAACAAGGAATCAATGCAAAGATATGCAGTGGTATTACCATGTTTTGTGTTGCGATTTGGATTATTGGTGTTGTTGTATATTCTCAATTATCTCCCTCACAAATAGCGTCAAAATTAACTTGGAAAACTGATGTTAGCGTAAGTGGAGAGAATATTACCTTGAACGCATATGATGCCAGTTTTAGAAATTTAACCATGGAATCTTATCGAAAAGGACATTATGCTGCACAAAAAGCTAAAGTAGATTGGCTTTCTCCCCGACAGTATCCTAAGGATGGAACAGGCGGGGGGTATTATTTAACTGATAAAGACAATAAAATAATAATCAAACAAATTAATTCAAATTATGAAAAAAATTTCTTAGGTAATCAGTTTGGATATAGTAATAATTTCTTTTATGTGACTGATTATATACTAAACCCAGCAAAACCTATAGATGACAAGAATTCCATACATATTTTAAAAACAGATGTTCTTGAACAATGGAGACATCTGTCATTTGCATTATATTGGATATATAATCCTATGACTGGAAGTTACACTCCAATTCAGCCACCAACTGGCAAGCGAGATCTTGAACAAGAAACACTTGAAAAATTACATTTTGCTGAGTTTTCTCCAAATGGGAACTACATTGTATTTGGTCATAATCATGATTTATTCATTTATAATGTTTCCAATAATGAAGTGGCTCAAATAACAAATGATGGATCTCCAGATATTTTCAATGGTAGATCAGATTGGGTATATGAAGAAGAAGTGCTTGAAAAAGTGTATTGGTGGTCACCTAATGAAGCTAATTTAATATTTGCCAAATTAAATGATACACAAGTTCCCAATGTTGAATTTGATTATTATATTAAACCAAATGACGAAATTAGTGCTCAATATATTCAACTGAACCAGGAGAAAGTGGAAGGAGTTAATCAATATCCTATAACTACATTTATCAAATATCCTAAACCAGGAACTCCTATTCCCATAGTTTCACTTTGGAATTATCGAGTAAACGACAAGAAATTAGAGCAATTAATAGATAAAGATACTTCATTAGGGGAAGATTATATTGTTTATGATGCAATATGGATCGATGATAATAATTTTTTGATGAAACAAACAGATAGAACCAGTTCTATACTTGCAAAAAAGTTATATCAGCCTGAATCAGAAATAAAATCAATCAATTCAATCAATGTAACTGCAGAATATAGTGGTTGGGTCGAAAAACAAATTCCCATAACAATTATTCCTATTAAGGAGTCTCCCGAGAATAAATATGTCGATATTGTGGTGGTGGATGGAAGAAATCGATTAGCTTTGTTTGATAATGCTTCAAGCGCCACTCCTAAGATATTAACTGATAATAAAGATTGGGATGTATTGTCATCAGTATATGATCCTGTAGAGAACTTTGTATACTTTTTAAGTACAATACGAAGTTCAATGGATTGTCATTTAATGGGAATAAACATGAGCAACGGGAAAATAATTAGCATAACTAACACAGATGAAGATGGATATTATTTAGCAGACTTCTCTCCTGATGGACAATTCTTGAGTTTATTTTATAATGGTCCTAAACAACCATGGCAAAAACTCATCAACATGGCAGATATTCATGAAAATGACAATATGGTAATTGACAAATCCAAACCAATTAATTCCTATAGTATTACCAAATCAAACTTACAAAATGTGAATATCCCAACAACCCTATTTAAGGAGATACAAATCGACAAGGATAAACAAGGTAATCCTATAAAACTAAACATTAAAGAAATATTACCTCCAAATTTCAACCCACATCGTAAATACCCGTTATTTGTTCATGTATATGGAGGTCCAGGATCTCAAAATGTTCAAAAACAATTTGATATTGGGTTTCTTGATATTATAAGCTCTAAATTAGATGCCATTATTCTTGTAATTGATCCACGAGGCACAGGTGGTAAAGGATGGCAATTCGCTTCATATGCCACGAATAAGCTTGGATATTGGGAACCTAGAGACGTTACATTATTGACGTCGGAATATATTGCTGTGAATAAGGAGTTTATCAATAAGGATCGAGTGGCAATTTGGGGTTGGTCATATGGCGGATTCGCTACTTTAAAGTGTTTAGAATATGATCAGGGAGAAACATTTAAATTTGGAATGGCAGTTGCACCCGTAACAAATTGGTTATTCTATGATTCAATATATACTGAAAGATATATGAATACACCAAATACCAATGAGAATTACGAGAAATATGGTAAAATAAACGAGTTTAAGAATTTCAAATCAAGCAAGAGATTTCTAATTGTTCACGGTACAAGTGATGATAATGTACATTTGCAGAATTCAATGTGGTTACTAGATAAATTTACATTAAATAACGTAGAAAATTTCGATTTACAGATATATCCTGATAGCGCTCATGATATACTGTATGATAACACTTCTTCCGTTGTGTTTGATCGATTGTTTAATTGGGTTAGAGATGCATTTATGGGGAAGTTTGATGATTATTTATAGAGAACTGTATAGATTATTACACAAAGTTAATTTTTTTTCGCACTCTCTGCTCATCGCATTTAAATTGTTTAAGATTTTTTTTTCAACTTGGGAAGAGTTAACTATTACTGTAGAGTTAGACATGGCCAAAGCATCTAAACAGACTAAGAAGTTTCAGAATAAACATTTGAAACATACTATTGAACAAAGAAAGAAAGTTCAATCACATAATAAGAAAATTGCCTTACGTAAAAAAGGTAAATCTAGTGAAGAGAAAGCTCCAAGTAAACGAGATGGAAAGGCCAAGGAAGTTTTTGAAGATATGTCAGTAGATGAATTCTTTGCTGGTGGATTTGAAGTACCTAAGGAGAAGAAGAGCAAGAAGAAACAAGTGGAATCTGACGAGGAAGAGTCTTCTGAAGAGGAAGACAATGAAGAAGTTATGAAGGAAAACTTGAAGAATTTAGAAGATCAAGATCCTGAGTTTTACAAGTATTTAAAGGAAAATGATAATGAATTGTTGGATTTCGAAGGTGTTAATCCTTTGGATGCTATGGATGAAGACGAATCAGAGGGGGAGGAAGAAGAAGAAAAGGGAACAAAAGAAGTCAAGAAGAAGGTGGACACCTCCAACACTTCTACTAAAGTTGAAATCACCCTCGAGTTGGTCAAGAAATGGAAACAACAATTACAAAAACCTTCAACTAAACTTATTAGAAACATTACTATTGCATTTAAAGCTGCTGTCAATATCAACAATTCTGATGAAGAAGACTACAAATATTCTATTACTGATCCAAATGCATTTTCTGAATTAATGTTTGTTGTATTAAAGGATTTACCAATTGCAATTCAAAAATTAGTTAAATACAAGACTAACAATCGTGAAGTTAGAACTCTTCCTGAAAAGAATCAAAATGTTGGTCAAATTTCTTCAATTTTGAAATCTCATGCTGGTTCGTTTATTACTTTGTTGAAAGATATTACAAATACTGAAATTGCCGCTTTAGTATTATCTTCCATTTATGAATTAATTCCTTACTATTTGTCATATAGAAGATTACTAAAGGAAATATTAAATTCTGTGGTCAATGTATGGTCAACAACTCTCGATATTCAAACACAAATAGCCACATTTGCCTTTTTAAATAATGTTGCTAAAGAATATCCTAAATCAATCTTGGAAACGATTTTAAAATTAAGTTATTCAGGAATGCTACAAAACTGTAGAAAGACAAATATTCATAGTATGTCTCAAATTAATTTCTGCAAGAACTCTGCAGGAGAATTATATGGAATTGATCAAACTTTAAGTTATCAAGTTGGATTTGAATATATTAGACAATTAGCTATTCATTTAAGAAACAGTATTAATGCTACTTCAAATAGTAAAGAAGGTTACAAGACTATTTATAATTGGCAATATTGTCATTCATTAGACTTTTGGTCAAGAGTTATATCTCAACATTGTAACCCGGAAGTTGAACTTGGTAAAGAATCACCTTTAAGACAATTGATTTACCCCTTGGTTCAAGTTACTTTAGGTACAATTAGATTAATTCCTACTGCACAATTTTTCCCAATGAGATTTTATTTAATTAGATCTTTACTTAGATTATCACAATCTACTGGAGTTTATATTCCTATTTTCCCCTTGATTTCCGAAGTTTTGACTTCTACAGCTATGACTAAAGCACCTAAAGTGGTTAATTTACAACTGTTTGATTTTGATCATAATATTAAAGTAAATCAAGCTTATTTAGGTACAAGAATTTATCAAGACGGATTATGTGAACAATTTATTGAATTAACTGGGGAATTTTTCAGCTTGTATGCTAAATCAATTGCATTTCCTGAATTAGTGACTCCTGCTATTTTAACTATGAGAAGATTTATGAAGAAATGTAAGAATGTTAGATTTAATAAACAATTACATCAATTAGTGGAGAAATTGAATGCTAATGCGACATTTATATCGAATAAACGATCTAATGTTGAATATGGACCTTCTAACAAGACTGAAGTACAACTTTTCTTGAAAGATTTTGACTGGGAAAAGACACCTTTAGGTCAATATGTTGTTGTTCAAAGACAAACTAAAGAGGAAAAGATGAGATTATTAAAGGAATCTTTGGAAGAAGAAGAGAAGGCCAAGGCAGAAAAGAAAAAGAAGGATGAAGAAGAGGATATAGAAATTGACGTGGACTCAGAAGAAGAAGTTAGCGAATAGTTCTCTGTGATATATATATATATTAATAATACATTAGTTTGGATCAATAGGAATAAAATTCCCAACAATACAACTTGGTATATTATACCGATCTCTTCGAATAGTAAAACTAAAACAACAACTCTTTCTTTTGACCCCATCTTTAGTTCTTAAGTTACAACTTGTCAATACCGCCTTTTGTCCCTTGTCAAAGGCAATAGCACCATATTTCTCCCAAAAATTAACTGCACTTTCTTCACTCATTAATTCATATATTGCCAATTTCCCATCTTTCAAATCGTCAACAGTGACACCTACAAGTGAAGCAAATTCTTTATTACCACGATAAATCTCACCAGTACGTCTCCATAAACAAGCAGGGATAGCCATCGAGGTAAAAACTCGATCATAATCCAATAACATTCTTTCAAAACTTTCTTCAACTAACACTAAATCAACATCTTTTAATGTCCGAGCAATAGCTCTAAATGCTGGACGGAAAATCGATAATGGTTTGAGAATACGTTGTCGACTAGTAATATTCATATAATTATCCATATAGCTCTGTAATCGAGCGTATCCCTTAGCGTAGTTGTATGGCTGCAATAATCCTGCTTCTAATTTTGCCTTGATGACTTGTTTTAATCTTTCTTCAGGGGAGATTTCTGTTGTTGGATCAGCAGCAGTAAGGAAAAACTTGTCTCTAGCTGAGTCTGAGATTACTGGTTGATGATTTTCGTTAAAGTTTTGTTGTGATTGCTTAGTTTGAGTATATGGCTGTTGATGTTGTTGTGGTTTTGGCTGTTGTTGCTGTTGCTGTTGCTGTTGCTGTTGCTGTTGCTGTTGCTGTTGTACAGACAACAGTGGTTGTTGTGGTTGCTGGGGTTGCAAAATTTCAGGTTGTCCAAATGTGGTAGGAAACAAATTTGCATTTGGTGACATGGCAAACAAACTCAGTAGATTGGTTGCACTATTATTATTCTCCTGTTGTTGTTGCTGTTGTGGTTGTACTTGATCAACTCCAAAATTTAACATGGCATTAGGATCATCAGTTAATGCACCATGAACTAGTTCTGGATCATCAATCATAGATAAGAAATCATTTAATGAACTAAATTCGCTACCAGCATGTTCTGAGTAGAAAAATGGTTCTTGATTGTAAGGTAATGTTTGCGATAGTACTGATTTTTGTAAGGATTTCACTTGAGGACGATAGTGTGGTAGTGGAAGTTGTTGTTGCTGTTGCTGTTGTTGCTGCTGCTGTTGTTGTTGCTGTTTTTGTTGTTGTTGTGATGCGCCTGGTTGTTGTACTGGTGCATTCCTTATATCCAGTTGTACTGACAATGCGTGAGCTGGAGAAACAGCTTGTAAAGTAGTTAATGAAGGAGGACCTTCACTTTGAGTTTTCCTTAATGAGGCTGCCTTTTTACGTTGTCGCATATTTGAAGGTTCATCATAACATAAATGTCCAATTCCTCGTTTAATACATCGTTGACAAGGTCTTGATTCATCACAAATCATATGTGATCGACGACAATAAACACAAGCAATTTCCACCTTTTTCTTTCTAGTTCGTTTAGATTTGGTTGTAGTAGTTGTTGTTGTTGCAGTAACGGGTTCTGTGTCAGACGGAGTTGATTCATCAACTTGAGATTGTGAATCACTGGTTTCCTTTGGTGTAGTATCAAAATTATCAGTATTTGATACTGGAGAACCTGACAACCCTGTTGTTACTGGAGATTCCAATTTTACCATGATTATTTTTTAAGGTCGTGTGTGAAAGTGTATCTTCCTGAAGTACCAGGATTTAATGAATGTCTGAACAGCTTGCGAATGAACCTCGGGTATGGTATCCGAAGAGAGTACTTTAGTGGTAAATCCCAAACTGTCAAAGAAAATCTTTTGTTGGAAAATCCAAACCTTACACAGACAGACAGACAAACAGACAGACAAAAAAAAAGGTATGAGGCGTTCATTATTAAATCAATACATTTTACAACATAGAAAAAATTTACAATTTGTGGAGTCACTCGGAATTTTCCGGGATACCCTGTTGGGACCGCCTTAATATCTGCACATTAACAACATAGCCAGGCAGAGGAGTACATCAACATACCCAGCCTCTCAGCTCACACATACAATGTGTCAGAGCAAATAAAGCAATTTAATCGTAGATATCCATTAATCATTGACCGACATATACATATAACCCGAAAACTATATAATATATATACATATATATATATAAAAGAAGAATTGAAAAATAAACAAAACATATCAAAGAGTTTTTCGATCAATATCTTTTGGAGAATCTTCAAATTCATTTGAATCTATACTTACACTTAAATCAGCCTCTTCTTCACTGTTTTTACCTGTTGAAAATCGACTTAAGATTTGCAGTGGTCGAGAAATTAAATATGATGTAGGTGGTTTATGAGTACTGGGACCTTCTATGGGTGCTTGTATTTCTGATGTAACTGGTAATTCGTGTGCTGTGTAATATATTTCGGGATTAGGTCTCTCTGTAGCTGTCTTTGGCTCAACCAGAGGGTTAGACTTATATTCTTCAGCTTCTTCAGTTTCTAGTGAAGAAAACCTTTCCACAGGTAATTCATTTGTCGTATTCAAAATTAAACCACTTCTTGGTGATGAACTAGTCATATAAAAATCTTCATCAGTTTCGCTAGTTATACTTTCTTGTTGAGAATTTGAAGGATCGAAAATCAAAACACCAGGCTCCAAATCCGTAGTACTTGCATAATATTCTTGATCATTTGCAAGTAAATATGCATTATTTGATTTATTCAAAGTTGAATTACACAAGGGACAACTTCGTTTAAAATTTATTAACCAATTGGATAAACACTTTTCATGAAAGAAATGTTTACATTGCAATACCAATACTTTCGATTTTAAAGGAATATATTTCTCCAAACAAATTGAACATTTATATGCTGGAAAAAAATCATCAGGTGCTGTTAAAACATGTAATGAATCCTTAGAAGCTCGTAAATCAACACCACCTACTATAAGCTTATGTATTGAACAATCGGATTTTATTGATGCTACTTTTGGTGATTCAAATAATTCAAGTGCTTCACTATCTTTTGGAACCATGTTTGTTTGAGATGTAGTTATTAAATATTTTTGAAAAAGTTGACTAGAAATTAAATGGTCAATATTATATATATATATTGGTAATTGTTTCACCATATTGGCATTTTGAATATTAACTTGACGTTTTCTTAATCTTTGTCCACATATAATTATACAATAAAAGAAAACAATCAATAATGGAGGTGATAAAACCATAGATAACAAAATACTTAACCAACTACCAATATATGCTGTATCTATATCAATCTCTAAATCTAATTTCTCGATACTTTTCAAACTATGGTAGTCTTCATTTGTAATAAACAATATTGGAATTCTTAATGAACCATCCTGATTAAAATCACTGGAAAACATTGTAATTAGCCCTCGATATGGTTCATCATTAGCTATAATAATACTTTTAGGTTCCAAATTCGATTCAAGTAAATTTGAAACTTTATCGACAAATGTACAATCTCCACGTAAAACAATCAATACTTTATTCTTGTAATTTTCCACTTCCTGTTTGTCCAACTTCACTTTAGAACAAGCATTCTGTTTCAATATCTTATATTTGCTTGTCATTCGATAGTTTAAAATTGGACTAAATGAAGCATATCGAGCAATAAAATCATGTGTAGTAATATTTTCACTAGGATCATCTTCAGGTAAACTAGCATTAAATGAAATCAACGCATCAATAGGAAAGAAAGAATTAACGACATTATTCAAAGGATAATCTAGATCCAGATTAAGTATTTCTGAATCCAGATCTATTTCATGATGAAGCTTTATTCTTCGTCTTGGATGAAACCCTTCAGAAAAATAATACTCTTTAAATTCCTTGATTGAATTCTTAGTAAGATATATAGCATCTTCAAAATCAAGATGTGAAGTATTTTTCAGATTTATGAATAGGAATCCTAACAATACAAGTGAACAAAATATTAGAATTGTTGGTCTGAATACCAGTGGTTGTGATCTAGTTGTAGTGACAGACTGCCTGAGTCCAATAACTAAAGGTTGTCTCTGAGAAGAAGACGAAGATTGGGGCATCTTCTAGGAATTTAATGAATTATTTAAACAAAAATAGCAAAGAATAGCTTTTTATAGGTAAAGACTAGCTTTTGATATACCAATTAAAGGTAAGATTGCTTCGTTATGGCCTGACTGAATTTATATACAAAAAAAAAAAGAATAAAATCAAGTGACACAAAAAGCCACTTTTTTGAATGACTTTTTAAGGACAATTCACACGACCTTTTCATATTTGCAGCCATAACGTGAATATAGTTTGAATATACTTCAAATAAACAATAAACTTCAATATTTCTGCTCAAGAGGTTTAATATAGTATTTCTGTTTAAATAAAGACTGACAAGAGATTTAATAGAGAGTATTTCTGTTTCAATCAACATCAATATACTTCAAATAAACAACACGCTTAAATATTTCTGCTCAAGAGATTTAATCCAATATTTATGTCTAAATAAAAAGTACAAAGATTGCTATCCTTTACGTAAATTGCACGAGAATCATTATATCTCTGAGGAATATTTAACCATATGTTCTCACTTCAGTTTGCCACAAAACTACCAAAGTTATTATACCTACAAATTAAAATTACAATCTTATATTTCTATTTCTACAAACCTAAAACACATCACCCAATCTCAATCTTGGTGCAATATTCATACTCAACAATTCTTGGAACAATAATTTTGCTGCATATGGAATTGTCATTTTAATTATATTTTCAGAACTCTTACATGTTGTACACCAAGAATTATACCCCATTAATCCACATTTATTACAAATATCAACCTCAAAAGCATCCGAACTGATCATTAATCTTTCTAATAATAATTGTGAAGCTCCATAAGCAATAACACAATCTCTTTCCATTTCACCCAATCTTAATCCACCATCTCTTGATCTACCTTCAGTTGGTTGTCTAGTTAATACTGCCCTTGGACCTCTTGCTCTAGCATGCATTTTATCTAAAACCATATGTTTTAATTTTTGATAATAAATAGGACCAAAGAAAATATATGCTTGCAAACATTCACCAGTAATACCAGAATATAACATATCCTTACCCGAATAGGAAAACCCTTTATCAACAAGAATCTTGGACATATCTTCAAGTTTTGAACCTCCAAAACAGGTTCCATATTCTAAACTACCATTTAAAACCCCAGCTTTACCTGAGATTAATTCAATCATTTTTCCCACAGTCATACGAGAGGGGAACCCATGAGGATTCATAATAATATCAGGAGATATCCCCATATCATTAAATGGTAAATCTTCTTGTTGTACAATAATCCCACAAACCCCCTTTTGACCATGTCTACTGGAAAATTTATCTCCCAATTCTGGTCTTCTTGTTTGTCGAAGTAATACTTTAATCAATGCTTGATCATTATCACTTACAGACATCATAACTTGATCAACATATGAAGGTTCTGGTCCTTTATAATATGCTGGGGTTTCTCGATGACTTTCTACATTTGTAGGTTGGTCGCTAGCAGATAATGCAGATTCACTGGCATTAGTAGGAACAAATTTATTTGCATAAATTTGTCCATTTTCAATTTTAGCACCAACTTCCCCTAATCCATCAGGACCTAACGCTTTATGTGGGAAAATTGGTTTACCATCTTCATCAACTCTCATACCAGATAAGATATCTTGAGTTTGATTAGGATACTTTTTCAAATGTATTGTGTTTTTCCGAACAACTTGACAACGACCAAATCCTCGATCAATACTAGCTTTATTTAATACTAATGCATCTTCAATATCATAACCAGAATATGACATAACTGCCACTGTGGCATTTTGTCCTGCAGGTAATTTATCATAATCGATTAATTCAATTGTCTTGGTTTTAACCATTGGTTGTTGAGGATAAACCATGAAATATAACAAGGTATCTATTCTTCGGAATTGATTATAAGCAATTGCACCGATGGCTTGTTTACCCATCGCACATTGATATGTATTTCTTGGAGATTGATTATGATGAGGATAGGGGATCAATCCAGCAACAGCACCCAATACAGTAAATGGCTCAATTTCTAAATGAGTTGTTGGAACATTATTTTCATTGATGTTTTCTTCATATAATGCAATTAATGAATCATTTTCTTCATTTACATCAAGATATTCTACTAATCCATGAACTAAGAAATCATCAAATGCCCATTTTCCAGTTTTTAATTTGAGTAAATGTTTTGCAGTCACTTTTGATTGTCCATTTTCAACAATAATTAAAGGACGACAAATTCTACCTCCATCAGTAGCAATATGAACTGCTTGTTGATGAGTATTTGTATGTATTGAGACAAATGCTGATATTTTCCCCGTTCTTCTTAATTTTCGGAAATTCTCAACAAATTTACTGGCGAATCGAGTAGTACCTACAAGAGTACCATTTACATGTACTCCAAAATTCCCTTCATCATGTAATGTAGCCGAATCAACACCCAAGATAGGTTCACATCCTAATACATAACATAGTTTTTTAATTGGTAATTCTTCATCATCAGTAGTAATATGAGTCATTAATGCTAAATTCTTAACCAACCCACATGCTTCCCCTTCTGGAGTATCTGAAGTACATAACATCCCAAATTGTGAAGGTTGTAATGCTCTCGGACCAGAAACTTTTCTTGATTTTTCAAATTGAGATGAAATACGGGTCATCATACCTAATGCCGAGATATATGACAATCGAGATAATACATGTGTAACCCCAGCTCTTTCCATCTTGAATCTTTTCAACGACCAATTACCTGTAGATATAGCACGATTTAATCCCATAGTTATATTATTTGAATGAATATTGATTGATAGTAATGCATCAAATTCTGAAGTTCTACTGGGTTTTTTCAATACTTTATCAATATTAGCTTTGAAATCAGAGTTAAATTTTTTAAATAAATCTTCAAATAATAAGGACATCAATTGTCCTGCCAATTCTAATCTTTTGTTACCAACATAATCTCTATCATCAACCATTGTTGGACTATGCATAGTCATAATCACTCTTCTGGCCATAGTTGCAATATACAATGCTTTTTCTTTAAATTGTAAATCTGAAACAGTTAAATGAGCAATAATAGTTGTGGCAATAGCTTCAATACCTTCTTGTAATTGTGATAATTTAGGTGCTCCTGCTCTTCTAATAGTTTTAACTCGTTTACCAACATAATTTAAAGCCTGTTGTTGAGTGAAAACCTCTAATTTGGCAGCCTCTTCAAAATTAACCACAAATAAATCTTGATAATTTGCATCAGAACCACAAACTAATTGAAGGATTTCTAAATCGGAAGTTATACCTGCTGCTTTCAAAATAATAACAATTGGAATATCTTCACTTATAGAATTATGTTTTAAATAAATTTTGTCATTTTTAGTAATTACATAAGTCTTAGATTTACGTTCATGTGTAGATGATGTTACTGAAGCTTGAACAATTCCCTTTTTCTCATCTGCTTCAACAATAATTCTATTTTTAGATAATTGTTCTTGAACTAATATAACTTTTTCAGTACCATTGACAATAAAATACCCACCTGGATCCAAAGGACATTCGTCATAATAAGCCATACTTCTTTCATCAGCACCATCCAAGATACATTTATTTGATTTTAACATAATTGGCATTCTTCCAATTTCCAAATCTTTATGAACAATAATCTTTCTACCACGAGTATATTCAACATCAACAAAAATAGGAGCTGAATAAGTCAAATCTCTTAATCTACATTGATGTGGAGGTAAAAGTACTAATTTCTCCTTAGGAGTTCTTGATCTATGACCAACTCTAATATCTAAATATTTTAAATAAAACTCAGGATCAACATCAGACAATACCAATTCATTCGCCTTGATAATTTTCTTCAAATCAACATCAACAAAATAGTTGAAAGAATCTAAATGTTGTTTAACTAACCCTTTGACTTTGAGGAAAGCAGGAAGTAAATTCCATTTATCTTCAGCAGTATTGATTTCATCGGTAAGTTTTTTACCTTTATATTCTGACTGAAAAAGTTCACGAAACGCTTCATCAGATTCAGCAGCAACTCTAGAAGCTTTCCTTTTAGGTGGCATTGTGATGTTAGTACTGCTTTATCCACTAGATGAATTGTTATTAGTAATTAATTTCTTCTCTTTTTTAAATTTTTAGGGTTGCCAAAATTTTCGATGCAGTCATGTGAAAATAACGTGAAAATCACGTGATCCGTATTAAATGGTTTCAATTTTAGGAAACAAGAAGTAATATCTGAATTCAACAACCAAGTACAAAGTTGAAGTGACATGTCTTCAAGTAATTTATTCAAGGCAACAGTCAATGAATACTTGGAAGGACTTCCTAAGACAGTACAATCCAAACTATATGAAGCACCAGCAACATGTCTTTCAATATATCGATTACTTTCCCCCATGGCGAAATTCTTTATCATGTCCATGATATTCAATGAAAAACCAGTTGCATTACGTGATTTAGATAAATGGTGTATACCACAAGCAAGGAAATTAGAATATGAAGCATTGAAACAACTTGAATCACTTCATTTGATAGAGTATGACAGTAAAGCTTCTCATATTCGATTACATTCAATTTTCAGAACAAATTTCCGAGATTGTGTTACGGGATCTCAAGATCCTACTGCATTTGGAAGTATTAGTACTACTGTAGATAAACATCAAGTTGATGTGGCATTTCTTGATTCATTTGCTTCACAAAAATGGGAAACTATTTTACATTTTATGGTGGGGACAGAATCAACAGCTACTCCTTCAACTTCTGTGTTGTCGTTATTGAAACTAGGGGGGTTAATGGAAGATGCTGGGAAAAGTGCCAGTAATTTAAAAATTACCAATACAGGATTTCAATTTCTTTTACAAGATGTAAATGCTCAAATTTGGACATTATTATTACAATATTTAAATTTAACTCAAGAATTAAATATGGACCCTGTTGATGTTTTGAATTTTATATTTGTATTAGGTTCGTTGGAATTAGGTAAAAGTTATGCTGTATCAAGTTTAAGTGAAACTCAAGTTAGTATGTTGGCAGATTTAAAGGATTATGGGTTAGTATATCAGCGAGCAGATACTTCAGGAAGGTTTTATCCTACAAGATTAGCAACTACATTAACTTCAGATTCTTCAGCATTGAAAACACCAGCAATGGCAGTCGAACAAGCATTGGAATCTGTAGAAGACAAAGAACCCTTACAAATATCAGCTCCTGGAAACATACAAGGTACAGTAATTATAGAAACAAACTTTAAAATATATGCATATACAAATTCTCCACTTGAAATTGCTATTTTAAACTTATTTGTACATTTACGTACAAGATTTGCTAATATGGTTTGTGGACAAATTACACGAGAGTCTATACGAAATGCTTTGTATAATGGTATTACAGCTGAACAAATTATTCGATTCTTAGAAACTCATGCACATCCACAAATGAAAGTACTAGCTAAGGAGAAATTAGATAAGAAAATTGAATTTGATACAAGTCATAATATTAATACTGCAGGAGGAGCACCTCAATCTCAAGCTCTTCGAGCAGATGGTTCAATTGCTCAACATAAATTAGAAATCTTGCCTCCTAATGTAGTTGATCAAATTAAATTATGGCAATTGGAATTAGATAGAATTCAAACATTTGATGGATATTTATTTAAAGATTTCCCTAATCAACAAGAATTTGATAAATTATCAAGTTATGCTTCTGAATTGGGGGTATTAATTTGGCAAGATAAAATTAAGAAGAAGTTTTTTGTAACTAAAGATGGAATGTCTCAAGTTGCAGATTTTGCCAATAGAAAATTAAAATCAAGGCAATAAAACTATGTACAGTATATACAGGGTATAGGGGTCAAGCTCATCCC
>KI547138.1:0-28358 GCA_000497715.1 Spathaspora arborariae UFMG-19.1A
CAAAATAATTGAGGCTATGATCTTTCTAATTAGTGTTTAGATTTTAGAAGTATGACAAGGTTTGCATTTATGTGGCTCAACAAGAAATTTCATGTTTTATCAATATCAAAGATACTATACTGTATAATAATTATATGTGGAAACTTTGGAAAATTTTTAGAATATTTTGAAATAATCTTTAAAAACCAGTCAACTAGTATTCCAGTGTTTATAAAATAAGTAGAACTATGTTTTTGTAGAAGCAGGATATTAGAAGTATTAGTATACTTCATCTTTGTATAACTGATAACCTACTCATTGTGAAGATTGACTTGAAGTTATACTTGTTTCTTTTAAATGTTTATAAATTTGTTTATCTACTTCTCCTTTGGCCCTCGCCTGTTTATTAATGGGGGATAGAATTACACATGTCTATCCCGATTGTTCAATCTCAGGCAAACCCGAACAAAATCCATACCCAGAATAACTGATTGATTGTTGAGAAGTTGTAAAATTTAAAACACAAGGTATGTTCCAAGTATAAGTATCATTTGAATGCATCCATGAACCGTCTATTTCAATTATTGAATCTATCATGTAACTAAAGCAAGACCGGCTCCCTCATATTTTATGAATTCAAGACTCTTAGAAACACCTTTTATTTGTTGCAAGACAACATAATTAAACAATAGCTACAAAAATAATAGCGACTTACTCATTTTGTAATTTGCTTGATAAGAAGATAAAAGGCCATTGAGAAAGTAATAAAAAAAATCCATCAAATGGTATATATTTGTTTCCCCGGCAATAGCAAATACATCCTTCATATCTTGGAATCCGAGGATCATCGAGTAGAGAGTCATATCTTACGACGAATAAAATTAATTCTTGTTGAACTTTTTTTTTAACTATATGGAACTAGCCCCTTCTTCAAATGAGCAGAACAGGAAATTTTGTTCTATCAGAAGAGGTTCGAATTTATAGATTCTAGCTTTATGAACAATCTAAAGTTTGAAAGTTTTGGAAACAAGTGTCGTGCTACTTGGTAAAGAACAACAATTTCATGTCACATTTAAAATTCTATTACTATATAATATCAAAAAAATAACCATTATTCCGACCAGCGAATTCTCTTAATCATCTTCATCAAGATCAGTTTCTAAATCACACATTGTCCTACAGTTTGGACAATAGAATTGAGGATAACTCTTTATTATAATTGGTCTAATACATTTATAATGCCAAGTATGAGAACATGGACTTATAAATAATGCTTGACAAGGTTCAATCTTCATAAGACATATGACACATTCAGTCATATCTTTATTTTCTTCCATAATTGTATCATCGGCTAAATGTAAAGATTTTAATTTCTTATGAATTTCTAAATTAAATTGATTTACTTTTCTTTGCCAACTCTTGTTAAATTCACATCTCATTTTTACACATCGATAAACTTCTTCGGTACCTCCTCTATAATCCATACCTAATTGAATAATATCTCCATCAATTAATGGCATTAATGTTGATTCTTGTGATGCTGGAGATAATCTAATATGATTTAGAAAGGTACCTGAACTAGATTTACAATCTTTTAAAAACCATTGTCCTTCACTATTACATTGAAATAATGCATGAGTCCTTGAAACAACTTTACTTTTGAATACAATTGGTGCTGAAGATCCTTGAGGGGCATGTGCAGCAGCTTTATTTTTTTCGGTATATCTACCAATTGAAATTGTCAAATCTGGTTTAATCTTACGAATGATTGGTGGGAAATATAATCCTGAAGAAGATGAAGAATGATCAATAAGTGGAGTTAATCTAACTGAATAGAATCCATCTTTATCCATAGGACTATTTTTGTCGTTATTTTCTTCTAAATTAATTGCTTCAGTACTAGAACCGTGATCATCAAACAAGGTATCTTGACGTTTACGACCTGGAGATTGTATTTGTTCTTCTTCTTCTTCTTCTTCGCCACTCTCTTCAGCAACTTCAGCATTAGTAGCAAGAGGTGAATTAACTATGTGGAATTCATCATGCAGATATCCATTTAAATTAGATATTGTAGGACTATTTGAAATTTCTCCAATAGCACCGTTGCCATTTCTTTCGTTAGATGACAAACTATGTGATCTCATACCAAATCCAGACAAGAAATTTAATCCAAACCTACTATTTCCTTGAGGTGAGGGACCAATACTGTTAAAATTATCATTACTTGACACTTTGGTTAATCTAGTAGAACTTGGTTTACTACCTGTTGTTGGGGCAGAAACAACCCTTATGGCAGATGTTCCAATTGGTGTTGGTGCCAAACTAGATGGAGGTGAATCAGTTGATGTTGAAGAAGATTCCTTGGGATTTACAGTTGATATAGTAGCTGTACAATGTTGTAGTATGGTTGATTCTTTAGTTATTGTATTTGAGGAACTTTCTGGCATGATTACCTATTGTATAATTTGTTCAAATATGAAACAACAATGCTCGTGTAAAAACTATATCCTGAATGTTAAAAAAAGAAAGAAAAAGAAAAAGAAAAAGAAAAAGAGATAACTTCTTAGATATTACTATAAAGTCGTTTTTGACTTGGTTAGATGTGTTTGATTGGTAGTGTATTGTTGGAAGGCAACGGATAAATGAACTGTTGTAAAGCTTGTTTTCTTTTTTTGTTTTCTTTTTTTTTTTTTTTAGTGGCAGTGGTGATTCTTATTTTTCTATTTTTTGTTTTTGTGGTGGTGAGAGTTGGCTGGTTAATTTTATTCTTTTTTCAGGTACAAGACAAACTACAATTACACAAATAGAACATCACATCTCTTACATTATATATAACATTTCACTGTCTACTCTTGGTATGTCTGTTTCCCAATCAAACGTAACAACAATTGTTGTAATTCTTTTCTCCCTTTTGAACTTTTCCAAATAAAATGATTACTATTTTCTGCAATCACCCATTCATTCAATTTATTACTCAATCTTGTAACTTCTCGTTGCCATTTACCCCAATTTAACGATTTCTTAATCATATAATCAGATGATATAACCGATATTGGTATATCAGTAATATCAGCATTTGTAACTTCATTATATGAAAGAATACTTGATGTAAGTTGTTCTTGACATCTTGCATGTAAATATTTTGGTTGATAAATCATATCTCTACCAAATATTCTACTCTTACTGGAATATTTCATAGGATGGAAAAACCAATGTATGTTAGTTACTAATCCAAGAGGAGAAATTAAACCTCGTAACCATAATTTTAATCCAGTTATATTATCCATTAATTGTAAACTTCCTTTGAAAACATTGGGATTTTCATTCTTTTTATTTTCTCCACTAAATGGCCATTTTTTTAATAAATCAATTGACCAAGAATCAACAAATAATATAGAATGAATCTTGTGTTTATTCTTACTAGCAAATACTTTTGCATATAAACCTCCTATATCAAATGCAACTATTGAAAATGGACCTTCTATATTCTCCTTAGCTAAAGCTTCAGTTAAATAATCGGTAATTATGCCAAGCGAAACTGGTGGTGGAATAGAATCTGAAAATGCATATCCTGGTCTATCCCAAATACAATATCGATCAAGTTTATTCAAATGATATAATTCTTCAATCCATTCTTGAAATTCCTCACTTGATGTTCGTTGTCCACCCTCAACCAATACAATGGGATCTGTACTATTATTGTGAACATCACCAAAACAAGCTAAATGAATTCTATGATTCGAGTGATTTACAGGTATTAATTTCCCCCAAGGTTGCTCATGAGCATCAAAACTTTGTAATAATAAAGTTACACTAATACACCAAATAATCCATAATAAAATTAACTCAAACAATACTTTAATTCCCATAATTATTAATTCCAGAACAGTTCTTCTTTTCTCAATTCTTCCAGTATATCTAATTTCTTGATAATGTCTTGCTTCTTCAACATAATAATCAATGACCGAATTTAGCAAAGAATTTAAAGATGTCCATAGAATTAATAATGTTCCAAATATTCCAAAACTTGTTCTAACCAGGGATACACACAAAATTACAAGCAAATCAATAGCCAACATTCCTGATATAATATATCCAATAATTCTTTCATAATAAGCAGGTATAATGAAAAACAAATTATTGATTGAATTAATTAAAAGACATATTATTACCAAATCTATTTCTAAAAATGATTTACCTTTGTTGTTTAACCAAGGAAGTGCAAAGAATTCGCTGATAATTAGCAACACAAATAAAATTAAGTTGACATATACCAAAACACGAACAATTATTTTCAATATTTGAATATTTCGTAAGTTTAAAGGAGATACTATAGGGTCATCGGGATCTAATAACGGTTGTTGTTCAAGTTCTTCACTATTGGACAGGGGAATTTCTGAACTTTCCACGGGAACAGGAGACACTCTTCGAATGGGAGTTTGTTTATGAAGGTGATCATTGTGATCATTGTGATTATTGTGACTATTGTGACTATTCTGACTGATTGATTGTTCTGAAGTGGAGTTGTAATTGGACATGATATATTGATAAGGAAGGGAAGTCTTAAAAAGAAGAAAAAAAATGTGTGGAGTTTCAAGATATGTGAAATTCCAATGTTGCTAAAGCAAACTTAACATTTGTAAACTGTGACTTGCAAACAGAAAACGTTGTAAAAACTTTAGAAAGAAAAGTATGAACTAATTACTAGTTTTATTCTTAATTTCGGGAAGAAATTACAAAATTTCATGAGAAAATGTTAGGTCACAGTTCTCTAACAATCATATCAAAAGTAGTTACAATTACTGCTTGTTTAGACTGAATCTGATAACCGATTCAAGGATATGTCACTTTATCTGTACAGTTCAATGTACAGTTCAATGTACAGTTCAATGTACAGTTCAATGTACAGTTCAATGTACAGTTCAATGTACAGTTCAATGTACAGTTCAATGTACAGTAAAACCCTCTCTGTAACCAAATTCTCAGGTTTCCTTGAAAATCTCAGTTAAATTTTTTTTTATCATCTACCAGAACACAAGAACCAAAACCAACTATGTCAGAAATAATCATTATAACTAATGAACTTGACATAGACGGTTATACTTATTATCAAATCTCAATCAAATTACCATTACGATCATATGTTATAAAACGAAGATACTCTGAGTTTGAACTTCTAGTTAATAATCTATGTAACAGTTTAGGTATTAATACTCGAGATTTTCCTTATCAACTTCCAGCCAAACGAATTAATTGGTTAAACAAATCTGGTGTTATTCAAGAAAGAAAAATTGAATTGAGCAAGTTTTTAAATGATGTAATTAGAGATACTTCTATTCAAAATAATCGAAATTTACTTGAATTTTTACAATTACCAATAAACTTTAGATTTAATAATGATATTTTTAAACAAGATTTACCAGGACTTACAGCAGACATCTCTTGCATAACTTCTGATTCTTGGCTTGAAATATATCGAAAACTTAAACTGGAAATTCAACAAAATTATTCTAGCTCATCTTTACAAGAGAAAATTCAAATTAGAGATAAAATTAATAGAATATATCAGCCAACTATAGTAAAGTTATTAAAATCCCTTTCTAATCTTAAATTAGATTCAAATGAAGTACAAAGTAGAAAAACAATGATTAGTCAATTACAAGATAATTTGCAAGAAATTTCCACCAATGATTTACATAAAACTGTTCCTAAAAGAGTATTAGGAGGTGAAGCTGGTGAAACAAATCAAACTATAGCATTATCAAATGAAGAACTTTTACAACAACAAAAACAAATTCATCAAGAACAAGATCAGGAATTAGAACAACTTAGAGTGCTTATTTCAAAACAACGACAAATTGGGGAAATTATAAATACTGAAGTTGAAGAACAAAATTATATGTTGGATAAATTTAATGAAGAAGTAGAAAATTCCAGTGATAAAGTTAGACAAGCGCGACAAAGAGCAAGAAATATAAATTGAAATAGTATTTAATTATTTATAAATTCTTCTGATACTTCATTTAATCTATTGACCACTGATATGTTATCTTGAATTGTACTAGGAACTATTGTTTGATTTAAATATCCATCTTGTAATTGTTGAAGATATTCTTCTCCCTCTGGTCCATTTAATGTTCGATCTTGAAATGAGCCTTTTAATTTATCTGATATTTTCCAAAACCCCCCTATATTATTAAAAAACAGATGAATTCCAATCCTCCTAGGTGGATAAGCTCTACCATTATTCGTTAAGTTATATATACTTGGAAAATATTGCCAATAAAACAAACCACCAACATAAATTCCAATTAATGAACCAGCTATAACATCTCTAAGGAAATGTCGATTATCACTAACCCTAGTACATGCAACAAACATAGCTAAAGCAATAGGTAAAATTGTAAGAAATACTTTGAATGAATTGTTCCGATTATCAAACGTTTGTAATTTTGCTGAAATATTTAATGAAGTAATTGTCATTCCACAAAACACGGCTGACAGATGTCCACTAGGGAAAGATCTAAATCCTTCTAAAACTAAATTCCAATTTTGTTGAGTACAGATTGCAACATTTGATAATTGAGTTATAGGAATATTTTGGATTAAGGGTTCACATCGATCAATCATATCTGGTCTAGGTAGTCCACAGATATTCTTTAAAATACAAGTAGCCATTAATTGAGTTGCCATTGCTCCTAAAAGACAAATACAACCGGATAATAAATCCCATATTCTTCTTGAAATTGATAATTTCGGTTGGAAAAGGGCAAACAAGGTAAATTGAATTAATGGAATACCTCCCGATATGAAAACTAGTAAAGGCATTGGTACAGCAGCTTCTGCTTCAGTTCTATAAGTAAATCGTAATGAAATGTCATACAACAGGAATTCATGAAATCTTGGTGGAATTATAGTACCTAATATAGCAGATACTGTGAATAAAATTGAATAGAAAATAATATCAAATAGATACGACAATGTAGTTAAACCTGATAACGTTATTGATTTGATATTTATTGGCCAATCTCTGAAAATCATTATGTTAACCGCTGAATTTAGGGTTGCAAAAAATTTAACTAATATTAATTCTCAATTGTATACTACGAAAAGCCGGGTAATTTTTAAAATAATTAAAAAGGAGTGAAAAAGAAAAAAAATTTCTTCTTGAAAAGGAATGTCCTTTTACTCAACAATAAGCATAACAGTATGTTAACATTTAATATTCTTCCTGATACTTAACTGATGATAACGTTTCGCCTATATTCGATGTTAATGAGAATAGAACAAACAATTACACCAAGATCTTCGCTGAATTATAGTATCACAAAGAATGACCTTTCTATACAATGATTATACTAACTAGGAGTTCAGTAATTACTTAATAATTCTCTGATAATTTTCAATGATTTATAACTTGAGTTGTCTTTTCAGGGGATAAATCTTGTTTAACTGTTTTTGGAATATTTATTTACGATTCTGGCATTGCCGTTCTTGAGCATCAGCTATTGATGTATAAAGCATGTACAAGGAAGAGTAAAAGTTAAAACTCTGGCATATAAGCTTTTTATTTTGCTAAATACTCAAATCGAGTGCTATTAAAAAGACATCAATGAGGATGTCAATATTGTTATTTGATATTTCACCTACGGTTGATCTTGATATACCACATTTTCCGTAAACATATTGTAACGTTCAGAAGCAAATAAAAATCAAATGTTTAACTCTTCAGCATATTATACAATTGTGCTAACATATGTGTACTGAGGGTGCAAACCAAGAGTACATCTCTGTTTAGTAATATTAACCAAGATCAGCAATTGACCGCATATGAAGAGTAGAGAATAGTAATCGTTTGAGAGTTTAAATGTCTGTCTTCAACGTAAACTAAACTAGGAAACAACCGATGAGTTTTCTTTTTTTTAGCCTAGATTCAAGCCACAAGAAGTATTGGTTTGAATTTCATTCATAGTTTGGTATTTCTCAGTTCATTGAGTGCGTCACTTAATGAAGATCAAATGCTCTTCATGGTATGGTTCAGAGATCAAATAATGGGAAAGGAGGTATACGGGAAGTCCCCTCATTCAGGAATTTTATTTAATGCTATATAAATATGAAATAGTCCAGACTTGAACGGCTGCACGGCTTCATTTGGCACTTCCGTTGTTCGGAGTTAAGGTTTCCTGGACTTCACCAATGTTCTGTTTTAAACCTAAACAAAAGTGACTCATATAAATACAAAATCTTTTCATTTTAGCGTTATATAAGAAAAAAGATTTTTGCATCCATTTTTTTAAATATTTGTCGTAGTATGGATATGACAAAGTCAATTCCCAATTTAACCTTTCGTGAACAAATGAGGGGATTCCCTCTATGGCAAATGTTCATCCTTAGTTGTATGAGATTTGCAGAACCGCTTGCATTAACATCTCCATTCCCATATCTCTATTTTATGATTCGAGATTTTGCAATTGTGGAAAACCCTAGTGATATTGCTAAATTTTCGGGGTATTTAGCTGGATCTTTTGCATTATTCGAGTTTTTATGTTGTGCTCAATGGGGGAAATTATCTGATAAGTTAGGTAGAAAACCTATTTTACTTGTTGGATTAGGTGGTACATCTATTTCCATTATAGTTTTTGGATTCTCAAAAAAATTTTACTTGGCAATGGTAGCTAGATCTATAATGGGATGTTTTAATGGTAATATTGCTGCTTTAAGAACTGCTATAGGTGAAGTTGCTTCAGAAAAAAACCATCAAGCAGTTGCATTTTCTTGGTATTCCTTATTGTGGAATGTTGGTGCTGTAATTGGTCCAATGATTGGTGGGTCAAAGTATTTAACTAGACCTAATTATGAACCAAACGCTGCTTATGTGGAAGATCTGATATATAAACATTTCTTAAATAACCATCCTTATGCGTTATCTAACATAATTATTGGATTATTTTGTGCTTTCAGTTTCATCATGGGTTGGTTGTTCTTGGAAGCACCATTAGTGAGATTTCAAAATAACAGAGATATTGGGTTGGAAGTTGGAGATTATATATTAACAAAGCTAGGTTATGAAATGCCAAAAAGACCATGGGCTAATCAATCACGTACAGTCACAGAAACGACTCCTTTAGTAGAGAATGTTGATGAAGAGATTCTAGCTTATACTTCCTTAAACAAATACTCCACTGCAGTTGCAAGAAGGTATTCCTCTGAACAATTAGGTCCGGTTATTTCACCAGAACATTCAATTATATCCACCAACATTAATCATTCATTTTCAAGAAAAATATTTACTCCACCAGTTATTCAAACTACTATTGCTAATTTTCTTAGTGCTTTCCATTATGTGATTTATACTGAATTTCTACCAGTTTTACTTGCAGGATCATTCATGCCTAAAATGCTAAACTTCCCATTGACAATTTCTGGAGGATTTGGATATGATAGTAATATGATAGGAAATTTACTTTCAATCACTGGGTTAATTGCTGCATTGGGAATATTAATAATGTTTCCTTGGCTTGATAGACATTATAAGGCAATTACAATATTTCGAATTTCTACAATTATAATTCCTATCGCTTATATTGGTTTACCTTATTTGATATTTACCAAACATGATTATGATCTGAGATATCCAGTATGGTTTACTAAAACAACACTTTATGTGTTGTGTTGTTTGAATTATTGTTCAATTTCTGTGGGGTTCCCTAATCTTTTGATGCTAATTCATCGAACAGCTCCTGAAAAACATCGAGCATTTATTAATGGTACAAGTTTGAGTTTGAATGCTTTGGCGAGATGTGTTGGTCCTATTGGGTGGGGTTATCTTGTGACATTTTGTGAGAATCATAGTATTGTTGAATTATCGTGGTTTATTCTTGGTGTGTTGGCCTTGATTTGTTGTGTACAATCCTTGTATATGGAAGAATATGATGATGATAATTCTACAGTAGACAGGTGAAGTTTAGTCTAGTGAAGTGGATTAACTAAATATTTCAGAAATATGAAGCATTCATAGTGGTGTTAACTCACTCTTTGAAGTTAACCAAAGCTAACAGGATTATGTGATAAATCTATGAATTATTATTCTATAAAGTCTATAAACAGATAATGTCATAGTACATGGGTTACTAGTACAATTCCGGGTACTTTTCTTTCAAAACATGCCCCCAAATTCTAATTCCTTCTTCAATTTCTTCATTGTTTAAATAGCTGATACTCAATCTAACACAATTATTACCCCAATTTCGTTCATCACCAGTAACTTCAAAATGTTCACCCCCAGCAAGAATAACATTATGTTTCTTTTCAAGAATTTCAACGATTTCTTTATGATTATTGATTGGCAATTCCAACCAAAGGAAATAACCACCATTACCTCCATAAACTTTAGTTCCCAAAGGTAAATATTTCTTAACACTTTGAATTAACACAGTAGCACGTTCACTATAAGTTTTAATGAATTTAGATATAATTCTTTCAATTTCTCCTGTGGTGATTAAATCTGCAACAACTAAAGTTGATAATTGTGCTGGAGTACCTCCTGATTTATTAGCACCAGTTACTGCTAATTGAGATACTAATTTATTAGTGGGAGATTCTTGCCAACCTACTCTCAACCCAGGAGCTATTATTTTGGAAAAAGTTGCATTAGAAATTGTATTTCCATAAATATTTGTTATTGATTCTTTATCAATTTGATTGAATTTAGCAATTAAATTTGAATCAGTATAATCAAGTAATTCATATACATCATCACTTATAATTAACATATCATATTTTCTTGCTAATTCAATTAATTTTCTTCTTGTTTTCAAAGAATATGTTAATCCACCAGGATTAGAAAATGTAGGAACAAGATATATTATAAATCGATAATACTTCCGATCACCTCGATTAGGATCTTGTACAAAATTAATCCTATTATGAACTGGTTCTAATCCTTGAGAATAAACCTTTAATTGTTGTTCAAGATATGTTAGATCTATTTCATATTCTTGTTCATGAATTTCATTAATCCCAGTTAATTTATCTTGATATCCTAAATCAATAAATACACTATTAATTAAGAAATAAGTAGGAGTTACAATAAAAATTCTTTTTGTAATTTCAATATTTGTAACTGATGTTAAAATATTAGCAATTCCATAAGAAGCACCAGCAGTTAAATTAATACAATTTGGATCAGTTTTGGTGTTGAATTTTTTATCTACCCATGCACTGATAGTTTGTCTAACTTTAAGATTTCCTGGATCAGTTCCATAAGTTAATGGATGTTGATTTTGTAAATCACTATCATATTCAAGATAATCGGAATTTAACAAGACATTTTGAAATGATTTAGCAATTTCATTTGTTGGAAGTAATTGTCTTGTTGGGTGACCTTTGAAGAAGTTGATTGTTTGGGACATTATAGTAAAAGAAAGAGAGTTTGGTTAGATTGAAATTCTCAAGGTGAAAAATTATTGTGGAGTCAAAGTGGTGATAATGTTGCGCGCCAAATTAGGAAATATTATGCGACAAGTTTAAGAATTAATCGGGGTTTAATGAGTTGTTTACCAAACATGGATAATATAATGTGAGATAGTTGAAAGAAAGTTTTGGTTTTTGATAATTCTTTGATTTTGTATAAGGTAATTTAGTATATACTTTTGAATATATCTTTCAATACACTTTTCAAGAATACCAATTGTTTACACATCGTAAGTAGAGTATCTACAATTCTTAATGAAATATTTGTATCTTTGGTATGAACTTACAGACATTCACAAAATTATAACTGAATTGGTAACTATAATACTCATTAACATGCAGCATTCTTATAGCATTTATTGTTTTTGCAACTAGGTATCTCCTCCTGCATATACCACCTAACTATACAACCAATTAAAAAAACCAAAAATGTAACTGAAAAAAAAAAAAAACAGAACTCAATCAATATCTTATACTGACTAGAGACAAGTACACCCCCCCAACCATGCCAACATTATCAGGATTATTAGTTAGTGCATTTTTAGGAGCATCTGCTAGAAAATTACAAGTTGAAATAATTGGTAAAGTTTATCCTAGATCTTTTAGTCGAGTAATTCCTTATTTATTATCGATGGGAGTATTCACTGGTGGATATTTATTAATTGATGGAGCTTTTGAAGAAAATAATAAACTTTTACAAAGAAGATTACAAGTTTTACGTGAACAAAGAGAATTAAGTGATAAATTTTTTGATTTTGAAACTAGTTTTAAAGAAAAGCAAAAATATGATTTTAATTCATTCTTTGATTATTATGATAGATTAGCAAGTCCAAGAAAGTAAATTTTTTAAAAAAAATTGCATGTTACAAGGGAGGATTGATTGGGTTTTATGTACATTTATTCTACAAATAATATACAAAGTGTTATAGTTATAATTCTTCTTCTTCTGTTCCTTTATTAAATACATCATCTCCAGGTTCGTCATTATGATCACTGTTTGCCCCTGCATCACTATCATATTCTTCATCAACCTCACTTTCTTCTTCATCTTGAAAATCGGCATCTTCTTCCGAATCGTCGTCATGTGCAGTTGCTGTTGCTGTTGCAGTTGCTGTGGTGTCTGTTGCCGTAGTAACAGTGTCTGTCGCAATACCTGTAACAGTTCCTGGTTGCGTTTTATTGTCTGTTTTTTCTTTCAAATCTTCATTATAAGAATCATCTTTGATGTTATTTAATTTTATAAAATCATCAATAATTTGAAAGAATTGTTGATCAATCATACTAAATTCAAGACTTCTTTCTTCATCTTTCTCATTGACAACATTAAACACTATACTAAATGTAACTCGAGTAATATTAACATAACTTACTTGTTTAATTTGGGACAATTTATAGATTAAAATTGGCTTTTTAAATCCAAATATTAAATATAAATGATTCAAAAGTAATACACCATCTTTTGCACCTTTATGACATTCAACCATAACTAAACTAGGAGTATTTGTTATTGATATTGCAATTGCATTATCATGATTTAATGTAAATTTATTTTGAAAAATATCACATGAAGGTAAGTAATTTATTAAATTAATTCCACATAATTTAAATTGTCGTTTGAAATAGTCAATAATTCTCTCTTGAATTGGATTAAGTTGAAGGGTGGTTTTGTCAATTGTGAATTGTGATTCAATATTCAAAGGTAATTTTCCCAATTTAATCATTTGTTTTTTAATAATATCTAAATTTAATTGACAAATTATTGGATCAGTATTATTATTCATCCAAAAACATAATAAAACAACTCCTTTTTTCTGAGGGTTTGTTGAATTACCAAGTATAGGTAATATCATACATAACTTAATTGTTTGTTGTAAATTTATTATTGAAACTTCTGGAATTGAATTTGTAGGATTTACTATAGAAATTATTGGTTGAGGATGTCCATCTTGTTCAATTAAATGAAATGTTAAATTCATTCGTTTTCTAACAGGAGATTGAAATGAGATTTGTTCAATGTCAAAGATGATTGACTCAGTAGGAATAGCTAAGTTTGATCCATTTGGTAGTTGTTCTTGTTGTTGCTGTTCTTGTTGTTGCTCTTGTTGTTGCTCTTGTTGTTGTGGTGAAGGTTTATGTCTTTTTGTATCAAATTGATCAGATAAATATTCAAATAAATTATTGAAAATTTCTAAATTATTTGAATCTTTAGCAATTGCAGATTTAACTTTTTGTTTTAAAGGGTTTGGTAATGTCAGAATCCATTGTGGTTCACTCATATTTTGTTAGTTATAATTGTATTGAAGTAAAAATTTTCTAGTCTTTGTACTTGTTTCACAGTCGTTATTCTTTTTTCATGCTAGTGCGACATTTTACAATCTTTTGTTTCTCTTTTCAAACTACTGCGATATTTTATTTCTAAGGTGTAAATGTCGCGTTAGCTTGAGTTAATTTGAAACACACTATATCATTCTCTTGTATATACTATTATATCTATGTGGCTTAAATGATAAAACATCAACAACTACTTGAACCAAATGCAAAATTAATTCACTTATTACCAAATAATCTTCAAGGATTAATTCAATATGACTCAATATATAATATACTTGTACAACTGTTAGATGAAACTGTCGATGATATTGATCCAATCTCACTCAAAAATCAATTATTTGAATATGAAAGAAAAAACTCGATTGATCACACATTAATTGATTTAACTGTTGATCAAGATAAATCGTTAATATTATCAATGTTATATGGATCTACTTATATCCAAGCATTAGATTTGGTATTGAATAATTATATTAAATTTAAATCAAATGCAAATGTAAATATAAATTTAAAAGATTATTTGGCTGATCCTGCACAGTATCCTATGACTGAATTTACTATAATTATTGACCAAACAATATGTCAAAGAACAATACCAAAACTATTAAATAAATTAGGATTTAAATTACAAAATGGAATATTAATGCAAAATACCAATATTTTAGATATACCTTATCCAATTGGTGAAGAATTTACTATAGATTTAAGTAATTGGTATTGTAATTGTGAAGAATATCAATTACAATATACCAATAATATGAAACCAATAGAAATAACTGGAAAACGTACAATAATTGAACAATTATTAAGTCTGACTGAATCTATATTATTAGATCCGGTTCCTTTATGTTCACATATTCTTTCAATTTTAATTTTAATATATAACAAAGAGAAATTATATAGTAGAGTTAATTAATTGATTACACATATATTTAGTTGTAATGTGTAGTAGAAATATATACTTGGTTTCCCTGGAAACTTCACAAAAAAAGAAAGATTTTCTTTCATATATATTACACACACACATATATTCTTTGTCTGACGGTTTTATTTTTTTTTTTTCTTAGCAAATGAAAAATTTTCTGATAGAAACTAATAGAACAAACAAAAAAAAAAATCTGTGTCGGTTTCTATGTGTGGTTGTGGAAAGAAAAAAAATAAAAAAAAAGAACCAAAACCAAAACTTCAGACAGCCAAAATTAAAAAAAAAAAAAAATAGAAAAAGAAAAAATTGTCTTCAACATTTCAAATTGAGACACTAATCACTTTATCATTTTATACAAAGGTAGTTAACAACTACTAGTTTAATACATCAATAATATAAGGTATACCCACTTGACACCAAACGTTTTCCTTATTCATATTTTGCATACCACACATCAAATACAAAACTATATAACAACTAACAGCTTCCCTCTTTTCACACATTGAAGAAACAGCATTTCAGCATAGTTACAACTTTTTCAAGTATCTACTAATATAAAAGCTTGCAATAGTAACACACTTCTTGGTTGTCTAATATTTGAATACAATCAATATCAATAGTAACCCAACGCTATTGAATACTTATGTTCTATTAACAAGACTCACTTTAATTAATAATGTCCACATCAAGGCAAAGTCGTTTTCGTGGTGATGCTGCCAGTTTCTCACCAAGTCAAAATCATCATACATATCAACAATATCCTCCACAGCATCCACATCAACAACATCAACAACATCATCAACAGCAAGTTCCACATCAACAAGTTCCTCATCAACCTATACCTGTTCAATATTTGACACCCCAACAACAGCAACAACAACAAATGTATTTGCAATATACTCAAACATATCCTATGATGATAAATCCTATGTTTCCCCCTCCACAATTATTTGTTCCCATGTATCAAGATATGTATTATCAGCAACCACAACCTCCGCAACCTCCCCAGCCATTTCCTATACATCCACAACAGGCACAGGCACAGCAGCAGGCACAGCAACAGGCACAGCAACAGGCACAGCAACAGGCACATCAACAACAACAACAACAACAACAGCAGCAACAACAACAACAACAGCAGCAACAACAACAACCTCAACAACAACAACCTCAACAACAACCAACAATTCTATATTCTCCTCCATACTCAAGAAAACCAATTAAACGACCACAATCATATAATAAATTTGCATCACCTAAACCAAATCAAGTTAAATCTGAATCTATAGAATCTACAAAATCTACAAATACCCCTTCACCAATAGTTAAACAAGATGAAATTTCTACTCCAACAGTTGATTCAACTTCAATATATACTAGTCCAAGTACTCCAGGTACAACACCAATCAAACCAGTTTTAAGTGAATCAACTAAGCTAGAAAATAATGAAGTTGTTGTCAAATATCCATTATGTATAAATACAACATATGAAGAATTTGTTAATATGTATGGAATTTCAAAACAAGCTAGAATAGTTAAGGATTTGGAACGGGAAAACTTATTACGCAGTGTTTTTGAAAAATTACATGATAGATTAATTGTTAATACTGATGTAAGACAAGTTGTTAATTATAATAAAAACACGACAATTTTAACCAATGGAAGAATACAAGAACAAAAATCAAAATCAAAGCCAAAACATGAACATGAACAGCAACAGCAACATCAACATCAACATCAACATCAACATCAACCTGAAGTGAAACAAACACAACCCACTCCAAATTGGGCTTCTCTTTTACAAACAACTCGTCCAATTTCAAATGGTTCAACACCTAAAAAACATTCAAAATCCAAATCAATAACTAAACCAATTTCCAAACCTATAACACCAGTTACATCAACCAGCCCTACTCCAGAATTCAATATCAATAATGAATCTTCACAACCATTAGGTATATTAATCTTACGCATAATGTATGATTCAAATTATTCCATATTAAATACAAAATTACCTTTATTCAATATAAAACCTCGTGGATTAGCAAATACTGGAAATATTTGTTATATGAATTCTATACTACAAATTTTAATTTATTGTGAACCATTTAATAGATTATTAAAGTTAATTAATGATAAATCTATTGGGAATTTAAATAAAACTTCTTCAACACCAATGTTGGATGCTACTATTAAATTATTTAATCAATTTACTGAAGATATTGATACTAAAATACCAATATCTCCTGATGAATTTTATACTAGTTTAACTAGTCAACTGAAAAAATTCCTGCATTTAAAATGGGGACAACAAGAAGATGCTGAAGAATTTTTAGGATATTATCTTGATGGATTAAATGAAGAAATCTTGTTGGTATTGAAAAAATTAACTTCACCAATGATTGATAGTTTAATTCAACATTATTCAATAGATAATGGTGTTGAAAGTATTGATCGATTTAAATATAATGTTAAAACAACCATGAAGAAAGTTAAAAATGAATCAAAACGCGAAGATTCACCAGAGACAGAAACTGATACTGAAGATGAATGGAATGAAGTTGGTCCAAAACGTAAGATTCATGTTAAACGTACAGTTGAGGTTGATCCAACTCCTTTAAATATGATTTTTGGAGGTCAATTCAAATCAGTATTAACTATTCCCAAATCTTCAAGTTCATTTCAAAAATCAATTACATTTGATCCTTTCCAACATGTTCAATTAGATATAAGTGAATCTAATTCAATTGAGACTGCTTTACAACATTTAAATGAAGTGGAAATAATTTCATATAAATCTTCAAATAATCAAGATATTCAAATTAAGAAACAAACATTCCTTGATAAATTACCACCCATATTAATTATTCATTTAAAAAGATTTAGTTATTCAAATCAAGATGTTTCTATAGAGAAGTTGAAAAAGAAGATAGATTATAATCATGATTTAATCATTCCTAATCAAGTATTAACCAATAACAATGAAGAAATCAAATATAAATTAACTTCAGTTGTATATCATCATGGTAGTTCAGCAAATGCTGGTCATTATACTACTGATGTATTTAAAGCAGATGATTTACAATGGTGGAGAATTGATGATGCAAATTTTAAACAAATTTCTATTGATGATGTACAAAATGATGGTTGTGATGATATTAAAAATGCATATATTTTATTATATAAGAAAATTGTAAATTAATTTTGTTTTTATATAGGTTTTTTAATAAACAATTAAAAAAAAATGAATTTCCTTTTTGGGAATTTATATTGTTTGCATTGGCGAGTAAATTTACGAGAGAAACAAAAAAAAAACTTTTCGAACTGGTTGAAAATGTTTACAAGGAGCAATATCTACAGATAATTCCAAGTCTATATCTATATTAATGGATCAACCGAAATACTACCAAAGAACTAAATAAAACTAAATATAAATTAAACTAACTTATAATAAAGCAGCAGCAATAGCAGCGAAACCTGCAACAGCACCACCAACAACTTTACCAGCATTATTTTCATAAGTAGTAACATTAGAATATTTACTTGGTTCAGCAGTAGTATAAGTAGTTGGTAAAGTACATGGACCAGTTATAGTTAAAGTGGTAGCTTCAGTTACAGTAATTGTTTTGTTGTTAACAACAACAGTGGTTGGTAATGGACAATAAGTTGTGAAATCAGTAACGACAACTTCAGTAGTAACAGTAACGTTAGCAGCAGAAACAGCAGCGATTAAAGTAGTTGGAACGACAGTCTTTGAGAATTGCATAGCGAATGTAGGTATTTGTTCTTTGTTTGTTTTTTTATTTGTTAAAGAAAGAGGAAAAAAAAGCTAGAATCTGATTTTTATTCCGGGACAAGAGAGGGTTTTATATAGTTTTTTGAATTCACGAGTGCTGGTAAAATATGTGTATTATTGGTGTGTTATTGCAAAAAAAGTTCTTGTTAATTTCTTTTTTTTTTTCCATTTTTTTTTCTTTGCTGGTCTCATGACATTCCGGTTAATTCGGAAAAAATATTGACGTCCTGATTAGGAAGGTTACATACTGAATTAGGATGTGACATATACTAATCGGGAAAATTATCCAGTAAACTAAACACAAAATCGAATTTTTGTACCTACAAATGTGTATAAAAGAATTATATTACTAAGGCATCAAATTAGGTCTATTTTTAGATATTACGATAAATTAAAACAATGGATGTAAACAATTAGCCGGTAATAACTTTGACAGATTAGGAGAAACCTAGAATCGACGTATTGAATACAATAGTTGATAGATAAGGTTGACGATATAAATAAACAAACGTTTACCAAAATTAATACTGTACATATCTCGATATTTCTACAAAATATATGCTTCTACTAAATATCTACTTCCACTAAATATCTACTTCTACATAAATACAATTAAATCAATCTATTTTACATAACTCTATTAAAATATTAAACTACCAACATTCATATCCCCCATCAACAACTAAATTATGACCAGTAGTATATGAAGATGCAGAATTACTAGCCAAATATAAAATACTACCAACAAACTCTTTAGGTTCAGCCATTCTCTTCATTGGAATTTTGGATTCCCAAGAATCCTTCATTTCGGTATGTCCACTAATAACATTCTTAGTTAATGGTGTTAAAATATATCCTGGTGATAATGTATTTACTCTAATATTATATTTTGCCCATTCACATGCTAAACTTCTAGCTAAATGAATAACACCAGCTTTAGACATATTATACATACATTGAGGTTGAGGATCATTTACAATTGTTCCAGACATTGATCCAATTAAAATTATTGATCCTGGTAATTTATGTTCAATTAATGGACGAGCAAATGATTGCGATACATAAAATGACCCTAATCCATTAACTTTCATTATATTTTCAGCATTTTTGGGGGGATAAATCTCTGCTGGGAAATTTTCCGCATATCCTGCAGAGTTAATTAATAAATCGGAGATTTTACCATGATGTTCATTTATAGCAGTAAATGTAGCTTCGACAGATTCAGCATCAGCAATGTTACATGACCAAGCGGATACTTTACCAATAGGTGATTCATGAACACCTTTAAGGGTTTCTTTACCCCATGTTAATAATTCTTTAGCAGCTTGTTGAGTACGTTCAAGGTTGATATCAATTAAGGCAACATCGGCACCTTGAGCAAGTAATGCACGAGATACCACAGAAGCTAATCCTCCTGATCCACCAGTAAGAATAGCTAATCTACCATCTAATCTAAAATTTGGTACAATATTATTATATGAATCCATTTTTTTTGTTTTTGTATAAAATCTATAGAGTAAAGAGAAAAGTTTTTTTTAGAAAAAGGGTGGGGGTATTCAAACTATTTAAATCGTTGGACATTTCGCAAATTTAAGACGTGCAAAAAGTTAAGTCATTCCTAAAAATAATTAGTAAGATGACATGCTAAAAAATATTGTAACGGATAGATATAACTTTTTTTATTATCGGAGTAATACTGTTGTTATGTATATCTCGGAAGATTTTACCTTTATGCTTTTTTTTGTTACTTCGGAAGAATAGAATATTTTGTTTGGTTGATGTTTGGATGTAATTTTAGAATATTTGCAGTCAAAAAAAAATATTCGGGAAAGTGATCGGAAGAACACATCACGTAAAAATAAAATAAAAAATAAAAAATAAAAAAAATGATTTCAGATGAACGCGGAGAAAAAGAAACAAATTTGGGGGAAATTGCCCGCCTTTGTTTATTGTTTTGTGTGGAATCATACATGGAAAGATTAAATTGTTGCATAAATTTAGTTTTGCTTAGTATTGTATAGCCACCTGATTTCTATTAATAGTAGCTAAAAGCATTTTATATCGGTATAATTATATTTTAAAGCAAGCAAGGCTGATCGTAGCAATCGTGTAAGCATTAGTAGTCACGGTTTGATCTAGATTTTTCGGTTAGTTTATACAATAAAAAAAAAAGGCATGATCTAGTGGCTGCGAAATTGCTTAAATAAACGAGGACATGTAAGAATTACAAAATTGAACATGACATTTTAAACTCTGTTTTGTATTTTGTTAATAATTATGTTTTACGTGACATGATTTGACCTGAGTTGAAGTGGCTTGAACTGGCATGAATTAACTTAAACTTGCTTGAGCTGACATGACCTGACCTGACAATTTAAATGAATTTTCCTATGATTTTGTCGAATTTTTGTGCAAAATTTTTCTAAATAAAGAAATTGTATGATAAGTCACACTTTCAAACATTAATAACATATCTTGATTTAGTATATTAGATAGTGAAACGAGATCAAGCCTAGAGCCTTTGATATGTTTACTGTTTGGTTGAAAGGTTCTTTGTAGTTGTTGTACCAAATATTTAGACTCAAGCTAAAAATTTAGTAGCATTGAACTTTACACCTTTTTGAAACAAACAGAGTACTCATGTTTGAACTCAGTTTGTGCTACAACTACTATCGGTATGATAACATTTCTGGAGCATGTACCCTTACATTTATAATGGTTATTTGTCACCAAGCCGCTTCCTGCATATAACCAAAAGTTTTTGTATTTTGTTTTTTGTTTTTACTGACATGTTTAATGTTTTTGTTGTGTGGTTGTCTGTAAGGCAAAATCACAACATTTCCAATTAATTATGAACTTTCTTCGTAAATTTATTGGAGCTACAACTACAGATGAAGTTGCTCTGATTCCATCAGGGAAACTTTATTTAACTCGTTCTAAACAATCTCCTAAAGGTGCTCTTGAATGTCTATATAATGATGCATTTGCCAGTATTAAACAAACAACAACACCTTTTTATTATCAACTATTTATTAATCGAGTATATCAAGAAGGTGAACTTGATGATACTGGGAATTCAGCCCTGGAAGAAGAGGACGATGACGATGAATCTATTAGTTCTCGTAAAGATATACATCATTCAAAAGATGAATGGGTTTTCCCCATTGAAGAAGATTTAAATATTTATACTTATCAAAAGAGTAATGGTACTAGAGTTATTGTTTGGAAAGATTTAAAGGGTGATATAGGAGATAAATTTGAATTTATTATTGATGAAGATGTTCGATTGAGTGATATCGATTCATTTATGTTTACCATTTATAAATGTTTATATGAGAATAAATATAGAACAAGTAGTTTAAGAATTAATAGTATGGAGGAATTACAAGAATTTTTTTATGATCCAAAACTGGACTCTTTAGGATTGGAGGAGTTTAGCTTGCATGAAGATGAAGGATACGAAGATGAAGATGAAGAGGATGAGGATGAAGAAGAACTTGATGAAATATATTTCACTGGTAGGGAACAGCCTGAAAAGGAACCAGAGAAGGAACCAGACGAAGAACTAGAAGATTTGCATTATGACAGTTCACCTGAACCCAAAGGTATAACTCGATATGCATCTAAAAATTTCAATTTACATTTATTTGATCCTTCAACAGGTACATTTGTTTTAAAATTAGAATCCCCCAATGCTGAATTAAAATTAATTGAACTTGAACCTTTTGAACATACTTTATTTATTCATAGTTTAGACCACAATACCAAGCTAAGAATTAATTCAAGTTTAAGTAGAAGTATGAGTCCAAGTTTTAATTTTCAACATTTATCATTTGTTTTTAATAATTATATAGCTGATGCAAATAATAATATTTCAGGGTATTCTTGGTTAGCTAAATTTGGAAATTTCAATGAATTTTCTGATTTTCAACGACTTTTCTTGGGATTAATGTATGAAAGTTTAAATAAACGAAAATGGGGAGAAAAAACTGAACAAGATTATATTGTTAATGCATTTTCAGAATTACAAGTTGATAATGGTGAAGATGATCAAGATATACGAGAGCAAAGCGAGGAAGATTGGAGTGAGGAAAAAGAGGAAGAAATTGAACAAGATGAAGATTATTTACAAGAATGGAAACAATCAAAGGAGAAAAATAGTGATTTAACAGTTGGATTAAGTAAAGGGCGTTCATATGTAGTTAAAGGAAACAATTTAGGCGTATTCAATGAAGGAGATAACCAATTATATTATCAAACTACAATTTCCAATCTAACTGATTTGAAAGGTAAGAAATTTAATCCTAAGAAATTAATGTTACATCAACAAGATCAACATATGATTATGTCAAATTCCAAAATTAATGATAAATCATTATATAAAATGGATTTAACTCGAGGTAAAATTATTGAAGAATGGAAGATTTCTGATGATATTCCAATAACTTCATATGCTCCAAATACCAAGCTTTCTCAATTAACAAATGAACAAACTTTAACTGGTATTTCATCAAATGGTTTATTTAAAATTGATCCAAGATTACCTGGGACTAAATTAGTAAATGACCAAACTTATAAACAATATAAAACTAAGAATAATGATTTTACAACTTTGGCAACTACAGAGGATGGTTATATTGCTTTAGGTAGTGGTAAGGGTGATATTAAACTTTTTGATAAATTAGGAGCAAATGCTAAGACTGCATTACCTTCATTTGGTGATGCTATACTTGGAATTGATGTATCTAAAGATGGTAGATGGATGCTAGTTACTTGTGCTAATTATTTATTGTTAATTGATGCAAAAATAGGTTCAGGTCAAAAGAATGAAAGTAAACTTGGGTTTACTCACTATTTCGATAAAGATAAAAAACCAATACCAAGAAGATTAACAATTAAACCTCAACATGAAGCATATATGACTAAAGAGAATGGAGGGAAACTGTTACAATTTACTAAAGCATATTTTAATATGGGACTAAATTCTAAAGAAATGAGTATTGTTGTTGGTATAGGGAATTATTTAATTACGTGGTCTATGAATAAAATATTAAGAAATGATTCTGAACCTTATCTTATTCTGAGATTCAACCAAAATATTGTAGCTGATAATTTTAAATTTGGTAGTAATGATGAAGTTATTATGGCCACTAAAGATGATGTTTCTATGATTAGTAAACGAAAATTAGAAAAACCAAACAATGTCTTTAAATAATTTTATAGTTTTAATATATATTCATTAATTCTTGACTAAACTAGCAGGAACAAACTTGTGGATTCTGTGAAGTAGAACCTTCTTCAACAAACTTGTCGACTCACTCAACTAGAACAAACTTGTCTACTATCAACTAGAACAAACCTGGACTCTCTCAACTAGAATCTTATCCCTTCTAGATACCAAGCTAACTTTTGATCCTCATATTGTCAACACACTACCTCGCAGTGCACACACATCACCTAATATTCTCACCAAAATTTAAAATTTCGTTTCATTTCATCTAACCATATAATCCTAAATGCATTAAATTTATGCCATTTGGTTGGTTTATAATTATGAATATCAAATTCTTTAACTTTATCAGCATTAGGAAATTCTTCAAGTTGAATTCGATTTATTTTTGCATGTATTTTTCGAACCCATCGATTAAAACCAGGTGAATCTATTAATAATCTATATAAATATTCTTCTATTGATCTTGGTGGAGGTCTCATTGGTTGATTGTGTCTGAAGTGGTTTTTTTTTCAGATTGCTGCATATATATTTTTTTTTGTTAGTTGAATATGAACATTTTGTACAACAGTGAACACCTCTTGCAAGTAGTTGCTAGCAGTTACAAGCAGTTGAAAGTAAATAGATTAGACTCTGAGGTTAATTACACTGTATAGACGACTTTATAAGTCTATCCAGTTCGTATTTGTATGTCTCTTACTATTCGTAAGTTTCAATTATATATGTATATTATATTCCCTATAGAGTTTCCAAATTGGGAGTTTTTGTAAACAATATCAATTCAAAATGACCCTTCTCAAACGAAACAGAAAACTACAAAACAATATCTTTAATTTCTTGCAAAATCAAGTAGAATCGCTACACCTAGATTTACCATGCAAGTACATACAATGTCAAACGAACCTATTGCTATAGAGGAATTTCAAATTGATTATAATGAATTAATAGATTCACAAGAAACAGAACTGGAAATTTCAGATGAAGAAGAACAAAATATTCAGTCTAAACAATATAATATGAGAATATCACTACCTCCAGATAATTCTCATCATAATCAAATTACTAATGAATTATTTCAAATAACCAATCGAGAAAGTTGGACTAAACTGAATACTTCAATATTATTCAATTCTTCCCCTTTAAAAAACGATAAAATAAACAAGATGATGCAAAATATAACCAAGGAAAAACAAAGAATATTAGAACAACAAGACTATGAATTAGATGATGTTGTAAGAGTTGGATTCTACAGAGGAAATATAACTAAAAGACAATTCAATGTAGATAATAATGAAGCAATAGACACTCATTTGAGTAATTATTTAGGACCTTTTAAACGACTGAATCAAGAAAATAAAGAAAATAAAGAAAACTTACCTTATCCTGATTCATTAAAAGCTAAAAATTCTTCTAATATTACTAAACCAAAACCAAGAAATTCAAATATACCAATATTAAAACCAATACATGCAAATACAAACAAATCTAAACAATTTGAATCATTTCTTCGAAATAATTTAAAATCTCCCAATCGTATTTGTTCACCAAAATCAAGCATAGTTCCTGGGAAATCCGTACTTAAAAATAATATTAATAGTCTGACATTTTTAATTGAATCACTGTCAGGGTTAATTAATGAAGCTACTAAATTTGGAACAGAATTAAATACAGGGAACTGTGAAGGATTTCCCTTTCCAGAAACTGAATCAGAAACTGTTCAAATACCAACCAATGAAGATAATGTAAATAAAATGGCAATAATTAGAATGATAAAGAGTAAACTGGATCCTACAAGAAGGAAAAGCCTGGTATATGAATCAAGAACTGGTTTTTACAACGAATCAGAATTTCAAGATTATAAACAAAGTAGAACAACAGATAATGAAGGAATTAAAGTTGTAAGTCAATCAATAGACACTATTCAATCGAGCTCTAAAACACAACACAATAAAAAATCAGTCAAATGGGCAAATAATTTAGAGTGGTAAATAGATGATATATATATAAACGACATTTTTCATATTTATAAGCGACATTTATTTTTGACAACGTTACATTGTAATTTAAAACTGGTCTCGTTTATTTTTTTTCTTCTGTCTCACTTTCAACGCGAACTTTAAAAAAACACCGAACTTTTCAACAAATTCAATTTACCACATTTCTTTATCTTTTACTCCAACACTCAGCTCCAATATGTCCACCTTTTTCGATGAAATGAAATTATCATTTACCGAAGTTAAAATAACTGATGGTAAAATTGATACTGCTGATTTCTTACTTGCTTCAGAATCTTTAATTAAATTATTCGATCTTTTAGGCTCTTCAGCATTTGCTGTTGTTCAAAATGATATGACAGGAAATGTTACAAAAGTTCGTACAAAATTATTAGCTGATCCAGTTAATGCTGCAACTTTACAAGATTTAATCTTATCTGAAGCAAACACTAAAACAAAAACTTCAACTCAAGGTCTTTTATGGTTATGTCGTGGTTTACAATTTACTGCTCAAGCAATGAGAGAAACTGTAGATAATCCAAGTAAAGAAATGACAACTACTTTTACTGATGCTTATGGTAAAACTTTATCTCAGTATCATGGTATGTTAGTTAAACCAATTTTCAGATTAGCTATGAAAGCTTGTCCTTATAGAAAAGATTTTTTTGCTAAATTAGGTGCTGATCAAGAAAAAGTTGAACAACAATTG
The DNA here is from genome assembly GCA_000497715.1 of Spathaspora arborariae UFMG-19.1A. Lineage (NCBI taxonomy): Eukaryota > Fungi > Ascomycota > Pichiomycetes > Serinales > Debaryomycetaceae > Spathaspora > Spathaspora arborariae. Next base: position 26,437 of record KI547138.1, read on the forward strand.
AAAACCTGGTTAGAAGCTCTAGAAGAAATCGTGAAAATTATTATGGACTTTTTCACTTCAGGAAATTATGGTAAGGGATTATAGATTATTTTGTTTATTATAAATAGATATTACACATACACAACTTTCTATATATCAAGCTTATGCATGCTCTTCATCTTCCCCTAATCTTTTTGCTGCTTTCATTAGTTCATACAATTGTCCAACTTGTTCTGGAGACATTTTTTCTAAATCTTCCTTTTTTAATTTATTATGTAACCAAGCACCGTGATCAATTTGTCGTAAATAATCTTGCCATTGAGTTAAGAATGCCACTATATGTAAAGGATTATCAATTTTCTTATGAGCTTTAAATTCATCCTTAACATAATGATCACCTAATGCTCGTAAATCTTTAGGTAATTTGTGAATATGAGCACGTAATATACTACGGAATAATACTAAAGGAGGTAATAATGGAGATTCATTTCTAGTTGGACGACGTGGTTTAACTAATCTAACAAGTGTTGGACGCATTAAGGATAGAGTTGTGTTTTTGATTGCTTAAATACTAAATCTCAACAAGCATTTTTTTTTTGGGAGCGTTGACATTTACACGTGACTCTAATTGGTCATCTCCACATTTAGCTAAAACAAAGGTAGAAGAATAATTCACTTATGACAGAAGATACCATAAAAGAACCCCTTAATACTAATTATAGATATTTCATTTCCCAAAACTGTTATAGTAAAAATTCAGAATCAAAACAAAAAAGAAAAGGGTTAAACGAGACTTACCGAATTGTAGAAATTCGGTTATTCCATATACGTGTTAAGAAAAACTCCCTAAATACCACTTCTAATAAAGGAACATTCAACTTTGATATGTGAATTATGTATTTCCCGATTTGGTGAGATCTTTAATTTTTGCGCTTAGCGTTTTTTCCGAATTCAGGAAATGTTTTTTCTCAGTGTTTTCCGAAACAGGTTAATGAACACTAAAAAAAAAACAAAAAAAAAGAGTTTGCACCCATTGTTTAAACTGTAATTATTCAATTTATGGTAAAGTTATTGATATATATGTAAGCTCCCGACCATGTAAATAATTTTTAGAATAACTTTTCTCGATTTTTTGGCAAACCCCAATCCCTTCGTTTTCAATTTACATACAATGAAATTGAATACACTAGCCAATTTGGCTATGATATCAACGTTAGTTACCAATGTAATTGCAGAAGGACCTAATGATGTTAGTGACCTTGAAGAAAGAGGATTGTTTGAATTATTTGGAATTAAAGCTCAACTAAATGTTTCCGTCCATTCAAATAGTTCAACGCCTGTAACATCTAGTCAATCAAAACCTGCAACCAGTAGTATTCCAGAGGAGGAAGAGGAGTATGAAACAGATTGTGATGAAGAAACTACAGATATATTTCCAACAAGTAAGTCAAGTGTATTAACTTCACCATCATCTTCAACAGCCCCAATTCTGTCAACTGACTCTACTGATCCGATCACATCTACAAAATCAGAGTCAACCACTATACCTTCTTCAAATACACTGACAGATGACGACGACGATGAAGATTGTGAAACTGAAGAAGAGCCCAGTCAAACTACTGATCCTATAATTCCAACTGATTTTAGCATTCCTTCTAGTACAAGAAGCTCGAGCACTGTTATTGAAACACTGGAAGAGGGTGATGAAGAAGATTGTGAGACCGAGGAGCCAACTACTCCAATAGTTTCCACAGATCCTACAACTACTGTTGGATCCACCGATACAACAGATCCACCTACTATTGATCCTATAATTCAAACACTGGATGATGAAGAGGATTGTGAAACCGAGGATCCAACTACTCCAATTGGCTCAACTGATCCTAAAGGCCCAACAACTACAGACCCAACGACTACAGATCCAACGACTACAGATCCTGCAG
>KI547138.1:28558-41424 GCA_000497715.1 Spathaspora arborariae UFMG-19.1A
ATCCAACTGCCCCAACCAATCCAGTCAAACCAACCAGTCCTAGTGTTCAAAGTCTGGATAATAACGAAGACTGCGAAACAGAAGAACCTGCTGAAACAACTGAAGATTGTGATGATGAGGATAGTAATGTATTCACCACCACAGTTCAAGAAGTTGATACAATTACCATTATATACACATGTTCAGGACAAACATTTACTACAGCATTACCTCACACAGATGATGAAGATTGCGTTGAATACACTATGTCTACCTGGTATGAAAGTACTATTAAAACGGGAGGACAAACAGTTGTCACTACAGTTCCCGTGGTTGCTACTGAAACAATTTATGTGGATGATATAGATGATTGTGAAGAAGAGACACAAGGAGTTTTCACAACTGGAACATCTCCTTATGTACCCCCTTCAAACAATGGTGGCGATGATGAAGAAGATTGTGAAGAAACTACTGAACCTGCTTATACAGCTACTCCTTCTTCAAGTCAAAATGTAGTTCCTGGAACAATTCCTGAAGATGAAAGTTCTGGTAGTCAGAATAATATCAAGAATTTATGGATAGGAATGATTCTTTTAGTTTTGATGTTTGTTTGAGGAATAGAGCCAAACAACAATCTCTTTTATATACCTTTTTTAATACCTCGTTTATATTTATAAATTATATGATTGATTACTGTATATAAATGTTTTGTATTGTACATTCAACCTTTTTGCGTACAAAATCTGCCCCCCGAAAAAAAAATATACGTCTTAGATATCGCCACCTTGTTTACAACATCCTTTAAACATATCTCTAAACATATCAATAAACAGTCATGGCAGTAGATAGACAGACGCTTTTCTTCTTCATAGTGATGATTATATTTATTTTACTTCCTACAGGGAACCAACAGCCACATTCAGCGTATGAACGAGAAACTCTTACTGCTTATCAGAACCATTTACGTACATCAAGAGACATAATGTTTAATTCAACGTTTACAAAAGGATATGGAAACATTACAGGATTTCAACTATCGTACGATGATTATATACAGGGTAAAAATATTAGCGAATGGCCAATTCATAAATTCAATGATAAATTAAAGTGGAGTGAAACAGAAAAGTATTCAATATTGCCAGATATTGTGAGTGAACGGGTACGACAGTTTTGGGGTAAGGATAAGATTGACGATCAAAGTGGTAGTTATTTGCTAAATATATCTGGTAGAGCCGATGGAGAGTATAAACTTGCAAGAAATACCAAAATTGAACCAATCTCTTTAAGTATCCCACAATATTTAATGAATTACTATATATTATACAATTTAGAGGAGCCTATAGATAATGGAGATAATAAAGATCAACCCAATCGTGATAAGGGTGACTATTTTGAAAAACCTGTAAACAAAGTGGGTAATATTACCAAGGATAATGGAATTATAAGGATGCATATTACTGGATTTGATTATAATTTTAAAGATCCTCAATTTTCAAAATTCATATATAATGAAACTTCAGATAAATTCAATGATACAATTGTCACTAAAATGAATATAAATTTAAAAGATTATCCCGAAATTGAAGACCATGGACTTGAATTACGCGGCATTTATTTCCAAAAATTAGGTGCAATGGTTGGTGTGACTAATAGTGCTAAATTTTTTGGAGATTTTGGATTAAGTCATTTAACTATGAATCAAGAAAATTTTGCCATTGCTAATAAATTAATGAGTCAGTTTAAGAATATAACTAATATTGAAAAAGATATCTTGATGGATGATGTTCATACTTCAATTATACGAGCTCAAGAACAGTGTGAATTTATTTCGTTTGTTCAATTAGAGAAAACTCAATATAGCTTAGAAAAATTGAGAGAAATTGATGAAGAATTGAAAAGACCAACTGGTAGACCTATGCCGAAAGATTTACCAGAACTTGAAATTAAAGATTTCTTACTTTATTCTCCCGATTGTGGGATAATATTAACAAACAAGCCACATACTACTTTCACGGGTCCCAGAAAGGAAATGCTCAATCGTCAATTGAGAGTAGGGTTAGTGGGATTATTTGTTTTGGTTTTCTGTCAATTAATGTTACTTTTAAGACAAATGAAACATTCAAGAACTCCAGGACAATTATCCCTAATATCAAGTACTTCGTTATTTATTTTAGGATTTCAAGATTCTACATTGGCATTAATTTTCTTTTTCATTGCTTCTGTTAGTGAAGATTTATTTTTGATAATGATTGCCATAACCGTGGTTACATTTATCATGTGTTGTATTTTTGAAATGAGATTTATGGTTTCTGTATTAACTACACAAGCTAATGAAGAAGGAGCTTCATGGTGGGAAATATTACGAGGTGGAATAAATGGACAGGATCGTCCAGCTCCAGCTGCAGCTCCAGCTGCAGCTCCAGTTCCAACACAACCAGAAACTGGGCCAATTTTACCAATTGCAAATGCTCCACCTACCCCAAATCCAACACCTCCTCAAACAATTGGAGAATGGGAATCAAATGGACTTTTAAATTCAATATGTGGAATTGGATTCACAATAAGTATAATTGCCATGTTCCTTATATTCAATGCATTTTTATGGAGATTACTATATCGTGAAATATTTGAATATATTGGATTAATATTTATTAATTCCTATTGGTTACCACAATTTTTCCGTAATACCTTAAAGAATCGTCGGAAATCTTTTACTTGGGAATTTGTTTTTGGAAGTAGTATTATTCGATTAATGCCAGTATATTATGTTTGTTTATACCCCCATAATCCATTAAGACATAGATTTGATGGAAATTTAGTGATTGTCGTTACAAGTTGGGTGGGATTACAAATTGCTTTATTGATATTGCAAAATAATCTTGGCCCTAGATTTTGGATAAATGAGAAATGGTTACCACAAGCATATGATTATCAACAAATTCTTTCATTAAAGGATTTAGAAACAAATTTTGCTAGTGATATTTTATCAAATATAAAACCTCAAGGTGAAATAGAAAACGACGATATAGTTGAATGTAAATCTAGTTGTCCCGTGTGTATGAATGAAGTTGTATTACCGATTTTAATAAAACAAGATAATAATGAGGCAAGAAAGAAAATTATCCAGATGAATAAACAATATATGATTACTCCTTGTCATCATATTTTCCATAATGAATGTTTGGAGAATTGGATGAAGTATAAATTACGTTGTCCAATTTGTCGTGAGAGTTTACCACCTATATAGTTTATAGAAGTTGAATGTGATAATAAATGATAATTCATTATTCGCTTAATGAGTACATTTAGATGTTAAAATTTGTACACTTTTATTTTGCCTTAACTTGGATGTACCAAGTTATATTAAACTGTTTCCCAGGTACGTATGACACATCTTTAAAACAGACTTAGTTTGTTTTTACTAGGTATATTCTATAAACACCATAATCACAAAAAATTATCTACAAAGTTATATTTGAATCTTGCCCAACCTTTCAAACTTTTAGCATACTCCTGCTGTGCCACTTCTTTTCGATTTCGGAAATATCTATCCGTATCAAAATCCATATCTTCATACTTGACAAATCTATCCTTACCTCTTTTCATAACCAACCACCAGAAAATGTAAGTGATTGGGAAAATTATCAACTCTAAATAATTGTGGAAAAATTTACCAACTTTAAATGGAGCAAGGGTAGTCCATCCTTGAACAAGTATAATTATCCCGCCAGATATAACCACAAACCAAGGACCATAAGGATATGTCCAATTAGGGAGTAACAATTCATGAGTTCTAGTTTGCGTTTCCAAACCTCGTCTAAATCTAATTGAAACAACAGCAATTAACCACCAGGAGATAAGATTGGAAAGACCTACAAGAGCTTGCAACCATGACCATAAAGTACCTGCACCAATAAAGGCCAGCCCAAAACATAACCCACCAACAAGCCAAGTGATAATAACTGCCACATATGGGGCCTTGTAACGGTTTAACCGGGCAAATATTTTTGGAAAATATCCCTGTGAACCAAGATTGAATGCAAGACGAGAACCAGCAAATAGTGCATGGTTTCCTGCCGACAAAATCGAAGTCATAACCACAGCATTCATAAAACTCCCAGCACCTTTAGTACCCACTCTTTGGAAAACAATCGTGAATGGGGAAGTAGCAACGGTTTCTTCCAGAAGTTTAGGATAATCATATGGGACATTCATTCCAATAAAGAATGCCGAGAAAATATAGAAAACTATAATACGCCAAAATGTAGCCTTGATAGTTTTAGGAATCACTTTAATGGGATTCTTGGTTTCACCAGCAGTAAGGGATATTGATTCTAAGGCACCATATGCAAACGCCGCAGAAACAAAAAGAGAACAAAACCCTCGGAAACCATTTACAAATGGTGCTTCTTTATAATTCCAATATTGGAATCCAATATAAGTTCCAGTTTCATTTTTTCCCACATTACAGATAATACTGACAATGAAAAAGATTAAAATGGTAACCACTTTCAATATAGCTAACCAATACTCCATTTCACCATATAATCTAACATGAATAACATTAAGGGCTAAAAGAAATACCCAAAATATAAGGGAAAGAACCCACCAATGGAAATCAGTCCAATATTGAAATATCAATTGTAATGCAACTAAATCTACAGCAACGGAACAACAATCATTAAACCAGTAATTGAGTAAAATTGCAAAGCCAAGTGAATCATTTCCGAATCGTTTAGCATATACTGTGAATGAACCTGATATTGGGAATTGAACAGACATTTCTTGAAGACAAAGCATCATGAAATACACAACTAACCCAATAATGGTGTAATTTAATAAAAGGGAAAGAGGACCACCAGTGGCCAACATCTTTCCTGTAGCTAAGTATAACCCATTTCCAATAACACCCGCTATAGTAATCATATTAATGTGTCTCGCCGATAACGATCGGTTAAGTGATTCTGTATTACTAAGTAATGGTGCTTTGGTGAACATAATTTCAGGATGTAACACTGAGTTGTCCAATGCGTCCGACCTCTCTAAGCTTTGTGATGTATTATGACTAGGATGTCGAAGAAATGCAAAGGGAGACATTGGAAAGAGATGAATGAATAAAATAAGGAGCAATTGGAAGTTACCAGCTTTACGAGAGTTTAAGTTCGTTTATATTCAATATAGCAATCAGAAACATGCAGCCCTGCTAATACCAGGAAATAAATAACACAGAAGGGGAATAAGTTCACAACCATGAATTCTTGTTTCTTCTATATCCTTCTATATCCGATAGTTTTGATATATTTCAATGATTGAACCAAGCAGACTATTGTTTCAACTAGTAGGTGTAGGTTACTTTTTTATTATTGTTCTAGTTATTGGGAATTCTTAAATGGACACAATACAATCAACAAAGAATAAGCTCTAATATCCACATTTGTTGTTTTGACAACCAGGCATACCACACATGACTAAATCCTTGATTTAAACTATAACCGGAAATCTTAATCTGCTCGAGTTTACTAAAAGGACCCCTCGTGTAGCTACTTGGAAATTACCTACAATTGCAAAATGCTTGAGGAGATAATGGAATCAATTAAGTTTACTCCTTAAACTTCCAATATAAAAATTGAGTCGGATTTAGGGCATAAGAGTTGAATTGACATAGAATTCATTTGATAAAGCAAAACCAGTGCTGCTAACCCCAAGAGAAGTAGAACTTAGCCCCGCATTAGAAGCTTTGAACAATTGTTGAGTTTATTTTTTATGCAATTCTTCGTTTATTTTGAGGTCGAAACACAAAACAAAAACTTTTTAGCGAAATCTGGATGCGGCGCTTACCGTTAGAGGTAAAGCAATCGGGTATGAAGTGAAGATTTCTGGTGCGATTCTCATTCTTTGCTATATGTGTTACTTTTCCGTTTTAGATCTTCAACATTTGGATATAAATGAATTACATTAGAGTTATGCCTATATAACACTAATTATACCATTCACCACATTGGTACAATTTTAAAATGAATCCTGCTCACGACAATCTAATCCCTTGTTTTATGTGAATGAAATAATCCAACAATCTGATTCAACATAGCATAAAGTGGTTGTTCCAGATCTTGGAAGAAAAATGAATGTTCCAACAACTCTTGGATGTATATGCTTAATTCAATGCTAATTTTACTAAGTGCGTTAATACCAATTTCCCGAATTAAATCAGAATTTCCACATAGTGAGCTTTAAGTTTATTTTAGCTTATTTCTCGGAATGCTAGCTTATATCCATTATTTTCTTGATATCAACCAAACATAGCAACTTGCTGGTGATGTTTCAAGTATCAATAGGTTAAATATATGTTGTGAGAGTAGTGAGAGTGAGAGTAGTGAGAGTAGTGAGAGTAGTGAGAGTAGTGAGAGCTCTGGTATTTTCAACATTATTTCACAGTTATCATCACTAGAGTGTTTGATGATTAGATGGCCCACGAAAGAAATGTTCAGAGACTTTAGAACAAGTTATTTAAACCTTAAACTTGAAACATTCAACTTGTGTCCTGATACTAGCGATATTGACGAGAATTAACTCAATTTTATGGATTTATCTGTGATTGAATCACTTGAAATAGCTTTATTTACAACAGTAACAAACTCGATTTCAAAATTCGAATGGCTATTTTCCAGATTGTCAAATGTTAAACATATATATGTATTAGAGCGAAATTAACTGGTCTTCCGGAAGTGATGCAACAACTAAGATTAACTACTTTGCAAACTTTATGTGTATGATCAGGATTTTTCTCAATTCATGGCTTACACCCTTCGACAAATTCTTATAAATCAAGAGGATCAGTGATGCAAAAGGAGAATGGTACGAATGGGGTCTATACCATTTCGAAAGGATTCATAGGCTCATAGGTGACAGAGAGTCCAAATAGAATTGATGATCACATTGGATTATTAGAACGGTATAGAAACATAAGGAACGTCAAACTTGATGGAAAATTTTAGTTTGTAAAGAGAAATGAACTGGGAAAACTTGAGGCAATACTCATTAATTGTGACTAGTCGTACTGGTGGTTTAAAATCCTCTTAAATGATACTGGTATAGAGTTTACTGAAATTTTATAGACTTTATAATTGATATTCTGTAGAATTTATTTAACGAAGGTTTTAGTTCGGTCTTCTTTATTTGCACACCTCAAAATAGTTTTCGGCCATGTGCCATTTAATTCCGTGATTTATATTGTTTCAATCGGAAAAATAAGAACGGTTATTCAATTTGAATATCTCCGGTAGTTCTCGGAAGGCTAAACAGACAATACGTTTTGAATATGTTTTGTTGTCTCTGGTCGGCAAAAGCGGAGCCTTCGGCATGTTCCTGGTTAATAAATACAATCAACCAAAACATAAATCACAATTGTTTACTGCCAAGAGAACTAGAGACGGCATTCTATCTACCGGCCACACCTACAAGTATTCACAGTCCATACTTCACGATTCAACTGTGGGCTTAACACCAAGAAAAAAAAAATCTTGTCTATGTCAATCATACCCCAAACGTCAAGAAAGATTTTCTTGTATTTTGATTTTCTTTTTCTTGGGTATTTTGCTTTAGGATATGGTTAGCTCCCTTAAATGGGGTAAGAAGGCGCAAAGGAAGATGAAGTGGAAATGTGGAAATGTGGAAATGTGGAAATGTGGAAAAAAAAAAATGGGGCGACTAGATGCTTCTAGAGGGGGAACAATTCCGAAATATCTTTTTCAACAATTATAAAAGAATGTAAATAATTGGATATAGATGTTGTAATCTAGCAAATCTGGAAGTTACAGAAACTATAATTTGAGTCAGTTCTTTGGAACCCTCAATGACATTAAAACTATATTGATGTAAGGGGCGACTACATGTAAGATCGATGATGTACATGCTAATACTTTACGTCATCGTTTCTTTTTATATATATATACACATATATATATATACATATATATACACATACATATATACATACATACAACCTGGATTGACAGTATAATGATGTATCATCACTGATGCAACAGTATAACATTCAGCGAAATACTTTTACAGAGTTCCAAACCCCTCGTCACACAGTCGTATAATAACAAAATCGTAAAAGAGTTTGACGCAAATTCCGCATTGGTTCCAGATTTCCTGTATAATATTCTCACTTATCAGCTGTTTTTTCTTGTTTTTTTTTTTTATTATTACTATTATTTTTTTTTGTTTTTAATTAAATTTTTTTTTTCTTTCTGTTGTAGTACAAAATTTAGATTGTTGCAAAGGCTAAAAAGTGGCGTGATTTTTTTGGTGATTCAAATTCTTTTTTGTTTTTGCTTACTTTTTGGTAGTAAAGTCCGCGTAAAAAGTAAAAGGGCTAGGTTGCCCCTTAAGTGGTTCAAACGTTGTGGCATTAAAAATAGGGTTTTCTTTTTTTTTTTTGAATACACAGGGTATACATTATATATACATTATATATACATTATGTATACTTTATGTATACTTTATGTATACTTTACGTGTTCATTTTCTTTACTTTTACTTTACTTATGTTATATATTTCCGAGCTAGAATTTTACTTGTTAATAATAAAGCTAAATATTTTCTCCGGATTTACATCCGAATTTTTTTTTTTAAATGAATACGGGGCGAGAATAGTTATTATTATTTACCAATTGAGGCAAAGAGCTTCTTTTTCTTATTTTGTGAATTTCAAAAGTTTATGGGATAAGGTCGAAACGCAACCCAAACATACACATTCACATATTCACACATTCATCCTCTTTAGGAAAAGTTTGTGTATTTTTTTTTGCCTTCTAATTTATTATTATTATTATTAGTATTATTAGTATTATTATTATATATATTCGTTTGGTCTTTTTTTTTGCCTTATCCTTTTTTCTTTTTTTGTTGGCTTTTGGAGCTTTTTTTTTCCTTTTCCTTTTCCTTTTCAATTTCATTTTTTAATTCTAATTCTGATTTCCAATTCTTTTCTTTTTTAACAACCCTTTTTTTCTCGTTTTTTAAAGAACAAAAACACTTAGTAACTACATAATTACAAAAGTATCACTGAATAGGTCATATAAGAACATATTCAATCAACTATTTACTCATTCCTCATTTGATTAAATTTTTTACAAGTTGCACTTTTATATTACTCACAGTAATTTAGGGTAGAAAAGACACTACCGGATATCTTACGGATAAGAAAGAAAGAAAAAAACAAACAAACAAACATAGAACGAGACAAATTTTAATATTTGTAATTACAAATAAACCAAATAAACCAATATGTCACATTTTGATACTGCGTTCACTTTGAACGCATCAGTAAATGATCATTCCCCCATTAAAAGTGAAAATCAACTATACTTTAATTTTGAGGATGCTGATGAATTTTTAGATGTAATTTCTGAATCTTATACTAGTAATCCTTCAGATGGTAACAGTAACCAAGGTTCACTAGGTTTTAACAATAATGTCAATATAATAAATCTGACAATATTTTCTCCCTTGTCTACAAGTGGCGATGAAGCAACTAGATATAACAACTATATAAATGGACAAGGTAATTATTCTTCAGATAATAATTCTGTTGAATGGAATGATTATATAAGCCCAGAATTGGGAGATAATCTTTTGAATGGTAGTGGAGGTAGTGGTACTGAAAACGATTTATCTTTAGATCAAATTTTATCTAATGATACTTCTAAACGTTCTAATTCAACTAGTTCATATTCCCAAGATGGTATTACTCCTTTAAGTAACCCTTCCTTAGGTTCTTCTACTTATACCTCACCAGAACCTCCTATTAAATCAGAATTTAGTCAAGAAAATACCTTAAAACCTCCTGGTCCCCAACCTAAAGCTAAGACTACCAAAAAGTCAAATGGGGTAACTAAACCTAAAACTAAAGACAAGAATTCTCATAATATGATTGAAAAGAAGTATAGAACCAATATTAACTCCAAGATTGTTCAGCTTCGAGATGCAGTTCCTTCTCTTAGAATAGCTGCTGGTAATAATGATGTTTCTTTAGCTGATTTAGAAGGGTTAACTCCAGCTTCTAAATTGAATAAAGCTAGTGTTTTAACTAAAGCAACTGAATATATTAAACATTTGGAAAATAAAAATTCTATTTTAAGAGAACAAAATTTCCGATTACAACGAATGATTCAAGAAGCAAACTTGAACCCACAAAATATGCCTAGAATGTTACAGCAACAACCAATACCATTACCACCACAACATCAACCAGCTCAACAGCAGCAGCAGCAACAACAGCAACAACAACAACAACAACCTCCACAACAACAACAGCAGCAGCAACAACAGCAACAAGGAGCTGGCCAAGGTTTTGCCTTCTACCCTAATCAACAATACAATGGTGCTTCTCCACCTCAACAAGGATATCAATTTATGTCACCTCCACCAAATCAACAACGTCAATCACAATCACAACCTAATAGAATATTATTAGGAGGTATGGCTGCAGTTATGGGAACTTCATTATTTGGAGGCTCTGGTGAAAATGATTTCCGTAGTTTAGGAGCATTACCATTTTCACATATATTACCTAGTAGTATACTCAATCCAAGTCCATTAACTATTCAATTATGGAATATGACTAAATTATTGTTGGTTCTTGGGAGTTTGGCTAGTTTGATAATACCTATTTTCACTCAACTTAGGACATCAAGTAAGAAAAAGAATAATTCTTCAAATGTGTTTATAGATTGGATGTTGATTACTTTTGGTATTAAGCTTCCAAATAATTTAACTCCCGAAAAGAAGAAATCCATTGTTGATCATTTACAAGGTGGTACTCAAGGAAATTGGTCAGTTTTAGTTTCAGATTATTTTTATTTAAATAATTGTGAAATTAATTTTGAAAATTGTTTCTTGTCAATTTTAATTGGTAGAATTTTACAACGTAAATTTACAAAATTTACTTCAGTCATAAATCATCATTTAATGATGAAGGCTGGTTTGTTAATGAATCTTCATGATAAGAGTAATGAAAAGTCTTTGATTAAATTGAATAAATTAATTGGTCAAATTGATGGTATTGGTATGTTTGGCAGTGAAGATTTAATCTCTCGATTAATCAATTTATTCGAAGGTAAACTAATTAATAATGGTTTAGTAGATGGTCAGAATCATCTTAAATATGTTGAATTGTATCAAGAATTTAATCAAGATTATTATGGTGTTGTGTTAAATTGGAGATTATTGGAAATTATTCACCAATTAAACTTAACTTATCTTGATCAATTAAATGAAGATCACGAACAAATTATTAGTGATTTAACTTTGATTGAGAAGATTTTAGATAAGAATTCAAGTATTTATCAATATTTTGAAATGTTTGCCAGTATTGTTGATCCATCACGCTCACCTGAATTATACAAAATTTTAAGAAGTAAAGTACAAGTTTCATTAGACACGTTTAAAGCTGAATTTGAAGGATTAGATTTAACTGATCATGAAATTTATAATACTTCAGATGAAGAAAATCCAGATTTAGAAGACCCACCAATTGTATCGAAACCACAACCAAGTTTCCGTTCTCAAAAAGCATTAGTCAATTCTTTGAGATTGATTAATGAAGAGGAATTTATAGTTTTAACCAGTTGTTTAATTCAATTTTTAAGTCAAATCAAACAAACATCTCAAGCTTCAAGATTATTATTTTATTTAAAAGAATCGAATTCTTCCCTTACATTACTTGGACTCACTGCAATAATTACCTTGATAAATAATTTAAAACCAAATGAAGAATATTCAGAAACTTTAGATATTTTAGTTAAGAATTGTCGTGAATGGTTAAATGGTGTAAAATTCATGGATGTTGAATTAAAAACTGAATTAACTAAAATTGTTGTTAATAAAGGTATGATTCTAAATGGGGTTGATGATGAAACGGATAAAGAATAGATTTTTTTGGGACTTTCTTGATAGTTTGAAACTTGATATATGTATAGCTTTTTCTTTGATTTTATTTTATATATAGTTATTTATTTCTTTGGTTTAATACAGTTGCAAATAAAAATGAGAATGTAGTATATAGAGTTAATTCAAGAGAAAGGTATTCTAGGAAATTTGCGAATTCTTATTTGAAACTATTCCTACAAGGTACCTTCGATATGAAGTGGAGAATCAATACCCAAGACAATTAAAAGTGCAAACTAGAACATTTAGGATGGAATGACTAGTGTACATCGATTTCTAAGCCTAATAAATTGTTAAGCTTTGATCTTTACAGATGAGACTACAAAAGGCTTAGTACGACTACATGAATTGTTCAAGTGAACAGATCTAGAAGGCTGAATTATGAAAATTTCAGTAGTACTTGACCTTCCCAAGATAATTCTCGAATTACAAATATTATATTGTAATTCATACTTCTGTAATGACATAGTGAAACTTGGTGAAATTCTAAAGTATGCACATGCACACGCACACGCACAAGCACAAGCACAAATACAAACACACGCGCGCACACAAAAAAAAAGCAAATTTTTTCCTGCATTATCTGCTTAGATAACGTGCATGTTAACACAGCCTGGGGAAAATAATATTCCACAGTCAAATATTAGTAATTCGAATTGCGGGGCTAGATACAAAAATTGATGTTGTCAAGTATTGTCAAGTATTGTCAAGTATTGCTAAAGATTTGGTTGATATATGAGATATTTCTGAAAATATAAAATAAACGATGGTTCTTACAAGTATATAAACCATGATGATGTGAATTTTCCGTGAATTCATGTACACACTTACCCAGGGCAGCATTTCATTTTCTTGTAATTCTAAAATTCATCAGGATAAATTAATTTCCAATTTTTTTTTTTTTCAATCAAATGCTTATTTTTTTTCAGATT
>KI547138.1:41520-69523 GCA_000497715.1 Spathaspora arborariae UFMG-19.1A
AATCAAATAGCTTATTTTTTTTCTTAGATTAAAAAAAAAAAAAAAAAATTTCCATATTTTTTTTGCCGGAATACAACTCAAAAATTATTTCGCTGCATGACCCAAGACAATTATTTTCTAGGATTTATTGTTTACAGGCATTCGAAAGCCCATTTATATTTTTTTGGCATCGGTGCATTTTACCGTACAGGAAATCCATGATGCAAAGTAATTATCCAACTGCATATGACCAGGGCTACACCGCCTTTATATGGTTATGAATTTACCCTGTAGTACAAAAAGGCGGATTTTAGAATGAATGCAGGGGGTGGGATGAACGTGTGGATGCTTGCTATATTGGGAAAACCAAGAAAAAGAATAATTTCACTACCCCTTGTGGAATTTTAAGTTTCAGTTATAAATTTATGTTTGAATGTAAAAAGGAGTAATGTACATGTAAACGAAAGTATATCTTGCAATAAAGACCGAAATAATCAAACTTGACAGGAACAAAAAGCACATTACGTAAGTTATTTTTGAGTAGTATTTCATTGTTGAAATTGTCCATTGTTTAAAAGGATTCTACCGAGGCCACCAAAAAAGTCTTCTAGAAATCCGCTTGTAGGATTTTTTAGTTTCGTGGATGTACGCAAATACTAACCACGCATATTTTATTTCCAGGAGGAAAGTGCTCAATAAGAATTATTATAGAAATTGGAGTTGCACAGAATTATTGAGATTTCTATTCCATGTGCATGAATTTTTTTCGTATATTCATTTATATTCGAATTAATTATTAGGATTTTAACCCCAGAAGCATATCTAAAAACAAGAAAGAAGGTTTCTGAACTAGAGATGGGATGAATTTTTGATCTTGTGTTATTCTAAAGTAGTTTGATTATCTAAGAATGTGATATCTTTGTAAGTTTATACACGGTAAGTGTCAGTTTTCTTCTATTTTCAAGATGTTTTTTTTTAATTCTCTTTCACCTCCGAATTATTTTTTAACTTTTTTTTTTTATTTTTTTTTGTGTGTTTTTTTATTTTTTTTTCTGCATAGTATTTTTTAAGTTCTGTTTGATGATAATTTATTTTCTTTTCTTATTTTTGCTATACTTGGTTATTTGTTGATATGATGAACTGGTGATTTTAATGTACTGTTGATTACCTCAACCCCAGATTTTACCGGAGTTACCAGGTCATGAGTTATGGTTATTGTCAAAAAGAGCTAAAAAAAAACAAACAACAAGTTATACAAGTTCACCTCGACTTATTGGACAGATACAATGGCAGTTATTAGATTATTCTAGGCACTGCCTCGATCCATTCTCTACAAGGTCACGAAGAATGTGATCTAGCTATAACGACTCACCAATACAAAATAGAAAAAAAAGGCTGATCTTACAATAGAAGATTATAATTTTTTAATTGTTTATTTTTCGTAATCATAAATTCGGTTTAAGAAAAAGAAATGTGAGATGATGAAGGATGTCATGATCATCATATGTTTTTATAACGTGTGACTGGTTAGATTGAAGGGTGTAAAACAAATATTAATTGTTAAGTTATTGATTTTCTCATTGACACTTTGCATATATAAATTCAGTTAATTAATTTTCTTTTTGTAAACGTAAAAAAAAAAAATAATAGAAAAAAAAATTAAATTATTTTAAAAAAAAGAGAACTTGCATCAAAAGTCAAGCATCCATCACAAATTAAAATTTCTGAAACTTGAACATATCAGTTGTTCTTTTTAAGTTAAACCAGACAAACATAACTGTTTAGTAATATAGCATTACAAGTATCACATTTATATATTCGCACATTTAACTTAGCAGTGTTCCTTACGACATTTCTACAAAATCAAAATTTTACCTTGTGGTATATTTCCACGTATATTTTTCTTTTGACGCAAAAAAAGAAAACGACAGATAATTAAGAAAAACAACCCAACATATCAAAATGATATCAGATTCTGAGGACTCTTCTACAGATCCAAATGAATATACTATCGAAGATTATTATAAATTAGTTCGACCCTTGTGGGCAGCAAGAAATATAAACGCAAATTATTTAAATGATCATAAACTACTACGAACGTTAGTTGATTTTAGTCTCTCTCATTCGTTACCACTTAAGAATTTACAAAAACGAGAGTTGGAAATTGGCGATATAATCCCTTCAAAGATTAATTATGTTGATACTTTGATTATTAAATCGAAAAACACTAGTGATAATGAAGGAATGTTTCAATATAGTGGCTGTTTCCGACATCAATTTATTGAATTTTGTCCACATTTAGCAATATCGGCTTATTTGTTTAGCCGATTTCACATACCTGACGAATATGGATCACTTGAATTTATTTTAAGTGATGCAAATAAAAGAATATCGTTAGAAGAGGTTAAACTACTAAAGGGAAACAATAAACTACTGGCGATTTCATATAGTCAACAGCATAAATCTTCTATAAATGCGTTAAGTATAAGTGGATTAAATTATAAGGATATAAACTTGACCAAACTTTTATCAACCCAAGATTTCGACTATAGTGAAAAGGCCATTCTGAAAAATATAGACACAATACCACATTCAATAATGTTACAACTTGCAGGATTCGATAGTTTTCAAAACTACAACATTCCTCGTAATTCTATAGAACCACATCAAGAATTACTCGATTTAATATTCCCTTTTGTTAATCAAATAACACCAGAATTTTACAATGAAGATATGATGCGAATTAAGAGTTTATTGATTATGTTACGAAGAAGTCTATGTCAGGATATGGTTGTAGTCAAACAAAAATATCCTTTGAACCCGTTATCTAAATCAGATATTTTCAACAGTAAACAGTTTGAAATATTTAGTAAACGAGTTGAAGATGCTGGCCAATTGGATGGGTGGGTTCATGATTCTTGTTTCTCACCAAATGACACCAATGAAGATTTACCACACGATAATTGGCCAGTTTTAAATGATCCTGAATCAAAAGTTGAATTACAACGTGTTGTTGGATTTCAAACTGCGAAGTTAAGAAGTTTAGATAATCAAATTACTCTGTATGCACAAGAACAAACCCATATGTATTCTATATTGTCTAAATTTATTGAAACTCAAAATGAAGTATTTCAAAGACAAAGTGAATATATTCAACGGATTCAAAATTCAATAAATGGATTAGTAATATTAATGTCTTCAAGAAATAAGAATTCTGCAGCTTTAGCACAACAAAGCTTACAAGAGACACAAAATTATATAAACACAGTAGAATCATCAAATATCAAACATGGACTAGATACAACCATTGATTTGTTATCGAAATTAAATTCAACTCATTTACAACAGTATCATTTACAACAGCAAGCACATACACCAATATCTCATCAAAATACAATTCCAAACACAAATAATCATCAAATATATAATTTAAATGCTACAAAATCACCCACCCTGAAATCCCTAACTCCTGATCCTCAATTACAAGCTCCTATGTCTCCTGTACAATTTGAACGGCAACGAGTATTAAACCGAAGATTATCACGACAAGCTACAACATTATTTGAAATGTGGGATGATTTCAAGGGATTAGAAAAGGAATTAAAAGATCATGAAATTACGGTTACGGAATGGTTAAAAGTTCATGGTAGTTCAGAAAGACAATTTAGACATACAAGATTAAAGATTATAAAATTTATTGAAGATGAAGCACAAAGGAGGGGTACTACTGTAGAATATGTTAAAGAGAGATTACATAATAAAATGAGAAATAGATTAAGACCTTGGACTTTAGATGAAGTTCAAAGAATGTTGACATCAGGAAAAAGAATTAATCTTGATGATAATAGATGAAAAAGTATGTTTGATTTTTGAAACTTTTTTTAAAAAAAAAGGGAAAAGAAAAAACAGGAGACGTAGTTTCCTAATTATTTATAATGTATAAGTATTTATTGTAATTATAACGGATTAATGTTTTTAGAGTATTCCAGAGAGATAACTTAAACTTTCTGTTTAAGCTATTTTTGGGGTTTTAAACTTTGTAGAAATCATGTGTTAGACTAACTATAACTTTAATTTAAGCGAGTGGCTGCAAATTTAAGGTTTTGTGTATTTTTAACAACAAATGTGGAAAAAATAATTAATCCTATTTTTTGCTTATGGTTAACTAGTTCCACATCACTACTCTTAATTAGTTCAAGGGATTTACCTTGATGTAGGGATACCATTTGGGGTCTCTTTTAGTCGGAATACGAAAACGGCTAATATAACTTGTCCGATAAAGAGGAAATTAGTATCATTTTAAGGTTAGTTTGGATTCAGATTTGTTTTTGAATTAAAATCTAGTACATAATATTAAATAGTAGAACTTTGGATATCAGCCTTAATTATTTCAGATTAAATTTGGTTATATGGTGAAGTTAAGGAAAGTATCTTGCGTAGTTCGGTATCAGTAAAGTCTTTACCATCATACAGAAAAACACAAGTGAAATGGATTGTGAACAGCAACTTCAACAAGAAGATCAATTCACCTAAACCAAGTCTACTCCTTCTATAAACCCAATGAGTCGGTAGAATCAAAACAGATCGAGAGATTTCGGACAATGCTATTTCCGCGATTCGGCATTTTTTTTAGTAAGAGTCATAAACAATGGCTTATTGTTCAGATCAAGATGCGGGGCTGAGAGTATATTAACCTCCTGTATTCCAAATGTTCCCTTTTAATTTATAATTCTGTATCTGAAAATATGAATGCCGCCCAACCTAAGGAAAACCCGTTTGAAGAAATTATAACTGAAAAGTCAAAGACTACTTTCGTCGAAATTCTAGAGGAAAATCGCTATGGAATTCAAGCAATAATAGCTGGATTCTTCTGTAATTTCATGGTTTTCGGGATTGGTTTTTCATATGGGGTTTATCAAGAATTTTATGGATCACCTCAAGGCCCATTATATAATAAATCAGAATCTATGATTGCTATAGTAGGTACTATAAGTACAGCATTAACTTATATTTGCGGAATTTTTAATAAATCATTAATGTATTATATGTGTCCTAGAAACGTTATGTTTCATGGATGTGTAATTACTTCGTTAGGTTTAATTCTTACTGGATTTGCTAAAGAATACTACCAATTTGTTCTTTGTTCGATTTTACAAGGTATTGGAGGGGGGATATTATATTTACCTCCAGTGGTATGTGGACCTGTGTATTTTGATAAACATCGTAGTTTAGCTAGTGGGATTTTGTTCTCCGGTACGGGTGTAGGAGCATTTGCTATGGCGACATTTACCCGGTTTTTGATCGAGAGAGTAGGATGGAGATGGAGTTTACGTGTGTTGGGGTTGATGAATTTAGGGGTTACTGGTTTTGCTAGTTTACTTGTTGTTGAACCCAAGATCCAAGATTTTAGAAGTAAGAATGCAATTATAAATTTTAGTCAATTGAAATCAAGTAAAGTTGGACTACAATTATTAGGTTCTTTATTACAATCTGCTGGTTATTTAATGCCATTGATTTTCATGTCGAAATATGCCGTGTCATTGGGTTATACAAGTAACCAAGGGGCACTATTTATTGGAATAAGTAACGTAGTTAATTCTGGTTCAAAAGTATTTACTGGTGTGATTGCTGATATGTTAGGAAGAATGAATACCCTTATAATTTGTAGTATTATAAGTGCAATAGCCATTTTCTCACTTTGGTTACCAGGAATTAGAGAAACATTTATAAGTTTAATTGTCGTTTATGGTATCTTTTCTGGAGCTATAATTTCATTACTTCCTCCTTGTTTAATTGAATTGTTTGGTATTGCTTCATATACTCAATTAAGTGGGATTATGTATTGCGCAAGAGGTATAGGAGTAATTATAGGATCACCTATTGGTGCTTTATTAATTGCTGGAAACGGTAGCCTTCCTGAGGATTACATTAACGCGATCATATACAACGGAGTATTGTTAACAGGATCATGCATTTGTTTAAGTTATTTATGGATACTAACATTTAAAGATCGTGAGTCAAAATCATGGAAGTTATAATATACACTATATATCAATTTGTTTAAATGTAAATGGTTCATAAGCATACCCTTCTCCTTCAAAGAATTTCGACATTGCTTCCACCCAATGTAATCTTAATGAATGTAACATTGCCGATGTACCCTCCATCAATACCAATATACATACAGTCAACAGGAACCACATAGCAAATAATACCACAACAGCAATAATCCCCAAAGTTTTATTCTTGGTCATTCCAAACGCATTTTGAATAGTCATTGACCATAATACAGTAGATAATTGGGCATGTGCTAATGATAACGCCCACAATCTCAAATATGATGCTGTATGACTAACACAATTTAAACAAAATTCAATAGTATGAATCACTTGATGTATAACAATATCTCCAAAATTAAAACTATCATGATCATCACCATGGGCAGCAGCAGAATGAAACATTGGTTCGATATCATTAGGAAACCTAAATTCTTCATCTTCCAAAAAGCTATCATTGTCGTTGTTTAATTCATCTTCTAATTGAATAGCACGTTCTTGTTCGTGTAATTGAAATGAATGATTACGTTGAGAATGAACATCAGAATAACCTAATTGAATTGCCTTGTCATTCTCACGTTTCAACACCAAGGGTTTATAAATTAATAACCAAGGAACACAGACAAGTGCAATCAATACAAGTAATATTTGCAAATATTTTTGTCCAGGATATAACTGTTCTTCAATAGTTCCTGGTGATAAAAACATATTGATCAACATATTCAATAACCCTGGTGGTTGTCTCTTTGTTCCAAACCAATCAACTGACCATTTATATATAATAGTTAAAGATAAATATCCAAATATACTTTGCATAAATAAAAACCCAGGTATGAAATTCCCAATGATATCTACTTTACTCTTGAAGTACAAATAATTCACTAAACTAAACATAAGCGAATAATTCATATGAGTATATCCCATAAGCACAGACAATTTCATCTTGTATGAATTTGTAAATAATAAATTATTTTCCGTTCCATGCCAAGCCCAATCCAATCCAAATGGATATACTTTGCCAGGAATCCTTTCTGCGATTAATGTAATCGCGCCATCTTTAACATAGTCGTACCCTTTAGGAAATGTCCATTTCCAACCAGATTTAAATATGTGTAATGATTTTGAAAATATATCATTATAAATCAATCCAGTATATATGGAAAACCCACCCATTAACAATATAATATATCTTCCATTAAATGCCATTTCGAAAATTTCATCCTTATTTCTCATGGCACCAAACAGAATTTCATTCTTAATTAAATATAATGCCATAAGCAAAACAATAAATCCATGTCCTACATCTCCAAACATAATAGCAAACATGAATGGGAATGTTATAATTGTTGCTAAACCGGGGTTTACTTCTTGATACGTTGCTATTCCATATGCATCAATAATCAGTTGAAATGCAGAAGTGAATTTATTTGTACGATGGAATGTAGGTGGGGTTCTATTTGTGGAAAGTTCATTGACCACGGCGATTAAATTGCCATAATCTTCATTGTCGTCTTCATCGTATATAGCAAATGAATCATGTTCATGGTCAGCGTCGTCAATTGCAAACAAGGAAGTTTGTGTGTCGAGTGTTGATATAGACACATTGTCAGTACTACCAGTCTGTCTTGTTTTCTCCTTAACTAAGTTACGTAAAGTTGTTTGAATTTTCACAAAATCAGATTTTGGTATCCAACCTTCACCAACAAGACATCTTCTTGTAGAATCTTCATCAAATTTATTTAAAGTTTCAAAAATTAGTTTTTCTCGTTCAATTATATAACAATAATCTGGGTATGATTCTTGGAAAATTTTCAATTCCGTGATCAATTGCTGTTTTGTACTTGTAACCACTCTATTTAAATCTTCAATTTTATTATTTAATTCAGATAATGTAGCTGATCTAGTTTCTGCGCCTCCGACAACATTATCAAATATAATTCCATCTAAAGATTGAATAATCTTACGCACTCTAGTTCTTAAAATATCTCCATGAATGAAAATTATAAATACATTCTTATCTATAACTTCATCAGAAGTATCATTTACAGGGAATGGTTCTTCAATTTGAATATCATGAAAAAACAAATTCCCCCTTAACGTTCTCCAAAGAATATTTCTTAAAATTGGCACTTTATCACGAGATATTGTTCCTGCTATAGAGTCAAATGAACCATCTTCTAAATCGGCTTCTTGTAATCCTAATTCTAAACTACTTCCATTTCTAGTAAGCAATGCAGCAGTATCATCTTCAATGCTACCTCGGTGATGTTCTATTGAACGTCTATCAAAATCCACTAATGAAGATCTATGAAAATCATCCATTATATTAACAACACATCTGTTTTCTACTTGTCTTAATTTCCTTCGATTCAAATTATTATAAGCAGTATCTAAATGTTTAATTCTATCATAAAAGTCATGCAATTTCCCTTTTAATTCATCCATTTCTCCAGCACTAGGTAATGGTCTCATATCAGCATGTAAATATGCTCCAATAAGATCAACATTGATAGTTTCGTGATTATGCATAATTTGAAATAATTGATGTAATTTACCTGTCATAATATCAATCCCTTTTAAATCTTGAACAAACGTTCGTTGGAAGGGAGTTAGCTTTGAATTCAAATCTCGAAATTGAACATTTCCTAAATTTCCCAAAGCCCATACCATATCTCTTGCTAATTCTATTGTGACATAAAACTGTACTAATGTCATAGGAGCAGATCTAAAGATTGCTTCATCTGACAAATTATCAGAATTGAATAGTCTAAAGGGTGACATCTTGTAAGTGTGATATACAAGGTTAAACTCTATAACACAAGTTCTATTAATGTATGATTGTAGTAGGTTGGTATTTGTTAGCAATAGTGATTTGATTAACAGTTTTTTTGAACACATAAACCGGTCTGGACAACCAACATTTACATGTTAGTGTAAACTGTAAACGACTGAGATTTTGTTTGTTTACAGGTTACATCAGATTAAGTTTTACATGTTAAAAATAGCGAACTATATTCGATTACGTGGAGATATTACTATTAACTAAACAACCAATATGAAAGTAAATTTACTTTGGTTGTGCTTGTTCACAGTGATACATGCAATTAAACCAGGGGATAAGTTGTATACCAAAGCTCAAGGTAAATTACACGCAATTAGTGAAACATTTACTCGACCTAAACTTTACAATTTAGATAATATAGAAGGAAACTTGTATATACCACAATACAACAACAACACTAAGGACTATCATGTGGAACAGTCAATCTCGCCACCGGAAGAGCTTACCGAGGTTGTATCGTTACTTGAACAAGCTATTTCACTCAATCATACCCTGGCTATGATTACACTAGCTGATTTATACATTTTTGGAAACTATTCCATGCCAACAAATTACACTCGAGCCAAACAATTGTATCATAAAGCAGCAAAATTATCTAGTAATGGACATGCTTACTTCATGTTAGGATTCATATATTCTACTGGATTATTTGGTGAGTTTGAAATTGATCAACACAGAGCTAATTTATATTATCAATTTGGGTTGGAAAATGGAGATATGAATTCACTTTTAGTTATGGCTTCAAGGCTTCATCGTGGGATAGAAGTCCCTCCAAATTGTGAACTTTCCTTGAATTATTATGTCAGACTAGCTAGTATTGGTATGGAATGGTTAGAAAGAAAACAGGGTGAACGTGATATTGATTATAATATCAGGATATCCGATTTTAATGGAGGGTTATATGGTGAAAAAATGAGTGAGACTCTATCGACTATACAAATTCAATCGAGGGTATATTCTAGTTTAAGACTGGAATTAGAAGATTATAATATAAATGCCAATGATCAAGAAATTGTTTCATTATATTTCCGAGGTTTAGAACAATTAAAAGGGGATTATTTCACACCCAAAAATTATTCAGCTGCATTTGAAATATTTAGTCAATGTGTTGAATTGGGTAATGATCTTTACGCAAGTAAAAACTATTCCAATGTTAAGTTCCTTGATCAAGTGTGCCTAAGTTCTTGTCAAGCAAGGTTGGGAAGATTGTACTTGTATGGTAAAGGAGTTCGCAAGGATATAGCTGTAGCGAAATCCTTCTATGACTTATCCCTAAAAGTAAAAAAGAATGGGGAAGCATTAGAAGATTTAGGTACAATTGAAGAGCAAGGTTTACTTGGACCAGCCAACTTTACGCGAGCAGTAAAGTACTACATAGATGCCATTAAACATAAATCAATTGAATCAAATAGACATCTTTCCTTGTTATTGCTAAAAATGTCAGGTGGTAATCCCCATCATGTTGAATATCGTAAAGATATATATTCCCGTATGAAAGAGGCAGCTCATTCCTGGGACACTGAAGCATTATTTCATTTTGCTAACTTTCTACAATCTGGTTTATCAAAATATTTTCAATCTGATCCTGAAGTATCATGTCCAAACACCATCATATATTATAGTATATTTGTTGAAAGATTATCGTCATTTTACACACCACATTTAAATTATGCCTTTCAAGAATTAATCTCAGGAAATTTTAAAAATGCCTTGATTGGATATCTGATTGCCGCTGAGCAAGGATTTGAACCTGCTCAAATATCAACAGCTTATCTATTGTATCAACTCCAACCATTAAATTCCCGTAAGCAGAAAACTTTCAACGAAGATAGAGTCAATCTTGCTATAAGATATCTTGAACGAGCATCAAAGCAAGGTAACGACGATGCAACTGTACTTCTTGGAGACATATTCTCAGGAAGCTATACTAAATTACCAGAAACCATTCTTGATCATGAACGTGCATTCAAATATTATAGAATAGCATCAGATCGTCATTCAAGTCACGGGGCTTATAAGCTTGGAGAAATGTATGAATATGGAATTGGTCCAAATATTAACAATTCTGTAGATTATTTCATGGCTAAACGATATTATGATTCTAGTTTACGTTTTAAATATCAGTATGATAAACAAAATTTTGGTAAAGAAGGTGCTGGCTCGGGTTATTCTAAACTACATATTAGTTTAGCATTGTTACGGTTAAGAATTAAATACATGTTTAATAAGAGTGCATTTAAAGATGAAGAAATAGATGGTGGTTGGTTAAGTGCATTTAGGAAAGTGAAACAACGAGAAAGTCGACTTGAAGAAACTGGCCAAACTGATAAAGATAATTTAAATAATGTTGAACCTATGGAAGGTTATGATATTGGAGATTATTTGGTTATTGCATTAACATGTATGTTTTTCATTATTTTCTTTGTTCAAAATATAATTCGACTGATTAGAAGAATGAGAAATAACCGCCAAGGTAATGAAGATGAAGAAGATGATATAAATCAACCAAGAAATGGATGGAACGGAAACCAATGGAATTTTAGAAGAGGTAATTTTGAAATTCATTTCTTTGCCTTTTAAAACTTATATATATTAATTTACAATATCATCAACTACATTTTGTAATATTGGAGTTTTCCGTAACATACCAGAGTATGAAACTTGACTTTGTCGAGATTTCCTAAGACTAATTTGTGAATTAGGAAAATTGTAAACTGTTTCAGCACTTTTAGGTAATTTATAATACCAACCTTTACAATCTAAAAAATCAATAAATGTCTTTGTCGTGTCTGTATTTGACAAGGTTGATCTTGATCCAAGAATAACTAATTTAGATTTTGCTCTTGTAAATGCAACATTTAATCTTCTCCATTCTTTAACTAAATCTCCTGCACGATTATCTTGATTTGAACGAACTAAGGAAATAATAATACACTCCTTATCACGACCTTGATATTGATCAGCAGTAAGAATTTCCACATCAGTAGTAGATGAAAACACTCGTTTAAGTAACCTTAATTGAGCTTTATAAAATGACATAACACCTATTTGTTCCTGGTTTACCCCAGAAACAATCAATGCTTGTACAATTTGATAAATTAATTTGGCTTCAGTAATGTTTTGATATGTATCTCCTACAACTGTTTCAATTGCTGGTAAATCATCATGATCTAAAAATAATACTTTGTTATTAGGATTGAAAATATTATCCATCCACCCAAACCGTTTAATAATATTCGGGTTTGGGATAGTTAATGATTGATTGGCAACACTTTCCGATCCACATTTCAATCGATTATTATAAACCAATACATTAGAAAGCAGCATAATATCTTCACACATCCGATATTGATATGTTAATTCACATACCGACTCAGGATGTGCTTCAGCTAACAATTTAAATAACGATTGCGATAATCCTTGAATAATCTTGGGATCACGATGTTGTACCAATGGTGGAAGTTGATAATGATCACCTACAAGAATAAATTTATCACTAAACCTTAAAGGACCGAGGTTTACTGGAAGTGATACTTGAGATGCTTCATCAACAATACAATAATCGAATTTAGTTCGAAGGTTGAATATAATATCAGTGATTCCAAGACATGTAGTGGCAACAATTTGTGGTTCCATGTATGTTTTTAAGAATTCTTCATATGTGGTAATTTCGTTAGGAACATATGAATGTAATTTTGGATGTATTCTAGAAACATGGCCTATTCTAATAAAATTAATCCCTAATTCTTTTACTTTAAGTAAGATATTATCCACGGCAGAATTAGTATATGAAGCAAGTAAAATTGTTTTCCCTTGTTCAGTCAAGAATCTTATTAATTCAGTAATCACTGTAGTTTTACCTGTCCCTGGCATACCTAAAATCAATGAATAATCTTGAGTGTCAAATACTTTTTCAAATGCTTTTACTTGATCACTATTAAATTTATCCTTTGGAATTGTCCAATTCAGTTTAACATACTTTGGTTTATCCAAATCAACAACAAGTTTACGAGTTTTTATATCTTGATTAGGTAAAAACAAATTTAAAATATTATATCTGGCTAATCCTAATCCATAAAACATATTATCACGATCTAATCTAAATCGTTTATTACTTTCAATAGAATGGGAATTTCGTAATACACTCTTAAATACTTGATTATTTATCTTGTTAAAATTGTTCAATTTATCATCGGAAGTAATGATTCTTCTTCTTGTTCTAACCAATATGAAATCACGACTTATTGATTGGACTACTCCTGTAGATATTGCAAAATGACCAATTTCATCACTGATTATCACACGATCACTAGTATTAAACTGCGATGTGAAAAAGTTAACACTGAGATCATCCTTCTTGAATTTATATATAAATTCTTGTTGTGATGAACTTGAATCATCTGATTCAACAATAATTAAATCTCCTAAACAGTTCCCGGAACTTTCTCGATCTTTTGAAGTCATTGTCCATAAATGTTTTACAGTTCTATTCATGACTTTTTCCTCTTGAGCAAGTAAATTCTCCCAATGTTTAAAAAACTCTGAATACCTTTTATTATCACGAATACCTTTAGTAATCTCGTCATATGTGTCAAAATCAATCCCTGATTCCTCTTTGGTACCATTTTCACACATATAATTTATAGCCATACATGCTTGTTGTACTTCACAACGTTCACAAGTTGAATTTTTGATTAGTTCGGGTAATTCCAAATTATCTTTGAAAAATTTGGAAATTCGATTTCGTAAATTAACTAATGATCGTAAATCAGACATACTTATATCACATTTTTTTGTAATTTGCTCCTTGGTGTATACTAATAAATATGAATAAATATCCATATCATACCTATCTTTGAAAAGTAATGCATATAATGAAGCTTGAGCTTGATGAGTTATATATTCCCTTCCAGTTTTAATTTCAATTGGTAATAAGAATTTACCCTGGGTGGTATTATTTAGTAATTTGGAAGTTACAGTGACGTCTACTTTTCCCTTTATTCCAAACATAGGTGACCAAATATTTTCTTCAATATCTAAAGCTTCCTCTACGGAAAACATTACTCGTTCGTGTTTATTCCCATCGTCAATGTAGTTATTAGAACCGAGTGGTTTCTTGTAGTACTTGGAAAACCAAGATTCTAAATATGGTAAATGTTTTTCAATTTCTTCTCGAACAACTTTAACTTCCAACCCTATACTAAATATACTAATTAAATAGTCGTCAAGTAAACATTCCATTAATTCATTCATATATTCCATGTTCCAATTTTCTGCCACAATACATTCTTGAAAAATTTGATGAGTGATTTCACCCACAATCAAGGGAACACTTGATTCGCCAGGGAATTTATAACGATTGAGTAAGACTGATTTTCGAGGACATGTAATTTGTTGAGATATTGTCGTGGCTGATAATAGAATATCAGGATTCCAAATTAGAAGATTATTTTTATCATCAATTAATCTAGGATTGTCAGTGTTGGTAATTATAATATGAATTATATCGTTTATTTTTAGGCCTAAATCACAATATTCTCCTCTAATGATAAGTCGTGATGGGGTAAGATCACCATCTTGAACTTCCAAGATCAATTGTCGTTTATCTTTCCCATATGATTGTGGGGTGATTTTTGTGATTAAATATCGACGTAATGAAGAACGATCATAGATTAATTTTGTAATGCTTTTTTCATCTTCTTGAAAAGATCGTTTCTCTTGCATACTTTCAAGTTTCTTGATTCCATCTTGAAATGATTTTGTAAATTTCAGAGGTGAATCTGTGTCCTTAATTTGTAGAATGGCCATTAATTCAGAATCATCGTCGGAGAATGGATCATCAGATTCTGTTTCGGGTGAATCTGGTTTGTCTGTTTTGTCTGTTTTAGGAGCGGGCGATTCACTAAATGAGTCGTCTGAGAATTGTGTGGGTATTCTATACTTGTCTGTGTTGGTTTTGTCTGTGTTGGCTTCGTCTGTGTTGGACTCGTCTGGAGGATCGGTAATTGAATCGTCAGGAGACTCGCTAACTTGTTTCTGTATTGGTATTATTCTGGGTGTTTTTTCAGTATGTTTTGGTATACTATCTTCCAGAATTGTAGATGCAGTATTCGACCTATTCTTAATTATACATACACTGTCATCATCACTGATTGATTCATCTGAATCAGCTATAGGTTTTGGTTGTGAAATCTTTTGTAATAGCGCCAATAATTCTTCATCATCATCAGAAAATGGATCATCAGAAGTAGATTCCTTAACATTTACAGGCGAGGAAGTTGCACCTGGATCAACTTTATTTTCAAATTTATCCATCCACGAGCTAAGTGAATTCTTTAACAATCCCGATTCCAACTTCTCAACACCTAAAGAGTTACTCCTTTTCAATAAACCAGTTGCTCCAGTTTTAAAAACAATTTCAGATTTGGTTTTAGATATTGGTGTTGGAGTCAGTGTTAGTTTAATATCATTGCCATATTTACTTAAAACACTATTCATAAATTGATTTACTTCGACTTTAGATTGAGTTTGAAATGTTATATTTTTCAAAGGTGAGCTTGGTAATTTATCTATATCGGTAACTTGAATACTTGTAGGACTTTCTCTCCATCGTATACCTTCATAGCTATCGTCGGAACTCTCAGGAAGAATAACCGGAGGGGATTTAACTGGTTTTTGAGCTGGTTTTTGAGCTGGTTTTTGAGCTGGTTTTTCAGCTGGTTGTATCACTACGTTATTAAATGCATTAGTGTTAAGTACTTGTGGTTTTTCTAATTTGGTAGGACTCTTGGATTTAGTTGAAGTTAGTCGATTTACAGGCATGAAGAAATATGTTGTTTTCTTGGGTCGCTTTATTGGTTTTATCGCCTCATGGTTAGTTTCATTTGTGTTTAAAGGTCGTTTTGGGTCCATGTTGATGTTATGGAAGCTCCAAAGATCTTACACGCTGAGTGATTTTGAGATACGCGTTTATTTTTGGTGCTTTGGAAAAACAGTTGTAAAACAAAAAATGAGGGTTTATTTTTGCAGCCTCTAAAAAGTATGGACTTGGATTGTAGGTCCTAGAATGGAGATATCTTTAAATTTGAAGTTCTATCTCTGTTATTCTTGAAATATATTGTTAGTATTGTACTATAGTTTTGAAGTTTATATAATTTTTGTTAAATATTCGTAAGTTTTCTCGAAAAATGGGTTCATGAATTGCGAAATATTAGTTTTCAAAGTGTATCTTTTACTAATCTAGAAAGATTCATTAGACTTTCTCAACATATTAATAACGCTTAGTTTTACAAAGATACATTTGAAATAAAGATTTGGTTAAGTAACAGAGGAAAAGTCCTTGAAAAGCGTTATTTTAATACAATAAATAGCAGTTCAGTATTTGTTTTGTCAGTAAACAAACAAAACTTGAGGTGGTTTTTTGAAAAGAGCTATTGGCAATTCTAAGGTATGTCTGATATACGCCATTACAAGATGCTACTCAACTACAACAAACAACTCCACCACAAAACACTACTCCACTACAACAAACAACTCAACTACAACAAACAACTCCCTCACCATAATCTAATTCATAACAACCTTACATCCTCTTCTAAGATAACCATCACATGACTCTTACCTGCAGGACTCCTCATCTCAGTTTTTTTTTCTCTTGATTTTCCAAAATCTCAAACTCACCAAAAAACTTAAAAGAAAAAAAATTGCAAGAAAAACCTCATCTCATAACATAGTTTTACAAGTTTACAACCAACATGGCCTTTGTATTAACAGAAACTGCAGCAGGTTACGCCCTTCTTAAGGCCCTGGACAAAAAAATTCATAAATCATCTACTTTAATCGAGGATCTTGACAGTGCATCTAAAGTTGCTTCACAATTTAAAATTCATCGTTTTGAAAAATTTCAATCAGCTGCCAATGCTTTAGAAGAAGCAAATGCAATTATTGAAGGTAAAGTTAGTGACAATTTACGTAAATTCTTGGAAGAAGCTAAATCAGATAAAAAAGCTACTTTAATTGTTAGTGAAGCCAAATTAGGTAATGCTATAAATAAACTTGGTCTTAACTTTTCTGTAGTATCTGATGCTGCTTCCCTCGATTTACATCGTGCCATTAAACAATTTTTACCTGATTTATTACCTGGTTTAGATGATTCTGTATTAAACCAAATGTCTCTTGGTTTAGCACATTCCCTTGGTCGTCATAAATTAAAATTTTCTCCTGATAAAGTTGATACTATGATTATTCAAGCTATTGCTCTTTTAGATGATTTAGATAAAGAATTAAATACTTATGCTATGAGATGTAAAGAATGGTATGGATGGCATTTCCCAGAATTGGCAAAAATGATTACTGATTCTGTAGCATATGCTAGAATTATTTTAACTATGGGAATTAGATCAAATGCTCTGGAAACTGATTTATCAGAAATTCTTCCTGAAGAAATTGAAGAACAAGTTAAAACTGCTGCTGAAGTTAGTATGGGTACTGAAATTACCGAAGATGATTTAAATAATATTAAAGCTTTAGCTGAACAAATTGTCGATTTTGCTGCTTATAGAGAACAATTATCAAATTACTTATCTTCTCGTATGAAAGCAATTGCACCAAATTTAACTGCTATGGTAGGTGAATTAATTGGTGCTCGTTTAATTGCTCATGCTGGTTCTTTAACTTCATTAGCCAAAGCTCCTGCATCAACAATTCAAATTTTAGGAGCAGAAAAGGCATTATTTAGAGCATTAAAGACAAAACATGATACTCCAAAGTATGGTATTCTTTATAATGCATCATTAGTTGGACAAGCTTCAGGAAAGAACAAAGGTAGAATTGCTAGAGTATTAGCTGCTAAAGCTGCTATCTCTTTAAGAATTGATTGTTTTGATGAAGAAAGAGATGATAGTGATGATTTTGGTTTAGAAAATAGAGCTAAAGTTGAAAGTAGATTAAGTCAATTAGAAGGTAGAGATATGAGAACTACAAGTAAAGTAATCAAGGAACAATCCAAGATTGAAATTACTGAAGCTAGAGCTTATAATGCTGATGCTGATGCAACTGCTGCTGTTGAACCAGAAGAAGATTCCGATGATGAAACTTCTGAAGCTGAAGAAATTGTAGAAAAGAAGAAGGAAAAGAAAGATAAGAAAAAGGATAAGAAGAGAAAGAGAGAAGAAGACGATGAAGAAGAAGAATCTTCCAAGAAACTGAAGAAGGAAAAGAAGGAAAAGAAAGATAAGAAGGAAAAGAAGGACAAGAAAGACAAGAAAAAAAGGAAAAGAAGTAGTTGTATAGCTCTTTTGTAGATTATAAGTAACTTGATATTTTTTTATTAGTACCTATTCTAATCTAAATCTGATGGAGGTTCTCTCATATCGACATCTGGTGGGGTATTACTACTATTATTTCGGTTGCTCTGAGTATTGCTATTGCCACTTCTAAATTCATGTACAAATGTTCTAACATTTGGATTATTACTAAATGCACCAATCATACCTCGAACACCTTCAGAAATAGCACCACTTATTCCCTCAGATAAACTATCAGCAAATGCATTTGGAGGGTTCTCATTACCAGGAGTAGCAGTACCAGTAGTTCCACCACGATTGGTTTCGACATTAGCTCCTGCTGTACGTGGTACATCAAACATAGTTCCAAGATCATTTAATAAATCCCGAATAACAGGTCTTGGACTTGTTTGGTCAACACTATCTATATTATCTTCAGTTGTTGTTGTTGTAGTAGTAGCTCCTGCTGCGGTATTTCTTGAACCAGTTCTAACAAAAGGTTCAGCTCTTACTTGAGTCACAGTAGCAGTTTCCATACCATTTCTTGCCAACATATTTTGTTGTACTTCTGGAGTTAGTATATTTGGCCTTGAAGAATTAGCTCGTTCTGCCATTCTTCGTAACCCTGAATCACGATAAAGTGGTAAATAACTAAAATATTCTCGATCATCTTCTGGACCTTGAGCTCGTAAATGTGCAAGGATTCTTCTTACTTCGCTTACAACTTTTTTAATTTCATCTTCTGGTTCAAGTTGTTGATATGACCGTTTTTCTGTTAATGCAATTGATTGATTAAGACGTTCAATGAATTGAGGAAGGATGGTTTTACATTTATTATTCTTATATTGTTCAACAAGGTCTTCATTATTAGCAGACCACCTAGGGATAATTTCACCCACACTTGATTTAAGAGCACAAAGATAACATTTGAGGGCAAGTAGACCACGACCCATATATAAATGACAATATCCTATTTGAGTCCATGCTGGGGTGAATGTTTGATCTAAACTAAGGGCCAAGTTTAAATCATCGATGGCTTCAGGAACACAATTAAGACCAATGAATGCAACTGCTCTATTTGTGAGTAATTGAGGAAGTTCACTAGTAAACATGGTTGGGTTATATTCTATAGCTGTGGTATATACTTTAATCGCTTGTGCATACGACATATTCTTCATTAAATTATTACCTTGTTCACGTAATTGGTTAATATTACTCATGGAATCAGAAACATTCTCTGATAATACACATTGAAAATTTAATAATTTAACAAATTCATTCATCAACCATGAAGGCTGTTCTACTGGAGTTTGCTGAAAAAAACATTGCCTTATCCAAGATTCTTCATCTTTAATAAGATTGATAATATATTCAATCAAATATGCTTTCAATGCATCAGATGGACTATTAAAACCAGTAGATGATAAACGAGCTTCAACAGATTGTTGTAAAAGTAACACCAACTTACTACCAATAGACTCTCTATTAAATTGAAAATCAAAAATATGAAGTTGTAAATTATCGGAACTAGCCAAAATAAGGTCAGCAGTACCTGTAGACTTCAGGAAAGTTAGTAAATCACAACATCTATTTAAAGCACCAACAACTCTATTGACTTTAGGTATATTCTTTTCCCCTGAAATGTGGCTAACATTATCTTGATAACTAGCCAGTTGAAATCGTTCAAATGCTTGAGTTAATAGATATACATAAATTGATTCGATCAGATTTGAGAATTCAGTCTTAGATATTCTTGAATTGTCGATATTTGATACTTTGTTGAAATAGTGATCCTCCTTGTCAAGGATTTCGCTTTTGAAAAGAAACCACATTCCATGACTAAATAAAAACTGTGCCACTGGATCTTGACTCAGTTGAAGTAAACGACTATCATTGCTCATACTGGATTAGATGTTGAAGGTTTCGTTTAACTGTTGATTTCTAATATTAGCAAACTTCTTTTCCTTTTTTTTTTTTTGGCTGTCAAAAAAAGAAGCCCATAGAAGAACACCAAAATTGAGTACATTTTTACAGTGGTTTTGGTGATAAAAATCACTAGTAAATCTTTAAAGTAACTACAATCAAAGAGAAATGCAGATATCTTATTAAATCTATCTATGATGAACAGCAGCTGCTGCTGCATATGCAAAATTAGTGCGAGAAGTCTGTGAATTATTTGATTTAGTTGAAGTAGTTTTCTGTTGGGTTTTACTTGTTCTTTTATTCTCTTTCAGATCTGGTTTATCATTACTGGATCTACTTGATCTACCTGAATGATTTGAAGCAGGACTTTCAGATCTAGTCAGAACCATTTCTTTGGCGATCATTAAACAATCTATCCATCCATATTTTTCTCCGAGTTTAATTACTTTACCTTTCTTATCAACAACTTCAAGTAAACCTGGTGATTCTTCTAGAGTTAAACGCTTCAAAAATAATAAATCTCCTCCATTCTTTAAACATTCAATAATTAAATATCCAAATGTATCTCCTTTTTCTTCGTCTTCCTCACTTTCATCTTCAAATTCATAATCATACATCAGATAATCACATCCATTATTAGCTTTCAAATCAACTTCCACCACATTCAAGTCAGCATCAACGAATAATACTCGTGCTTGATTAGTAATCACAGTAATACATACAACTGAATCCCGATCTAATCTTTCTTGATGTGTGGAAATTAACTTGTCTAAAGTATTATCATCAAGTACTGAAGTCAGTCTTAGAGATGATGGGAAAATCAGTTTATAGATTTTATCAAGTTTTAATATTTTTTCATTGGGACTTAATAATTGGGATATATCTCGGAATAAGATTGTTGGAGTGGGTTTGGGTGATTTTGGTTTTGGATATTTGTCTTTCACAGGACGTGTGATACTGGTTGAATTAGATTTAGTTCCGGCAGCAGCTGCAACAGCTGCAGCATTGGAAAGTTTTCTCGTGGTGCTTGACAGTGGTGGCGATGTTTTTGCAAGTGTTTTTGATGCTGCTGCTGCTGCACTAGCAGGTGGGGATACTTTCGGCAGAGATGTTTTCTTAGGTGGATGTTTCTTTTCTGTTGTTTGTCGCGGACTTGTGAATGCCAGGTATGGATGTGACAGTGTATGAGACAGTTTTAGTACTTGTAAAGCCCCATTATATTGAGTAGGTGTACGTGGAGGTTGTTGTGGAGGTTGTTGTGGAGGTTGTTGTAGAGGTTGTTGTAAAGGTTGTTGTAAAGATTGTTGTAAAGTCTGCTGTGAAGGCTGCTGTGAAGGCTGCTGTGAAACTTGCTGAGGCAATTGAGGTAACTGTTTCATTGCAGGTGATTTACTTATGTTTGACAGTATATCAAATTGTGGGGCAGAAGTTAAGGCTGGCGTATTCCTCTCATTTTCTCTAGCAGGAGTAGATATCCTAGGTTCAACATATGGCTGTGAAGTTGGAAGAAGTGGCGTTTGCATTAATACTGATGATCTTTGAGGTGGTGCAAGTGGGATTGTTGAAGCTTGAACTTGTAAGGGAGGTTTTGCTGAATTTTTATATAACTTTGATCCTACTGAAGGTATAAAAAAATCTGATGTTTGAATTTGTGATTGAAGTAATTGATACGAGTTGGATTTATTTATACTTCTATCTGAACCATTTTTGATTGATGGAGGTGGTGCAATAATAGGTTGTTCAGGTGAATAACTTTCAAATCTCGGTACTTGACGATGCCAAATATAATTTACATCATCCCAAGGGATATCAAAAAACCAACGGGATTGCATAATTTGTGGAATAGTTAATCTTGAACTAGGTTGTGCTACCAATATAGCATCAATAATTTTAACCACATCGACAGGTAATTGTTTTAAGTATGTATATTCTCCCTTAATAATTTTTTCAAATGTTAAATATTCACTAGCACCTTTGAAAGGAGGAATTCCATGAAATAATTGATATAAGATACAACCCATAGCCCAAACATCTGATTCAAACCCACTTTGATTATATTTAAGTAATTCAGGAGGAACATATTCAGCCGTACCTACAAATGAACTTGTTCTTTCATTATTCTGTTTAACAACTTTTATTTCTTCATCAGTGACTGAATTGTAATCAATTTTCTCTTCATTTGATTCCTCATTTGGTCCCAATAATTTAGCAGCACCAAAATCAGTAATTTTTAAATTAAAATCATGCCCAACTAAAATATTTTCTGGTTTTAGATCACGATGTATTACACCTTTCAGATGAATAAACCTTACAGCATCAACGATTTGACACATATAAAATCGTGATACTGGTTCACTTAGACTTCCAAATTTACGAATAATGCTCAATAATTCTCCATATTCAGCAAAATCAAGAACAAAGAATAAACTATTGACATCTTGAAATGTATAATATAATTGGACAATACCAGGATGTTGTTGTCCTAATCTATGCAATGTTGTTTTTTCAATATTAACATATTTAATCTTGTCTTCTTTTACAATATGTCGTTTGGAGAGTACTTTAATAGCATATGTACGTTGTGTGTGACGATCTAATGCAGAATAAACACTAGAATAGGAACCTTCACCAATTTTGGCACCAAATTGATAATCTCTAGCTGATCGACGAATAGATAAGGGTGTAGATGCAGGGGTAGTATACTGAGTAGTGTATTGTTTTTGTTGTTGTTGTTGTTGTTGATGTTGTTTTACTTGAGGTTGTTTTACTTGAGGTTGTATATACTGATTCTGCAAATTTGTGTTGAGATGTGGATTTGATGCTAGAGAAAGATCTTGAAACTTATCAATCCCAGACATGACCATTCAGTTGTTGAAGGGTTGAAGTGAGTTATAGTTGGAGTTTCTTTTTAAAATTAAAACAATATAAAACGAAGAAAGAGAATAATTGTCTCTTAAAAAAAAAAAAATGAGGAACGTTTTTGTCCATTAAATAGAAACTTCTTAGATCTAGACATAGTGGTAGTGACATGCAACCAATAATTCAGAGAAATACAAAACCAAGTTAACTAGCAATCAAATTGGTGACTACGTAATTGTTAAGTTGTACAGTTGTTCTTTATATAGCTAACACAAAACCATTAATTTATACTTGTAATTTGTGGTTCACTATTGTGTTTCCTATTCTAGTAATTTGTGAGGCGCATGGTAATTCTCAATCAATCACATGAGTATTTTATATAACAATTCAATTGTCAGTTAATTTTAACAAGTTCTGGAGAGAGATAAAACGTTATTTTCAGTGAATGTGTTTGTTGATTTCATTCAAATCATAGTATTTGTTAGATTGATCCAAGACAATAATAAAATTTCCTAATCCGGTATCAGTCACATGACCAATAAATTTTTCATCAAAATTTTTTCTTTTTTTTTTATTTTATTTTATTTATTTTTGCTTCTATTGTTTGTTCCAAATTCTAAACTCCTATAGAACATCGGTTATATTGACAGCAGTAACAACTTTACTAGAATATCTTCATAGGTTACTCAGACAAATAGAAAAGTTTTATGAAAAATGAGGTCGAAATTACCTATACTAAGATCTTTTCAAGCAATATCTTCATACAATATATCTCGGTATTTATCGACTAATGTCCCTAAATTAACTATTACCCCAGCATACACTCACCTTCGAAAAGTATTTGATGATCAAAAATATTATAACCAATTCCTTAAAACAAAACCAAGTGATTTATTTACATCCCCTCGATCAGGACTTTTCAGAAATAAATATTTATCTACTCCAAATGGTCTTGTTGAATTCTCAAAAACTTCCCTTAAACAAGCTAAATCACTTGTTCAAGAAATGATTCAGGAAAAATCAACAACTACAGGTAAATTACAATATATTAAGAAGCTAGA
This sequence comes from Spathaspora arborariae UFMG-19.1A, assembly GCA_000497715.1. Taxonomy (NCBI): domain Eukaryota; kingdom Fungi; phylum Ascomycota; class Pichiomycetes; order Serinales; family Debaryomycetaceae; genus Spathaspora; species Spathaspora arborariae. The sequence goes on from KI547138.1 coordinate 65,525, forward strand.
TCAACTTTCTGATCTTCTTTGTCGAGTAATTGATTTGGCAGAGTTTGTTCGAGTAGCTCATCCTGGACATAAATGGGTTAATGCAGCACAACAAACTCATGAAATAATGTATGAATTTATGAATCAATTAAATACAAATGTTGAATTATACAGTATATTAAGAGATATTCTTGAAGATAAAAAGTTGATCAGTCAATTATCACAAGAAGAAGTTAAAGTGGGGGAGTATTTGAGACAAGATTTTGAAAGGTCAGGTATTCATATGGATCCCAAAACGAGAGATAATTTTGTAAAAATTACACAACATATTTCATTATTAGGGTCTCATTTTAATAATGAAATGCAAAATTTAGCTGATTATTGGTGTGGTGTACCTCAATCGGAATTTAATACTATTCAAGATGAACAATTAAAACGAGAAATTTTGGCATATCAGTCAAATCATACAAATACCAAAGAGAAAGACACTGTTTATATTCCATTAGTATCACATATACCTTATACAATTCTTAGTGCTGTGAAACTGGAACATATTAGACGTAAAGTTTGGGTTTCGTTACATAGCTCACCAAAAGATCAAATAGATACATTAGATAAATTCATAACCTATAGAGCAATCTTGGCGGAAATGTTAGGTTATAAAAGTTATGCTCATTATCAATTAGAGCACAAAATGGCGAAAACTCCTGAAAATGTTGTTGCTTTTCTTAGTAATTTACAAACTTCACTTTTGGAACATGGTGTTGTTCAAGAATTAATTAAACTTTATTATTGCAAAGAAGATGCTAAACCAATAGTCAGTAATAAAGAAATAATTGAAAGTGTTAAACCATGGGATAGAGATTATTTACTTGCACAACTTCAACAGAAGCATTCAGATACTCACTCCAATGACAATATTTCGGAATATTTATCAATAGGAACTATAGTTGCTGGACTTAGTAAATTATTTGAATGTCTTTATCAAGTTGAATTTGTCCCCGTTCGAACTTCCAAGGATGAAACTTGGGATTATAATCAAGTACGTAAATTAGAAGTTCGAGATCAAACAACAAATAAACCTTTGGGATTTCTTTATCTTGATTTTTGGAGTAATAAAGTACATCCGTCCCATTTTACATTGGTTTGTCTGAGAAGATTAAACAATGAGGCAATTTCCGAGATTCTGAAAGTTGTTCAATTAGATGGTGATTATCAACTTCCAGTAATTGCGTTAATTTGTAATTTTCCTAAACCTACAAGATCATCAATTGGAAGATTTGCTGGAATTGATAATTCAAAACCAACATTATTAAATTTAGATCAAGTTGATACCTTATTTCATGAAATGGGACATGCTATGCACTCAATGTTAGGTAGAACAGAATTACATAATTTATCAGGAACAAGATGTGCTACTGATTTTGTAGAGTTACCTTCGGTATTAATGGAATCATTTTCCAAAGATCCTCGAGTTCTTTGTGAAATTGCTCGACATTATGAAACTGATAAACCATTACCTCGAGATTTACTTGAATTACAAGTGGAACGTAAAGGATTACTTGATGCTAGTGAAACATTTATGCAATCCAAAATGGCCATGCTTGATCAAAAATTACACCTGTCAGATATATTAACTTCCAAGACAAATTATTCAAGTACACAGGTATATCATGAGTTAGAAGCAGAATTAAAAGTTTTCCTGGATCAAGAACTGACTTGGCATGGGAAATTCCCTCATTTATTCTCATATGGTTCAGTATATTATTCCTATCTTTTAGATAGGGCAATCGCTGAGAAAGTATGGAATGTATTGTTTAAAGAAGATCCTTGGAGTAGACAAGCAGGTCAGAAATTACGTGATAGAGTATTAAAATGGGGTGGAGTAAAAGATCCTTGGGAATGTTTAGGGGATTTGTTGGATGATGATGAAGTTAGAAAAGGAGATGAGCGACTGATGGAATCTATTGCAAAGGCTTAAAAAATGTGATTGCTATAATAATATACCCCCGTTTTCCCCACCTTGCATCGCTTATTGCCTGATTTGATTCGTGTTTACACCTACAAAATATAGGAGATATTAATCCCCTCGCCGATAGTTTTGCCGTATAGAAATAGATTCTTTGACATGTAAATAGCATATTATTTAAGTTTAAATGCAAGCTTATGTTAAATAATACTGGGGGAGAAATTACGTAACTGGGGGATCGTAAACAATGACCCTTTGTAGTTTCCTGAAAATAACAAAAACTATAATAAGTAAGGCATTTTTTTATAGTTGTTAAAACAAAATGCCTTTTGATGTAAGAAAGCAAAATCGGATAAAAGTCACATATGCAGGAACGAAATTTGAAAAAGAGGAACACGGCAATATTTCCATTATGTTTGTCCCTTGAAGCAAGTAACAACAAATTCAGATAAAATCACTGCAAGATAACAACAACTGCTTTTGTTTATGGATGATCCTCATCCGAGATACCCCAATATTATCGGCAACATTTATTTTCCAGTGAAGTATCCGGATAACTGGCCTTACAATAAAAAGAAATGTGAATAGAAACGGCTGACTCAAAAGGAACCGACAAACAAAAAAAAAGAAGAAGTGATGCATTTTCCGGATATGTAACCGATAAAAAATAATTGTCTTATTTCTCTTGGAAAAATGCCTTTTGGAATTTTGCAACATTAATGTACACAAAGGAAATCGCCTTGCAAACACACGATGAACCGATCCCTTATATTATTCCGGAGTTTGGAATGTGGAATACGCAACCCCTCCTCTCCGGTTTCGCGCCATCACGCAAGTTACTGATAAGACAATGTTTACTGACAAATAAGAGCTTCCAATTTAGTCACTCTTGCGAAAAGTAATATCCCCACCCTATTTTGTTTTCTAAGCATCGTTTCTGATGTTTGAACATTGTATGTGTGCCTGGGTATAAAAAGTTACCTGACTTGTACTTTGACGTGCAGGAACCCTAAATGTTATGAGCAATTTTTTTAATATGTTAACAAAATTAACTACAAATAATCTTAAAAACTACCTAGGATAAGGTTATGACTAACTTAAACAAGATAGGTTAATTGTCCATTCAAGTTGTTATCTTACGTCTGTGGTTTCTTTTTTGGGAAGTATTTTCTTTTTCTTTTTAAGAGTTTATTAATTTTTTGTGTGTGTGTTATTTTCTAGATGATTTCTCTCAATGCCGTTAATTTTTTTTTCTTGAGTTTCTCCGTTTTCCCCTGTCGTTTTTGCATCAAATATTTCTTTTTTTTTTTGTAGACTCTATAGCATAACTTTCCTTAATATAAATATAATTTAAAATTCCTTGTAAACCAAATTTTGTAGATCTATATCTTAACCAATATCTATATTACATTAGCACTTAATAAATTCGAAAGAATATTTTATACGTAGGAACACTTATTAAAATATATATACCCACACAACACACACAAAATCTGTCCTACATAATGTCAGAAGAGTTAAAACAATTCAACTCAGGAGCCAAATTTGACTCTGCCGTTAAGTATGACTCTTCCAATTCTCCTTATATGACTTCAACCACAACAACAGTGGATGAAGAATTAACTGGTTGGAAAAAATTTACCCATTCATTCAAAAGACAAACTACTGATGATATCGCTGCTGGGAAACAATTGGCCAAGGGGATTTCCAAACGTCATTTAATCCTTATGGCTCTTGTTACCGGTATTGGTACTGGTCTTCTTGTTGGTTCCGGTTCTGTTTTACACAAGGCTGGTCCTCTTTTTGTGTTGATTGGTTGGGCCATTGTTGGTTCTTTTGTTTATCCTACATTACAAGCCGCAGGTGAAATGGCGGTCAATTATTCCGATTTATCCGGAGGATACAATAATTATCCTAGAAGGTTTATTGATGAATCTTTAGCATTTGCAATTACTTGGAATTATTGTATTCAATGGTTATCAGTCATTGCTATTGAATTGGTTACTGCTGCTATTACTATTCAATATTGGAATGACAAGATTAACCCTGAT
>KI547138.1:69642-88886 GCA_000497715.1 Spathaspora arborariae UFMG-19.1A
TTTGGGTTACTATTTTTTATATTGTTATTTTAGTGATTAATTTCTTTGGTGCTAAAGGTTACGGTGAAGGAGAATTTGTTCTTGGTAGTTGTAAGATTATTATGGTTGTTGGGTTTATTATTATGGGTATTGTTATTAACGTTGGTGGAGGTCCTGAAGGTCAATATATTGGTGGAAGATATTGGCATGATCCTGGTTTTGCAACCAATTTCAAAGGTCTTTGTTCTGTTTTTGTTACTGGTGCTTTCTCCTTGGGACAATCTGAATTTGTTGCCTTAACAGCTGCTGAACAATCTAATCCAAGAAGAGCTATTCCAACTGCTTGTAAATTAATTATTTGGAGAGTTGTTGTTTTATTTTTAGGTTCTTTAACTATTGTGGGGTTATTAGTTCCTTACAATTCTGATAGATTAATGGGTTCTCAAGGTGGTGGTTCCCATGCATCTCCATTTGTTCTTGCTGCTGCCTTACATGGTGTTCGTGCTGTTCCATCAATTATTAATGCGGTTATTTTACTTTCTGTTACTTCTGTGGCATCTTCATCATTATATTCTGCTTCAAGAACTTTACAATCTTTAGCTGAACAAGGATTTGCTCCTTCATGGTTTAATTATATTGATAATGCCGGTCGTCCATTACGTTCTCTTGTTGTTTGTGCCATTTGTGGTCTTTTTTCATTTATTGCTGCTTTTAAACAACAAGAAGCTGTTTTCAATTGGTTACTTGCCATTTCGGGTTTATCTCAAATTTTCACTTGGTTTGGTATTTGTCTTTCTCACGTACGTTTCCGTGCTTGCTTGAAATATAACAAGATTTCATTAGATTCTTTAGGATATGTTTCTCCTACTGGGGTTTGGGGTTCATATTATGCTATTGTTTGGTATATTCTTGTTTTAATTGCACAATTTTGGATTGCCTTGTTCCCAGTTGGATATGGTACTCCACAAGTTATTTCATTTTTCCAAAATTATCTTGGTGCCATTGTTTTAATTGTATTTTATTTAGTTCATAAAATTTGGACTAAGAATTGGAAATTATGTCATAAACTTGAAGACATTGATATAAATCTTGATAGAACTATATTTGATGAAGAAATTTTGAAATTAGAAAAAGAGGAAGAAAAGGAAAGATGGAATAGAACTCCATGGTATATGAAAACCCTCAAGTTTTTATTTGCATAGTTTTAGCTTTGTAATATTTATTTTATAGACCTTGTTAATGATAGTTTACGTTTTAAGAAGTTTTCGTAGTGTAGTTTGAACAATACTAATATATACTAAACAAAATATAACTGAAAATTGAAATACAAAAGTAGATGCAAAAGTTACTTGAACAACTACTTGATAGAAATTAGGAAAAATTAAAATTCTATCCTCTCTTATTCCCACAGTTCCCATATTCTTCACTGCTATATCGCCTTCACCAATTCCATAAAAATATTTGGTATACGGAATATCTAAATCTTCAAATTTAGGTTCACCCATTCTTGTTCTAAATGAAAACTTCGTCTCTGAAATATTCTCCATATCATAACAGTAAAGAATAGAAGCAATAATATCATCATTTATTGAACCTTGAATATGATATGGATCATTTTCAAACAAGGGTTTTTCAGGAGTTAATTCGATATTGGATAATTTAACAATAATTTTCAATTCTTTAAATGATTTAATATCAATAATTTCGTTAAATTTTGGTGGTTGTTTCCATTCTGGTTTAATACCAACAAGATGGTTCTGGACTGAATCAAATAGTTCTGTCCATACTCTACTACGAACTGCTTGATTTACACCGTGAAATTGCATTTCATGTAACTCTTCCCATCTGTCATCATATTCTTGATCGTAAGCGTCCCAACTAGGAGTAATATCTATACGAAGATGTACCTTAGTAGAGTATTGAGTCAAGGTATAATTTAAACCAGGAATTATTTCATTGAAAACATTTTCAATTGAATTGCATAAATCCTTGTGTTTGATAGGATGTAAATTATTAATATATGAACAAAAGGAGAATTTTCCATTATCATTAATCTTCAACAAAGAGGGAAGATATTGAAAGTAATGTGAATGTCCCCATTGTAACACATATTCTTTAGGAAATGCAATTTTTTCAGCAAATTCAAAATGACTAACAATATTATTTTCATTAACAATAGGGATTTTACCATATTGTAAGGGAAATAAACCAGGATCAACTAAATCAACCACAGTATCATCGGTTCCTGTACGATAATCGAAATCCTCACCAAACGACTCAACTAGCTTGTCAACTCCTGCTTTAAAATCTTGTTTTAAATCGCCATCTATGACATTGTCAACAATCAGGAAATACTCATTAAGACCAACAGTAAACTTTGAAGATCTGAAAAATTGAGATTCAAGTTCTACATACCATTCCAATTCCTTAAATACAAAATTAATCACGTTGTCAATAAATCTAGTCTTATTGTTAAATTCCAGTCTAATTTCTTGTTTCCATTCATTAGCAATTTCTTGTTTATACTTAGTTTTCCGATCCTTTTTGCATCTAATTTTCCAAGAAACTTCAATAATTAATCATTCATTAAGACATCTAGGTAAGGGAAGCTTGTCAGACCAAGAATGTGGGAATGGAGAACCTATTAACATACGAGTAAGAAATTTCTTGTTCGCTCTGTCTGTACGATGGTCTGACATTGCTGCTAGATTGACTTTAACAATTAACCGAAACCTGAGCCTGCTTAAAACTAAGAAATCAACGAAAAAAGGGGGGTAAAAGAGTGGTTTTAATATAGTTTGTGGTAAATATGTTGTCCAAAAATATTACTTTTGTCAATATTTTGCAATTCTTACCAAATGCTGTCTCAAATTTATTAACCAGGAAATTAAAGTAAGACACTAACAAATGCATCGTTTAAGTTTGTACAAATAGATAGAAAACTCGAATAGTTGATAGTATCAGTCATCACTATGTTCAGTGAATTGTTTATGTGTTTTATATTCTAAATTTGTTTATTTCAAACGAATGTAGTAAGACTTATCACTAGAAAACAGTTCAAAACATTTACAATTCTCAATTGTTTGGACAACAATAAAACTAACAAAACATTGTTTTAGAAACAAGATCATTAATCAATCAAAGAAGGTCAAATCGATTAATAGTGCAACAATTATAAGATATTAAATACACTAAATACTTTTCAGAGATATATCCCATACTCACTTATATCTCTTCCACATGTTATATTTGCAACAGGCAACAGTCAAATAAAAAATGTCTCTTACGACATTTTTCTGCGACAAATTTGATCTTTGAAATTTTCAAACCTTCAACTTCAACATTACACCATTGCAAATGCTACTTAGAATAATACGTAGATACGCTACAGGAAAGAACTCAGATGTACTTCTTCGTCCTCAACTTAATATCCAGGACATAATAACTCGACCATTGATTTACAAAGAATCAGTTACTAGACGTCAATTACCTCAGGAATTTCTCACAGATATTGATTTTATAATTAAAACACGACCTTTACAACTGCAAACATATCAAGAAATAAGTAAACTCAAACGAGAACGTCAACAGTTAGCTGAACTCCTTCAATCGAAAAAGGACACAGACAAGTGTAAATCCAGACTCAAAGAAATTAAACTTACTCTTAAACCCTTAGAGAAATATGTTGATGAATTAGAACAACAAATTTATATTAAAGCAGAAGCATTACCTAATCTTCTTGATGATACAGTACCTGAAGATCCTTTCAAGGAAGACGTAGTTCAAATGATTAATTGTACTTCACAAGAAGAAGCAATTTCTCAACGACCTGCTAATAATATATTTGACCATAAAACTATTTGTGAAAATTTCAATATTGCCAATTTCAACACTGCATCTCGTATTTCAGGAAGTTCATGGTATTACCTTATAAATGATGGAGCATTACTCGAACAAGCTCTTGTGCAATATGCTCTCAGTAAGGCAAGACAACGAGGTTATACAATGGTATCACCACCATCCATAGTGAAAACTGCAATTGTAAATGCATGCGGATTTAAACCTAATGATCAAAATAATGAGAAACAAGTTTATGAATTGGAAGATGAAGGGAAATCACTTACTGGAACAGCAGAAATCCCCCTTGGTGCACTTCATTCATCAACTGTTTTTAAATCTGTGAACGAACTTCCTAAAAAATATGTTGGAGTATCAAGATCTTATCGTGCTGAAGCAGGTGCAAGTGGTAAAGATACTAGAGGATTATATCGCGTTCATGAATTTACAAAAGTTGAACTTTTCCATTTCACCACACATGAATTGTCTGAAATTGAACTTGAACAAATTAAAGATTTCCAAGTGGAAGTTTTCTCGGAACTTGGTATCAAAGCAAAAGTAATGAATATGCCAACATCCGATTTAGGTTCTCCTGCAATGAAAAAATATGATATTGAAGCATGGATGCCTGGTAGAGGTAAATGGGGAGAATTAAGTAGTTGTTCAAATTGTGGTGAATATCAAGCTAGAAGATTAGGAATTAGATATGACAATCAAGAAAAATTGGCTCATGTGAATACCCTTAACGGAACATGTATGGCCATTCCTCGAGTGATTGTTGCAATTATTGAACAAAACTACAATCCTGAAACAAATGAAATTCCAATTCCAAAAGTATTGCAACCATTTATGGATGGAAAAACTAAAATAGTTCCTATTTAGATTCTTGTATATATACTTTGTAAATAGTTTAAAATCCTTCATCAGAATTATTAATGAAATCTGTATCATTCAGTCGTGAAACTGGTGTACTTGCTATTCTCTTTTGTTTAACTAATAAATTTGTGTTTTGTTTAGTACTATGAAATTGGCGTACTTTTTTCAATCGAGTCATATCAGTAGGAATGTCTATTTCTTCAATCTGGTGAACTAACTCAGTATATTTTTCATTCAATGTTTTATAGTCTTGAAATTTCTGGGTATATTCATTGCAAAGTGTTGCATATTTGGATTCTAGTTGATTAATCTTCAGTTCTAGTTCTTTTTGTTTGGTAGCTAGTTGATTCTGTTCTTTCTCGTCTTGTTCTTTTCTAGTTTGTTCAAGTTGAGATAACTTGTTAGTGATTAAATCGAATTGTTCATTATAATTTTGTGGTTTCTCAACTTGATTAATCTTGTTTGATATTTCATGAAGAATTGTATTTAATTTTGTATCCAGAGTTTTCACTTCTTGAACAATAGGATCTATAATATGATTAATATTGGGTATCTTTTCATTCAAACCATTCAATTTATCTTGTATCTTCTTAACTTCTACTGATAATCCCTGAGATATATTATTGACCTCTGATAAAGAACTATCAATCTGGTTAACCTCTTCTCTAAGACTCTCCTTAAACTCCAACTGTGATTCTTTCAAATTTTCTATATAATTTCCCTGATCCTTATACTGACTATTCAATCCCTCTAACAATTCCTTCGACATCTTTTCAAACTCCAATCTAGTAATTTCTTGTCCCAGACTTTCCAATTTTTCCAATTTTTCCAAAATCCGATTCATATCAGCCTTAGTAGCATTTCCCTCAGTCATTACTTCTTTAGAATATGCCACTACATTTTCTAACAATCTATTCAAATTCTGATTATTATTTTTCAGTCGATCAAATAATTGGGCTAGATCAACACTAGTTTGTGTCGATTGTACTTCAATATTATGAAGTTGTGTTTGAATTTCCTCTTGTGTGGTATGAATTAATTCAAGATGGGCATCGAGATCAGATCTACTTGGTTTATTAACAGATAGTTGCTTAAGTGCATTGGCTACTACGCCCACATTCTCTTTGTTCATGGTATAACGTTGTAAGTATAATCTGTTGATATTGTTTGTTTACATTTTTCCTGTACAGATATTTTAATCTTCGTGTATGGTAAAAAAAAAAAAAAACTCACTTGGTAGTACTCGCATATGTAAAAAGCTATATTTACTAACTATAAAGAATAAACCTACATTCCTACCTTACTTCTCAATGCCGAAGTATAAAATGACTTCTTTTGATCGGCAACTCCTTCAGTAACACTCTCACTTACAGTATTTGCATAATCATTAAAGGTTTCCTCCACTTGTTGTATACCATCTTGGATACGTCTCATAAATCCTTGACTTCCAACACCACCAGCTGAACCACCAGTTGATCTTCTTGTTGGGGGATCATATGGTCGCTTTTGCAGTTGTTGTTGTTGCATTCCATATCCACCATACGCTTGTGTCGTGTTGGCTTCAGGAGAAATATTATGGGCCAATTCACTTTCTTTAGTCTTTGGGTGGCTTCTATTTGGTCCTGCAATCAATGCTGATAATTCTTCGGTGGTCATATAACTGGCTTGTCCCTTGGCCCAAGAAAGTGCACTAGCAGTTGGCCGGGGTGGAATTATTGCCGTATCATTGAAAAGAAGATCCGTGGTAGAATTCCCCTTCCATCTAACTTTATCATATATCGAGATATAAACTGATTCAGTCTTGGAAGATCTTACATATAATTCACCAGTAGCTAATAAATTAGATTGTTGGGCTAATCCTGACTCTAAAGATTCCCCTAATTGCAGATATACTTCCTTAGGAAGTTTAATATCAACAATATCTTGAAGAGCAGGTACCGAGCAAAATTTAACAAACCCAGATTTGACAAGAATAGCAAGAACAACACCTTCATCATGATAATTCACCATACTACATTTCAAACAGGAATCTTCTACGACTTTATGTGATAATTTTGTCTTGGGAAGTGATAATACACGTACATCACGATCCGATGTTGTGATTACATATCCAGGTATGACAATTCCCTGTCCTAATTGACAAAATACATCCATTGATGCCACAGTAGAACTTCCATCATTGGCATTAATGGGCAATATTTGAGAAATACACGATGCTTCAGCACTGGCTCCATCTGTAGTTCGATAATTCAATTGGATTGTACGTGTTGCAAACACAACTTCAAATCCACCATTATTCATAGGAGTGATTTTAAATACGAGTAAATTCCCACCACAGTTTGTACCTACAAGTAATAAAATCGAGGAATATCCATCATTGCCATATTCCATTATAGCAAATTCAATTGCGGTAGGATAACAATTCCCTGTGACTGTAGACAAATGTTGCGAAATCTTTTCAAGGTTAAGAATAACTGCGGGACCTCGTGTAACATCACATACCACCAATCTTCCAGATTTAAATCCAATTGCGGCAAATCCCACTTTACTTAATTTCATTACAGATATTTGTTCATTGGGAGTTATTTGAAGTAAATGAGTAGGTAAGAATGAAGCTGACAGAGTTATAGATCCCAGAATTCTCCCACCAACATCTAAAAGCTTAGCATTACCATTTTGATGATGAATTGGAGTATTATCATAATTTTTACCTGATGCTATACCAGAATTTCTACTGGTATTTTTGCCAAATTTACAAATGACAACTTCTCCACTAGCTAATCCTACTAATAATTCCCGGTTTTGAAAAGCGCATGAAACAAATTTAACTCGAAGTGTTCTAGGATCTCCATGATCATATAACGTTTCATAAAGTCCGATTTGAACAGTATTTTCCATTTGTTCTTGTTCACCTTTAGTAACATCTAATAACCTAACCAACCCATTTTCATGCCCTGTTATTAAAATATTTCTAGTTGAGTCTTTTGCGCCTACTGGTTTAGGTAAGAATCCCGGATTTACAGCTGCACCTCCAATAAGCAATGGTTTCACTTTTGCCCGAACTCCTGTGGACAGTCTTGATGACATGATACTATACCAATCCATTCTAACTACTTCTTCGACATTATATGAAGTTAAAGGTGGATGAACAAACAAAATAGAAGTTGGTAAAACAACACTTCCCAAATCACTACTACCTTGACCACCAGCGTTATCGGAAAACAAAACAAAATAAATTTGTCCCAAATTAGAAACAAAAAGTAAATAAGCTGGATTATGACCACCATGGAAATAAGGTAATCCCGAATCATTCATAGGATGAATGTGTGTGAGTTTCTCTTCTGTGTTTGTTTCATTTAAATAAAAAGTGATGGGTATCATACGTTGTCCTAATTGAGGCAGGGCATAAAACTCCAGTTGTTTATCATATGAAGTTAAAGAATATTTCAAAGTATATCCAAAATCAAGAACATGAACTACATTTGTACTATGAGGATCTCCACCACATACAAGTAATTTGGTATTTTCGGGATCTTCTCCACAAACCCATTTAACATCTTCAATAAGATTGAAACCTTTTTCAGGGATTGCTAAAGGATTTCCTGGTTTATGAATATGAGTTTCAAATATTGTTCTTGCTTCCAAAGGCGTTGGACTGGAAATATCCCAAAATACAATTGAAGAATCAATATGAGTAGTGACAATATGTAATCCATTAGGATGAAAATGTGCCGATGTTAAATCTGGAGAAATATCCTTAGAGCTAGAGAATAACTTCTTCTTACCTCCATTAACAATATATGACGAGTATTCAAATGCTCTTGAATCTTTCAGTAATTGATAGTTAAACACAGTTTTTATTTCACCTGATGCTAATGAATATATAATAGCACATTTATTATATCCAATTAATATTGTACCTATATCACGAGGATGCCATTCTATCGAGACTACATGTGACATTTTCTCCTTAGGTAATACTTTTTTCTGTAAATTATCAATTCTAAATGGTGTTAAATTCATACGATCAACATCATAGAATAATACACTACCATTGGTTAATCCAAAAATTAAAAAATCTAAACTTGGATCAGATTCTGCACAAGTAATTGTTCCTGAAAACAGATATGTTCCTAAAATTTTTTTAGAATGTAATGACAATATACTTAATCCTGATCCTGATGACCAACATACTAAATAAACACCTTTAATGAATCGAAGAAACGTAATTGGATGTTTAAGGTTAAATTCAAAAACAACTTCAACATTTACTTGACCATAAACTCTAACATCATTATTTGTAGTAGATATAGCTAATAACGATTGAACAGGGTCATATGCAACTGCAACTACTGAAGATTGTGGGATACCTAACTGATTAATAACTTTCAGGTCAATGTTCTTACCTTTGATCTCTTTAGGCGATAGATCTTTTGTTCCCGAAGTCTTTAAAACATTTGATACTGAACTCAATGAAAGAGGAGCTTTCCTCAGTTTAATCTTGGAAAACATTAGTTTTAATTGAAACGTAAACAACAAACTAATTGATTTAGTCGATTTTTGAAAATGGGGTTTTAATTTATGTCGCATGTGAGTTACTGGCAAAAACAAATGTCGCAACAAAAACAAAAAAAGGTCGTGTAAATTTGCTAAATAACAGACACAATTTTTTGAAGCAAATTGGTCTTTAAAAAAACTCCACGTAAACTTAAAGATTGCTGTCACATTCCTGATATCCAACTGTACATTATGGTATGTCAATTAAGCTAATAATTGTTCAAACTATTTAACTAACTTTGTAAATAGGCATCAGATAAGTTAATTGGTCTTGGTATGCTTGCAGTGGCTGCGTTTGTGTTTATTTATTACACAATTTGGGTATTTGTATTACCATTTGTTGTTGAAGATAGTTTCCTTTATTTCTTCTTCCTTGCTCGAGAATATGCCATCAAATTACCTTTGTTATTATTAGTTATTGCTGGTTTAGGTGTGGGAGTTTTTGTAGGGAAAGTATTGATTAAAAATCAACAAAAGAAAAGTAAGAAGAAACAATGAGTGTATGTACTCTATTCTATTTTAATGTACACAGATTATTAACACACTAGTAAAAGAAAGAAGAAGAAGATCTTAATGAAATATACCTTCGTTTAAAGAAATAAGTTATGATCTAATGATATAGTTTCCTGATTTGGTAATATATTTCACACCTTTGTAAGGCTTTACTGTATCACCCAATCCTTTAGCACTTATGATTTTTAAACTGTCAACTTTTAATCCACTTGGAACCGAACCTTTGTGCATGTAGTGTATTCTAATATGCAGAGGTTTTGTATATTTCTGTTCAAGTTTCTTTGAATCAGAGTTAATATCTTGTTCCTCTCCATTAAGTTCATCTTGGTTTGCGTCAGATATTATCGAACCATGAAAAACGGGCAGAATTCCTGATTTTAATTCACGCAAATTCCACTCACCTCTACCATTTCCCTTGAATGCGAAGTCACCATGAGTAATTCTATTTAATTTAATTTGGTCTTCTACTTGACAAACAATTTCAACAGTTATTGATTCAACCTTATTCACTTGAATTCCTAAATGTAATTTAATTTCAAATTCTCGGGAATTTTCTCGACATATAAAATCAACATCAATTGTACTTTGTTTCAAAATCGCCATTCTTTGCAGATTCAGGGTATACTGCTGATCTAAATCAATTTGATATTTCATTAATGTGGATTTCCCATCAGGAGGAATAAATGATAGTACACCTTTTCTTTCTTTCCAAGTATCTAAATTTATACATCTATGAAAACTAGGAAATGTAATATCTTTGGTTCCAAGAGAATTGAAAATTAATTGCAACAAGGGAACACCAGTTAACCGACTAGCAAATTTTACTTCTCCATCAATTGTCCCACTAATCATATAATTATCTTGGGCAACTGATCCTTTGTTTGTTGAATAAAATGCAGAATCAAATTGTTGAGTAAGGGTCTTTCTAGGAATTGGTTTGAGAATCACATTAATTGTTTCAATAATATCCACATACATTTCATTATTTGTATGTCTTACGTTGGCTCTTCTCCAAGGAATATCACTTTCATCTTGTTTCAAAGTTGGAGTTGTATCTTTTAATGCACTAGCAGCCTTTGCAGCTGTTGAACTTGCAGAACTTAAAAACTTTGAAAGTAGTGACTTATATGCAACTAAATCACGTAATTTATTAAAATCTGTTTGGTATGGAATAGTATCATCTAACATTTGAAAGAGTAAAAGGGTTAATGTATCATTATTTGCTTCAATTTTACTAGGAGTTTTCAAATCACCAAAATAATCACGAATAGTTTCAATAAGACGACGAACAAATATTAATGGGAACAAAGGATTGATATCTTTTGAAGCTTCGTACAATATATAAAAGATTAATGAAGATTCATGATGAATTAATAAATGAAATTGAGTATTTAATGGAATAATATCATTTGTTTTGGTAATATAAGGAGTTGGGTTTGTCACTGTTGTAATTTTAGGAAGAAGAGTTTTGAATTTTGGTGATGTAAGTGAATTTGAATATTCATATACTAGTGTATTGGTGGTGTCCGCTATATACAAAGCTTCAATCATGATAGTGAACTATGAAGAATAGATTTAATTTGAAAGAGATTAAATTTTCGTTGTTTGATTTGTGTCGCAAAAATCTGAAAAAAATTGTCGCGACTTTCATTGAAATTGTCACATTCAGTTCCGAACATTTTAAGGAAAGGTAGAGTTAGAATATAGTGTTATTAGTTGATAGGATATTATTTCTAATACTATCTTGTAATTTAATTGTCAGCTGGAATTTTTCCAAATATTGGTAGATTTTTTTGGATAAATGCAAAAAAATCAGGAAATAAAGGCAAAGAAGAGAAGGTTAACAGAAAACGTCTTAAATCTATTTGTTAGATTTCTATTTACTTCAATAAACAATGAGACTTTTTCTGACTTTTCTATTATTGGATTACTCAAAACTCGGAATACCGACTGTTGGCTGTTTAACTTCGAGTCTTTGTAATTATTCATCAATTGTTCATCAATTGTTCATCAATTGTTCATCAATTCTTTTGACGACCCCCACATAACACACACACATATATACAGACACAGACACAACAATCCATCTCCAATAAAATTTATCTAAATACCTCCACACTTTGTGTCTTACTATTCCAATTGCCTATTATTGACGTCGTTACTGAAATTGATACTTTTTCAACTTGAAAAAAAAATATCGCACATAAATAAATAACCTTGGAAAAACTCCCGCGCAATTATTCCGGATATTTTTCACAATTTAAGAAAAATGTGGGGGAAAACACAAACTCGATTGCTTTAGGAAAGAATATCCCAAATACTGTTTCCGATGAGCCATTTATCCAATTCCGAGAGAATTAGGAGGGAATAAAGCAACCTTGTTTGATCTTGTATATATTTTTTGTAGTATTCTCAAATAGACTCTATAAATATGTGTTTGATTCACCCTTCAAAATCTTGACATTGCTTTCTCTAGTATCAAAAGCATACAAACAAACAAACAAGCAAACAAGCAAATAAACAACAAGCTAATTAACAATGACTAAACCAAAAGTATTATTAGTTCTCTATGAAGGTGGTATTCATGCTAAGGAACAATCAAAACTTCTTGGTACAATTGAAAATGAACTTGGTCTTCGCAAATTCATTGAAGATCATGGTTATGAACTTGTTCTGACCATTGACAAGGACCCTGAACCAAATTCTACTGTTGATAAAGTTTTACCTGATGCTGAAATTGTTATTTCAACACCATTTTTCCCCTTGTATTTAACCCGTACTCGTATTGCCAAAACTCCTAATTTGAAAATTGCAATCACGGCGGGTGTTGGATCGGATCATGTTGATTTAGATGCTGCTAATGAACGGAAAATTTCCGTATTAGAAGTCACTGGGTCTAATGTTCAATCAGTTGCTGAACATGCTATGATGACTATTTTAACTTTAGTCAGAAACTTTGTTCCTGCTCATGATCGTGCTATTAATGGTCAATGGGATATTGCTGGTATAGCAAGAGATGAGTATGATTTAGAAGGCAAAGTTGTTGCTACTGTTGGTGCTGGTCGTATTGGTTATAGAATTCTAGAACGAATGATTGCATTTAATCCAAAGAAGTTACTTTATTATGATTATCAAGAATTACCCGAAGCTGCAATTAAGAAACTTAATGATGCCTCAAAACTTTTCAATGGTGTTGATAATATTCTTGAACGAGTTGAAAGTTTAGAAGATATGGTGGCTCAAGCTGATATTGTTACTATTAATTGTCCTCTCCATGACAAATCTCGTGGTTTATTCAATAAGGAATTGATTGCAAAGATGAAGAAAGGTGCTTATTTAGTTAATACTGCTAGAGGTGCTATCTGTGTTGAACAAGATGTGGCAGATGCCGTTAATTCCGGTCATTTAGCCGGCTATGGTGGTGATGTTTGGTATCCCCAACCTGCACCAAAAGATCATCCTTGGAGAACAATGCAAAATTCTCGTGGTGGAGGTAATGCCATGACTCCACATATTTCTGGAACCAGTTTAGATGCTCAAGCAAGATATGCTGCTGGTGTTAAACAAATTTTGACCGAATATTTCAACAAGACTTACAAGTATCGTCCTCACGATGTTATTTGTATTGATGGTGATTATGCTACTAAAGCTTATGGTCAAAGAGAGAAGAAGTAAAGGCTGCATGCTATTTCACTAATTAGTGGGTTTTTTTTTGATTTTTTTTTAGTTTATATGTTTTTAGATTATGATCAACAGTAATTATTTTTGCATCAGTTGCGGTGTAGGTTGTTCTGAAGTGTTTTTTGAGCAGTATAAGTAGATCTATATCTATCTAATTATCTATCACCAGTAAAAGTAGATCGATATCTTTCTAATTATATGTTACCACTCAATTGTTGTACAACTCAATTTCTAAACGGGTAATTATTATATTAAAACTAAATTATACACAAATTTCATAGAAATGAAATAATTGACGGGGGAGTATTTCTATAAAGTAAAATAAAAAAATCAATAATAATGATAACAAAAAAAGCCATTAAACAGTCGAGTCATTTCTAAAGGTACCTTTCATAAACATAACAAAATTAATAATAAAACAATTAGCTGCAAATTAAGTATTAAACTTCGTGTCTCTTTGAATAATTTGGTTAATTTGCAGGGACACTACAATGTCTTCTTTTACCATCATTGAATGTTCCCTTCACACACACATATTCTTCTTGACCAAACTCAAAAATTATACAAAATTTAATACAAAATTTTTCAAAATCAACTAACTTATTTGGTGTTGATACCACCAGAAGATGAAGAACCTTCATCAGCGAATTCAGATTCGTCTTCTTCAATATCAACATCTAAATCTCTTGCAACTCTTTTTTCAACATCTTTAACTTCAGCCATACCATAAATTGAAATAATAGTGATACCTAAAATACCAGCAATACAAGAGAATACAAGGGCAACAATGCCTCTAGCAGTAAAACCAGTAGGTAATCTATTTGTTTGAACATTTTCACCTGTTAAAACAAGGAAATCATCTTTATTACCAGCAGCATTACCTTGCCAAGGAACACCAACTTTTTCACAAATTTGTCTATGATTATCAGTAATATTCTGAGTTGGATTATTTTGAATACCCATAGGGTCTTCAACTAATAAAATAGCTAAACCTTGATCTAAATGCCATTCAATATGACAATGGAACATCCAAACACCTGGATTATTAGCTTTGAATCTTAAAACCATATAAGATTGAGGTAAAACATATACAGTATCTCTAATCATAGGATATTCTGGCCATTCAGCATGATCACTAGAATTATACCCAACTGGAGATTGATCATCATCAATAGCTTCGTGTCTTTCAATAACTTGGAAAGCGTGACCATGCATATGGAAAGGATGTTTACCAGTATCTAAATTATTAACAACAACATCAACAACATCATTTGGTTGTAAAACAAAGGAATTTGTGTTGGAACCATATACCATACCATTGGTTGCTAATTCACCAGCAGATAATGCAGTTAATAAAGTTGGTACTTTTGGAGCAGTATATGAAATATTGTTAAAGAACGCATAGTTTACACCATTACCTAAATTATCCATAACCACATCAACTGTGATTGTGTAATCAGCATCTTCAAGTAAAGTAGTATTACTTAAAGGTTTTAAATAGAAATCATCAAAATAGTCATCAATAGAATCAATCAAATAAGGATCTGGTAAAGGAGCAGATTCGTCATAAACAATATAATTAGTGGTATTAATTTGTAAATCGTTTGGAATAACATCCAACATATCAGTATCAACTTGAGTCATAAAGGCAAAATTCGAATTAGATTCATTCTTGGTAGTAATTAAAACACCATAACGTTGAGCTACTGTAATATAAAGTAAATCAGTAGTGTTCTTTTCTACATAAATGCCATCAACTTCAACAATTGTGAATTCATGATCTTGCATCCAAAGATATTGAGATACAAACATACCAATATTAATAATTCTAACAAAATATGTCTTATTTGGTTCAACTTTCCAAGTATTATTCATAGTTTCGTTGAATAAGAAATTTTGAGGAATTGGTTCTGCCCCAGTTGGATTAAATCTACTCATAAACTTTGGATTTAATTGATCATAAGTTTCGTGGTAAAAGTCAGCAACGGTTAAAACAACTTCTTCATCATATTTATAAGGGAAATCATCATCTTCAATAATGAAAACTCCTCTCATACCATCACCGAGTTGACCCATAGTATGAGAATGATACCAATAAGTACCAACTTGGTCACTAACAGTAAAATTATACAAAAAAGTTTCACCAGGAGGAATTGGACATTGATTTACCATTTCAGGCCCATCCATTTGGGAACTACCTTTTTGGAACATACCATGGAAATGTAAAGAAGTGTTACGATCGTCAAATCCATTTGTTAAATACAAATTAATAGTATCACCCTTTTTAACTCTAAGAGTAGGTAAAGGCCAAGAACCGTTAAACCCAATCATTGGACGTTCTTTAACACCATCAGGACTTGCGTTAACCCAACCAGTTTCGTACCACCAAGTGTGAGTTTCAGCACTAACAAGTGACAATAGAAATGTCGTTAATAAAAAAGGAATAAGCTTCATCTTAATGTTGAAGATAGAGTTGAATGATGGACTGAAACTAAGTAAACTAGCTTGTTTTTAACAGCCAAAGAATAAAAAAAGAAAATCCCCAAAGAAGGAAAAGAGGAGAAGAAAGTCTTGATGTAATTTAGGGGGAATTCAAACACCATTTTATACTAGTGAAATTTTTTTTTACAATTAAAGGGATTTTCAATTTGTAACTGAAAACGAAAAATATTTTTACTGTGAATTGTTTAGTCAATTGTTAAAGATAATATTTTATTTACCCTTTCAAAAAAATAAAAGGTCGAATAAAAATAATTTCGAGGCTTAACTAGAAAAACCAGTAAAAATAACATATTATTTATGCACCAAGAGATCTGATAAATATATCCCAATTTTTAACAATAACATGTGAAGCCGTGAAACGGAGAATCAAATTTTTAGTATTTCAATTTCTTAGACAATGTTTCTGTAATATGAACTTTTATTTTCAAAAAAATAATATGTAGCCAATAAGGTCTTACTTCGAATAGTAAAAATTAAAAGTGATTGAGTTAAATGTAGTATTTATCAATGTTAACTATTGAGGAGTTCTATATAGATTTGTATAATTTCTTTATTACCTATTTTAAAGTGTAACGGTTTGGTTGCAAGCCAAGAAATTAAATTTTGACATTGATCTATTTTTTTCATAAAAAGCTTGCAAAATTTGTTGCGAAAACTTTGATGTAATTAACTAGTTCAGTCAAATAATTTATGCTGTTGTGTAGTTCGTATTATAAGAAAGGTTTGACGTTACTATCTAGTTCTGTCAAATAATCTACGCTATTGTGTAATCACTCTTGACAATTCAGACATTAGCTAGAGTACTCTACATTGTTAATCTAAACGGGTAATTATAGCATTAAAATATATCATAAAACATAACAAGTTTAATATTGATGGTGGGGGGATTTCTATAAGTAAAATAAATAAAAACATTAAAGTCGAGTCATCTCTGCAAAGTACCTTTTAATCAATAAAAATATAAATCTAGCATCTTGTTAAATCAAAACAATTTATCAATTGAATATGTGATTACTTCTCAGATAAGTTCAATGTTTCTTCCATCACTGAACACACCTTCACACACACAAATTCTTCATGATCACTCATTCAAAGAGATAAATTGTTTACAAATATCAACAATGGCTTTATCTATTGGCGCCATTATTAGATGTACCTTCGGAAACTTCAGTAAACTTAGTGGCACTATCATCTTCATCAGTCATATCTAAATCAACATCCAAATCCTTAGCAACATTCTTTTCGTTAACTTCTGACATTCCATAAACAACTATAGTAGCAACACCTAAAATACCAGCAATACATGAGAAAACAAGGGCAACAATACCTCTTGCGGTAAATCCAGTAGGTAATCTAGCAGATTGAACAATTTCTCCTGTTAAATCAAGGAAGTTATCCTTGTTACCTGCCGCATTACCTTCAAATGGAATTTCTTGACTTTCACACATACGTTTACTTTGATCATTTAATTGCTGCGAAGGATTATTTTGAATACCCATAGGATCTTCAACTAATAAAATAGCTAAACCTTGATCTAAATGCCATTCAAGATGACAATGGAACATCCAAACACCTGGATTATTAGCTTTGAATCTCAAAACCATATAAGATTGAGGTTCAACATATACAGTATCTCTTTCCATAGGATATTCTGGCCATTCAGCATGATCAGTAGAATTGAAACCTACAGGGTCATCATCATCATCAACAGCTTCATGTCTTTCAATTAATTGAAATACATGTCCATGCATATGGAAAGGATGTTTACCAGTATCTAAATTATTAACAACAACATCAACAACATCATTTGGTTGTAAAACAAAGGAATTTGTGTTGGAACCATAAATTGCTGGGTTAGTAGCTAAATCTCCAGCACTTAATACTGTAAATAATGTAGGAACTTTAGCATGCATATAAGTGATATTATTAAAAAATGCATAATTAATACCATCACCTAAATTATCCATAATCACATCAAGAGTAATAACATAATCAGCATCATCAAGTAAAGTAGTATTACTTAAAGGCTTCAAATAGAAATCATCCAAATAATCATAAGAATTAACAGTATATGGATCAGGTAATGGTGCATCTTCATTATAAACAATATAATTGGTAGTATTAAGTTGTAAATCTGAAGGAATTAAATCCAACATAGTATCATCAACCCCAGTCATAAATGCATAATTTGTATCAGTTTGATTCTTGGTAGTAATTAAAACACCATAACGTTGAGCTACTGTAATATAAAGCATATCAGTAGTGTTCTTTTCTACATAAATACCATCAACTTCAATCACAGTAAATTGATGATCTTGCATATAAAGATATTGTGAAACAAAAGCACCAATATTAAGAATTCTAACAAAATATGTCTTATTTGGTTCAACTTTCCAAGTAGCATTCATGGTATCATTAAATAAGAAATTTTGAGGAATTGGTTCTGCCCCCGTAGGATTAAATCTGCTTAAGAACTTTGGCATTAATTCCACATTGGTTTTGTGATAAATTTCAGCAATAGTCAAGACAATTTCTTCATCATATTCATAAGGGAAATCATCATCTTCAATAATGAAAACCCCTCTCATACCATCACCAGTTTGTCCAGCACTATGAGAATGATACCAATAAGTACCAACTTGGTCACTAACAGTAAAATTATACAAAAAAGTTTCACCAGGAGGAATTGGACATTGTACAACCATTTCGGGACCATCCATTTGGGCAGTACCATTTTGGAACATACCATGGAAATGTAACGAAGTACCTACATTTAATCCATTGGTTAAATATAAATTAACTGTATCACCCTTTTTAATTCTAAGTGTTGGTAAAGGCCAAGAATCATTGAATCCAATCAAGGGTCTTTCCTTTACCCCATCAGGATTGGCCATGACCCAATTGGCTTTAAACCACCAGGTATGAGTTTCGGCAGTGACAAACGACCATAGGAATGTCGTGATTAGAAATGGGATAAGCTTCATTGTGGTTGCAAAAAAAAATACAAAAAAACTTCAAAAACTAATGAATCAATTTGATCTCTCTTATTTCCTGAAACGGTAGTTATAAATTTGCAATAGTTAAGAACTTTTATTCTAGTAATTTAATTTTGAAACCAGAATATGGCTTTGAAGCTCAAATAATTTTTAAGATAGACAATAATTTAAAAATATCCACAAAGGAATTATAACACACTAAAACTACAATATATGGAATTTTAAGCCCATTTTATATTTTTCAATTTCAACAATATCCTTTTCTCAAAAAAAGCTTCTAATTGGATAACTTTTGATGGAAGT
>KI547138.1:88981-110612 GCA_000497715.1 Spathaspora arborariae UFMG-19.1A
TTTTTTTTTTTTCTTAAACTTAACAATCTGATAAAATCGAATTGTAGGCGGGTGGGCTAAAAAATATTATATTTTGTATGCATGATGTATCAGATAAATATTTCCGGTCATCGGGATTCAGGTTTCTTTTTTATTATTAGCTTATTTTTTGGTATATCAGATGACGATGAAGTAGGAAAGGTTTTAGGTACGATCTTCAATAAGTTGGTTGAACGTCATTTATGGAGTAAATTCTTAATCGGGTTGTGAGGAAAAGAGTAATGGAATGATATATGATCCAAGGAATCCTGAAATGTTTACAAAACCAGTAGTTTTTTATTGGACAATTGCTGAGGATGTAGAGTATATTTTAACTTGTAGAGATGTTTAACATTAAAAGATATTATGAGATAAGTATATGACATAATTATATGACCATACACTATTGTTATATTGTTCTATGACCCCATGTCAGATAGGTTCTTTATCTAATGTGAAATAAATGCAAAAAGATATTACTATATAGATTGTATCCAGGGGAGTATTATATCAACTTACAATATACAAAACTTTGAAATCGAGACGTTAGTTGTGAGCCCTTCATAGTGAATGAAAAATCTGTCACTTGCTAAGGTTATAAACCCATCCTCAATTCGAAACCTTTTACATGAATTAAACTAGGCATTCGACTACCTTGCTTGTTCAGAATTAGTCCATGCTTTACTTGGTTGCAAAATCAAGAATTTATAGAATAGAAACAAATTAATATACCTTCCATTCTAAGGGGTTATTAGAAATGGGACCATTTGGTATACTGCTTGCTGGTGAATAAAGTTACTTATTTAAACTACTGAAAAATTATTCCGCATAACAAATGGGGCTTTCTATTGACCAAAAAAATTTTTTTTTATGTGAATTTTATTATGATTAAAAAATAATATTTCCTGGGATGAACGGTCCGAAAAAATTTTATTTACTGATCGTAACTGAGATAATGTATGACAATAACACAGATGTTTTACATGCATTCACTAAAGGTCATGATCATATCATCAACAACAAAAGCAATGCTGTAGAAGTATTAGCTGTGACAGGTAACTCTAATAATAATTCACTTACTAATTTGTAAAAAAAAAGAGTATAACCATCTTTGACGAATAAAGTTAAGCACGGCTACTTGAAAAAAACAACTTTATTTGTTTGTTCCACTTGCCCTTGTCACTTGAACACAAAATGTAAAGTGTGGGAATTATAATTATTTATCTTAAACATCGGACAATTTATTCACACATGATTACCCAGAAGAAATAACAACTTTAATGCAAATTATTTGATCTCAAAAAAAAAAATTGGTTAAATCTTTATCCGATTGGCTACAAATTACTTTTTATTTATTTCCAAAGTACAAACACAAACCCAAATAAACTGTGAAAAAATTTTTTTATCCAAATTTCAAAATTCCATTTACATTGTCTTTGAAAATATCTAAATAATCAGATGTTTGTTATTTTTGACACAAACAAAACGGGGTATCCTAAGTAAAGTTTATATTACCATGGAGATTGATCAGATAAAAAATGCGAACCTCGGAAATAACTTCTTATTTTCTAACTGGCTTTCAACTATCCATTCCTTGTTTCTGATTGGTTAGAACCGGTTCCCCGTTTTTTTTTAATTTAAACAAAAGCATTTTTAAGGTTTGCCCAATTAGCTTCAAATGTAGAAAAGGCTAAATTATCACAAATTGTTTCACAGTACAATGCAACATTCCCCTCCCCTTCCCTAGAAAACTGAACAAAAACTAGTTTAATCCATGGGATATTTCTAAGTCAAATTGTAGTAAAATCTTAATCAACAATGACTATCAACCGAGGTTACACTAAATGTTAGTTATGTGTATCAATTTTGGAATGTATGAAACTGATTGCAAACACAATATAGTCAGTATTCCTTTTGAAATTAATCTCAGCTTTTGTCTTTTATTCTCTTTCACAGGCGAATCTCGCTAAGAAGTCGGTCCACTAAGGAAATGGATCCGGCTCGAGGTCCGTTACAGCTGAGACAAGGTAACGACCTACTTTATTCTGCATTAAACAACATCATATGCAAAGTCATATGTAAAGATGTAAGTTCCGGAACTTTCACTCCGCTTTAATGTGCATGATCTGACATATTATTATCAACAATAACTCAACAAAGGGATAACAAGCACTGATTTACGAATTGTACCATTTTGTTTGGAATATATTGTAATAATGAAGTATCCTACAAAGATAAATGCCTAGGGAGTTATTTGGAATTTCCTAAACTTGATGTGGACCAAAATTGGATAAATTGTTTCATATTTTTACCGTATGATAGGTGATATCTGAATTTGTTCTTGTCAATAACATTCATTGAACATCAATATATGGCTTAAATCTTTTTAGACCTGGTATAAATTCAAGATTTGTAATCTTTAAACTCTTATTAACTTGTCTATCAATTTCTCAACATAGTAAATGTCGATATTGTTCCTGGATAGTTTGCAGTGTATTAAATACAATAAATTCTAAACTGTACCAGAAATTTAGACCATGGAAAGTTACGGGATACTTGATTCTTTAAATATTCTAATTACTATCAACTATTGCAACTACTTCTTTTACATTTTTGTCAATTTAATTTGCTCATAAATTATTTGCTCAAAATTATTTGCTCATGGTTTCCATTTACAGAACAACAAGATCTCCCAGAAAATGAGTATCAACGGCTATAAGGAAGATCATATTGTATTTACTATGATATTTATTATTTTTCTACTTCATTTGTATCTTGTTGTGAAGAGGCAACTGGTACTTCATCTTCAACTTGTCTAACTAGTTCTGTTAAAACTCAGGTATGGAAAATGCATCTCCTATTCAGTTAGCGACTAACAATGTTAATGTATGTATAACTATCCCAGAGTCTTAGCTTAGCTGATACCATATTATTATATTTGAATAATTACTTTCTAATGTTCTATTTACTGAAATAGTTCGTATAATGGAATAATTACTCTTAAAGAAATGGTAGCGCTATATGACACCTGACTTTACCAAGCTTTAACTAGCTACAGATGAGGGCTTGAAACAAGTAAAACTCCATGATATGACAAGTTGAATCCAACACATTTCGATAACATCTATAACCAAACTATCTTGGTTAGTAATACTTATGTTAGTAGTATCACGTGGTGCCATGCTCCACTATGAACTAGTTTTCAAAAACTTAAACTGACGAAGATTTTTTTGCATCACTGTATACTTGTTTATCCCCAAAGTTAGATGAAGTAATTATTGCATCATGAGCTTTTCAGTTCAAACACGATTTCTTTCATCATCAGTTATCTTCTATAATATCACTGCATTTAAGAAATTACACCTGACAACAACAACAACAACAACAACTTCTAAACGTACTGGTCATGTTTATAAAAGGTCCACACATCCAACATCAGTGCCACTTTCTAAACTATTCTCCAATAGTTTCCCTTTATCTGTTCGAGAATCCCTCGAAGATTACGGATATCGTCACAACCCTTTAAAATTCCAACATGATTTATTAGCCACGTTGCCATTTTACCCTAACGCTGATTCTTCAGGAACTATTGCAAAAGTTTTACAAACACCAATTGATGAACAGGGGAATTTCATAAACGAATTTGTCATATCTCCACAAGGTGATTATCAAGAGCGAAATCATTTAATTATGATTCATGGTTATGGAGGAGGTTTAGGATTTTATCTTAAAAATTTCCAAGCATTAGCTAAGGAGAAAAACTGGTGTATTCATGCTATAGATTTATTAGGTTATGGATGTAGTTCACGACCTAAATTTCAAGGCCAAAATTTAAATCAAGTTGAAAATTGGTTTCATGATTCATATAAGCAATGGCTTAAACTACGTGGACTTGATCAAGCTCAAGATCGTACATTAATAATGGCTCATTCTATGGGAGCATATCTTATGGCAACATATGGAATTAACCATGATCCTAAATTTTGTCATAAATTACTTATGGTATCCCCAGGAGCTATTATAAAACATCGACAACCAGTATTTGTCCCTAAATATTTTGCTAAATTATGGGAACAAAATATATCACCGTTTTCGTTGGTACGTAGTTCAGGTCCACTTGGTTCAAAATTGGTTAGTATGTGGTCATCTCGTAGGTTTGCAAAATTATCACCTAATGAATCAAGATTATTACATAAATATGCTTATGGAATTTTTAATAGTCCAGGATCAGGAGAATATATGTTGAATTTCTTGTTAGCACCTGGAGCAGATGCAAGACATCCTTTGATTGAAAGAGGAATTCATAAATTAAAATGTAAATTATCTTGGTGGTATGGTAAAGAAGATTGGATGGACCCAAAAGGTGGTGAATTATGTTCAAATATTATTAATAATTTACGTGGTGAATTGGTAAGTGATGTAAAATTGATTGAAGATAGTGGTCATCATATTTATCTTGATAATATAACCAAGTTTAATCTGATGTTAGTACAAGAAATGAGAGATATGGAAAGGGAGCACAAGCACGAGCATGAGCAGGAGACATTTCAGGATAGTAATAGTTAAAAACTCTTCGTATAGAATGTACTATGTATATAGTTTTATTTATTAAATTCTGGGTCAACTTCAGGCCCAACAAATTCAATTAATACCTTCATAGATATAGGTAGTTTTGGATCAGTAACAACAATTTCTTCACCTGGTTTCAATAAATCTTTTAATTTTTTCGACAAGTTCTTTCTCGTCAATTTTTCTAATTCTTCAGGATTACTCAAATATAAATATCTCAGCGATGTAGTTAATGAAGGTCTTGTCATTTGTATTTCTTGCTTAGTAGATAATTCTTCGATAAATTGATTTAAAGTCCACCATTTTTCTGCTTTAATCCATTTAGGAATATTCCCACAAACAGGACAATTTTCCTTTTTAGTATAAGGATAAGTATATGTAAATATGGATTCATCACCAGAATACATCATATAATTATTTAATAACGGATTTGTATTGGTAACAAATTTAAATGCTTCATTGCAACAACTAGCAGCAATTATAGCATTTGTTGATGCAATAGCAGGAATAATATTTTTAACAACTCCCAAAGTTAATTGTCTTGTAACACCTTCAATTTTAAATTCCTCAGCTCTAGCTTTTGCCATTTGATACATCCAATCAACATCATCAGGATTATCTGCATCGAATTTCTTATCAGGAAAGAATCTCGCCCATTGTAATTGATTTGCCCATTCTATACAATGTTCAGGAAGTCTAGGAGTATTTGCAATAGTACAAACAGGATATGTTATTTTAGGAGAAATTAAATCTAATGAACATTCAAAACACAGGCTTATAGTTGGGAGAATAACTCTTGATTGTCCACGTAAACCTTCGGTACCTCCATCAATCAAGGGAATCAATATATCATCGTCAACTAGTGCCATTAAAGTTGCATTAATCCACCTTCTTGCTTCAATTGAATCTAATCCAGAAATAACCACAGTGAATTGACGATAATATTCTTGTGGTTTATCTTGAATTTTCCCAAAATAAGGAGTTATCTTTAAATTCAGATCACCAATACGATCAATTATCGCCTGTGATGCAATTTTAGCTTTACTTTTACCAATATCTTGAGGTTGGAAAAGAAACTGTCGATTAAGATTGGATAATTCTATAGTGTCCATATCTATAACATGGATATCTTTAAATCCTGTCAATGCTAAATTCTTAAGAATTTCACAACCCAATCCTCCAGCACCAATAACTAAGACTTTACTAGTAGCAAGTGAAACAAGGGAATCTTGAGCGTTGTATTCATCTGGAACTTCATTGAATGGTCCTGGCTTCTCTACAAGTGGCAATATTGATGAAAGATCTCTCATATTTCTTGGTTGTTGTTGTTATTTTTATTGTTGTTGTTGTTGTTGCTGATGATGATGATGTTGTTGTTGTGTTGTTATTGTTGCTGTGATGTGGTTGTTGCAACTGTTGTATATGTGGTAGTTTGCAGTTTGTAGAATTTATATGCGGGAAGTTATAGGTTCTTTTTTTTTACAATATGCGTGTATAATCTACCAACATGGTTTTACATAAAAATGTAGATTCTCTAGCTATATAAATATATTCTTTCTATGTAGGTGTAGGAGTAGAGTTATTCTGCTCTGGTATTGATGATGGAACAGTGTCAGTACTATTATCTACATGTAATCGCTTATTTTGAACTATACTATGAGGCATTCCAATTCTTTTCCCATGTACTCCACCATGTAAAGGACTAAAACTTCTACCACCTTTTAAATGATTACTATTGGAGTATATCATTTGCACATCAGTTCTTTTGATAGGCATTGATCTGGTTGGATCTACAGTACGTCGAATATTTGGTGATACAAATTTTGCATCAAATTGAGGAACACTATTTGCACTAGGAGATTGTTGAAGTAAATTTGCACCTTTAGCACTAACAAACATAGGAGAAGTTGTAGTAGGTTCTGATGAGACTACTGGTGGTGTTGGATTTGTTGGTAGGTCATCTTCTGCCATATCGTCACTAAAGGGAAATGAATCATCAAAATCATCAAGATCTGATGCATGATCAATTATTTTAGTCGGCAGTTTGGGAGTTACAAGTACTTGCTGGAAGTCGTGCTGTTTTTGTTCTAGTGGTGCTGATAATTGTGGTGTGGATCTTGTTAGAACTGGATGAGATTTTAACTGTGGGCGTTGTGATGATTGTTGTGCTGATTGTTGTGCCTGTTGCTGTTGCTGTTGCTGTTGCTGTTGCTGTTGCTCCTGTTCCTGTTGTTCCTGTTGTTCCTGCTGCTGTCTTTCAATAATCTCCTTCTTTCTTTCTCTTTCCACCAACAAAGGATCTCTATGAAAATTTTCATCTTGTAAATCAGGTGGTGGTAATTTAACTTTTTGCATTTTAGCAACAATCGTTTTATCGTATAAACAATTCCCCAAAACATTCCCAAAACATCTTAAACACCGCTTTACACCATCCGTAAATGCTTCTTTCTTACATTTCTCAAATGCCATAGCTTTGCTCTTAGCATTATCAATATATCCATATCCAAAATCTTCATGATATGTACCATCCTTCACGGTGACGCGTACTACAACAGACAATCCCATTGAAAATCTTCCTGTATTTCCATGAGTATCGAAATAATCTACTTGTGTTGAAATTAACTCTGAATTCCATCCATTAAAGCCAAAGATTTCATTAGCTAAATTAAGTGCTTTCCATCCTTCAATATACAGAACTTTAGTTCCGTTTCCTCCTGGTCTAAAACTAACATATTCTGGACCAAGAACTTTATTAAGTTGAGTTTGAATACGCGTTTGTTCTGCTGAAGTATATGGTATAGGTTTGAATGTGCGTGGTGTAGTAGCTGGTCTTGCTGGAGGAGGAGGTGGAGGTCGTGAATAGTTCCCATTCATGTTGTTCATTGTGATTGATTCAAGAAGAAGTAGGTTCGGTATTTAGATTCTGTTTTTTCTTACGCGCAACAATTTAGAAATTTTATATCCGAAGTATAGAACCAGGTCTTATAGTAACTGGATTCTGTTAGAATGACTGATTCAGCCGAATATAGTAGTAAACACATTAAGATACGGCATACTGAAACTAATTTGTTTGTCAGTGTAGTACTCCCCCATGAAGCACTTGAAGCTATTAGACTTGCCCAAGTTAAAATTAAATCACCTACCAAGAAGCAATTAATTGCATCTACACGAATAGTACAAGTTGAAAAATATAATCATTTATTAATGACAGAAGAACGGAAATTAAGATATTCTAAACGAGTATCATCAAGTAGTACTACACCTACTTCACCCACTAAAAAACATGTTAGATTTACTATATAACTTTTATACATCCAAACTAGAAATTAAAGTAATATTATCTCCTTTTAGTAATATTCGTCCAAGTTCTTCTTTTGCACCTGTAGTAGTTGATATTTCAATAGCATCATCTATAACAATATTCATAAACTCATCAAATCCTCGAATTTTCCCTTGAATTCGCAGTTGAGTTTGCTCATATAACCATATAGTTACTTGTGATTGATGTTGAAGGAATTTAAATATAAGATTGATTGGTGGTAATGTTGATTTCTTTTGTTTTGATGACATTGTCTTGTTGTTTGTATATGTTGTAGTGAAGGAATCTGTTGATGAGTTTAGCCTTTTTTTTTCCTGTATAGATTTTACAACTTTTTTGTTTACATTTAGGTAGTAGGAGTAATGGATTATAAGCTGCTTTTTATTCAATGGTTAGAAGAAGAAGCTATATCAGCTACTAAGAAAGGTTCAAAACTTGCATTGTTATATAATCGAGCATTAGATCAAGTTCGTAGATTCCCTCAGGAAATAACAACGCTTAAAACACTAAAACTGATTAAATTTGTTGGTGAAAAAACAGCTACTATATTAAAATGGAAATTAGTTAAACATTGTGAAGCTGAAGGAATAGAAATATCACCTACATTCGATCCAGAGCAGGAACCTCTGATTCAGCCACCTATTAAAAAACCAAGAAATTCTAAACCAAGAACATATATCCCTAAATATCGTTCAGGCGGATACGCGATACTATTAGCATTATATCATCATGATAAAGCAAATAGAGGTATTTCCAAAGAAATACTTATTACTCACGCGTCAAAACATTGTGATCGTTCATTTACAAGTAATCCTGCCTCTTCGGATTTTTATTCTGCTTGGAATTCAATGAAAACATTGATAAATCATGATTTAGTAAGTTGTAATGGCCGTAGTCCAAAATTATATTTCTTAACTGATGAAGGGAAAGAATTGGCTGAGAAATTACGACTGACTGTTGATATGTCGTCGTCTCCAATCACTAATACACAACCTGAAGTATCGTTTGATAATGGGTTAAGATATATGTCTTCTCCATTGACTAGAAAGGAAGTAACAGTAGTTCACGACATTACTAATAGAATATATAATGGTACGAAATATGAAATCTGGAAGCAAGGAGAATATGAAATTATATTATGTTTAGATAATCGAGAAATTCGATCTAAACAAGATCGAGATTTCTTTCCAACCAGACTTGCACAACTAAATACTACATGTCAAGTAAGGCCACTCATTGTAGGAGATGCAATTTGGATAGCTAAACATAAACAAAGTAATAAAGAAGTTGTATTAAATTATATATGTGAACGTAAAAGACTTGATGATTTAGTGAGTTCTTTAAGGGATGGTCGATTTCATGAACAAAAATCACGATTAAGGAAAACCGGAATGAAACATTATTATTATTTAGTTGAGGATTTAGCAGGAACTGGTTTCACTGATATAAATGGAGATTCTTTAACAACGGCAGTTTCCGCTACAATGACCACGTCAAGATTATATCTTCGAAGATTTCGAGATATTGATGAAACGACAGCATTTTTGGCATCTACAACAAAAGTAATTTCGCAACTTACATCTACACTCCTAATTATAAAACCTAGTGATTTAAAAAATCAACAAGAATATACTACACTCTTACGCTCTTTTAGAGAGAAGTTTGAACCAAAATATGAATGTGTACATCAATTCCAAACATTTCAAGATATGTTAGGTAAAACCAATGTCATGACAGTAAAAGAAATGTTTATTCTTATGTTGATGACCATAAAAGGTGTTTCTTTGGAAAGAGCAATTGTAATACAAAAACGATTCCCTACACCTAAACTGTTGATTGAATTTTACAATAATAAAGGTGATAAAGATCTGTTGATGAAGGAAATGGATAAGTTAGGACTTGTAGGGAATAAGAAAATAGGTAAAGCTATTCTGGAAAGAGTATTTGAAGTATGGGGAAGTAAATAGTATATAAACACTATTATTATACTATATTAATAGTATATTAGTAGTCGTGTACCCCTGCACAAAATCAACAACCATTTTTTTTTTTAAGTAAAAAAAAATTTTCAAAAACTTAACCAGTAAACTCCAGTATCAACAATAACCATGCGTGGTAGATTATTAAAATATGGAGGTCGTTCAGGTATCCTCCCTAAACAACGTCCTATATTTAAAGGACCAATTCGTAAACCTACTCCACATGAAGCAGCAGAATATGCTAAAATCCCTCAAGGTATAGTTGAACCATTACTTGTTCCTAAACATAATGGGAAACCTTTACCTCGTAATCCACCACCACCAAAAGTCATTACTGTTGAACAAAGAATTAAACATGTTATTGATCGAGCTAGTGAACAAGATCTGAAAATTGATACTAATAATTTCACCAGTGAACAAAAATGGAAATTAAAACGAGATGCTATTCGTCGAGAATTCTTGAGGGAAGCTTATATTTCAGAGGCCAAGAGATTAGCTGAGATTGATAAACGTAGTGAAAATTTAAGACTTCGTAATCAAGAATTGAAAAAGAAAGAACAAATGGAATTATCTACTCAAGACAAATATACAGTACATATCCCAACTATGGAAAAATTATTGTCGGAAGGTTTAGTTAGACCAAGAACTCAAGAAGAAAATGAATTATTACATGCAAGAAGAGCTTTAAATCGTCGTGCTAAGGAATTAATTCACCAAGAAACTAAAGCTAACAATTTATTAGATTTATATCATGCTGCAGGAAATTTCATTACCAATGAAACTGAATTAGATGAAGCAATACACAAGGCATTTGAAGTAGAAATTAGTAAATTTGCAACACAGGAAACTGCTGTAGAAGCTAAATTATATACTCCTAATTTGGGTAGATTAACTAATGATATTAATGAAGCATTAATTACTGATCAAGTATTGGGACAAATTAATGGAAAACCTGGTTTAGATCAAATTAAAGAGATTTTAAGTGGAGAAACTGAAAAGACTAAAAGAGAAGTAGAAATGAATTTAAATGTATAGATTGTATATAGTATAACATATTAATTCATAGTAGATCTTAGTGAGTCTTAGTGAGTATTAGTGAAGCTTGGTAAACCTTGGTGAACCTTAGTGAATCTTAGTGAACCTTAATAACGCTTTATAACCCTCCATAAACCTTAATACACCTTAATACACCTTAATAACCCTTTATAAACCTTAATACACATTACTAGTATATCTAATATCTAACTCATGATATTTCTGTCCTGCATATAACTCCATCACCACCATAGAAAAAAAATTGAAAACCATACCTTTAGAATAACCCCTCTAGACCAACAAATATACGCGTTATGGACATTTCAAATAAGATGAATAGTTATCAGTACATCTTCAATAAGGTAATGAATAAACGATTGAAGTTTATTCTTAACATTAACTTGATTCTTGCAGTTATCTGTTCAATTAGTTTGAATTTACCCTTTGGTCAGTTTTGGTGGAATCTAATCCTTACTATATCTATAAGAGGACCTGTATTATTCACTGCATTACTGTTAATTCGTCAAGCAAGAAAGAAATTTTCTACAGTTGATTATTCCATACATAAATCTTTAGGTGGTCAAATATATCATAGTTTATTTCTGATGGTATTTATCAAATATAGTTTGTTCTATATTATATCAAGTTATTTAATTCATATGATTTATATATTTCAATTACCAATTGTGTTTGAATATTATCTACTTTCAAAAGAATATAGGAAAAACCCCTTGATTAACGATGAATGGGTTTATTATTGGTATTGTCCTTTGATTGTTGCCTTGATATATAGTAGTCATCATTTAATATTTCAAAGAAACAGGTTACAATTAGAATATGGAAATAGTAAAAAGACTCCAGAAAAATATTTGTTCACACATATACCACAACTAATTGGTCATTCCTTGGGATTGTCTATTATAATTGTTGTTTTGTGTCCATTGACTTATTATTTTGTCAAACCAATCATTTACAAATCAAATATCTTGTTGATACTTGCCTTAGGACTTGATCCAACAATCCCTCCTTCAAACACAAGCATCTCAACCTATTTCCATTTAGCATATATTTCATATACTACATATCTTATGTGGGAAATATCCAATCATATATTTGAAGTATATGCTACAATTGGATGTCTTGATGGAAGCAAACCAATATCGACATATCTGTCAGATCCAATCAATTGTCTACTTTCAGGATTACGTAATGTTGATCCACAATATCAGTTAAGTCGTGTAACAGCATTTCAAGAATTAGCATATATTTCAAAAGCCACAAATCCTGAAAGTGTTAAGCTACGAAATGCAATATATAACGCGAGAAATAGAAAGGGATATTTATGGCCTGCAATTTTTGATGAATGTTCTTTAGTTATTAAGGAATTAACTGATCGTGTAAATTATCGAACTACTCATGATTTAAAGGCTTTACAAAAGGGGAAACCAAATAATGATACTTCATTTGAATTTAGTAGTAAAGACGAGAATATCTTTGGTAATTCATTTGTAAAACTGAAACCAGTTTCTCCCGTGACTAATATAAAAGAATATAAACTGGAACAGAAACAAGTTCAATCGAAATTTATTTGGATTAAGATATTACTTGAGAATTATAAGATTTCCTTTCCTACAAATCATAAATTCTTAGCATCAATAAAAAAACAATACACAATTATATGTGAATCATATAATAAGATAACTATATCATTTTTAAATACTTGGATTGGAATATTCTTTCGTACTACACTTAAAAGAGATACAGAATCACGAGTGATTAATCCAGTTAATTTTGGTAATTCAGTAATTGCCGTTACTAATTTACTTATACATTCAATTGAAGAAGATAAGAATAATACCATAACTGCAAATGATGTATGTCAAGTATTAAATCTTTTTGAAAAACCAATTAGAGCATGTTCAAATTATATTGATTATATTCCTGCGTCTGTATTTATTAACAGTAATGAAGACACAAAGAATAATCTTATTGGTATTATTCATGATTTAACTATGCATGAATTTTATGAATTATGTGTTAAATTCAATGGGAAATTAAATGATTTAGTATTAACTCCAAGAACTTATAAATTAGCTAAATGGGTAATTGATGTTGCCATTGCAGAACAACAACAACAACAACAACAAAAGCAAAACTAAATTTTTTGCATTTATTTAGAATTATACATCTCCTTCTCTATGTAATGTATCTAATAAAACTGGTTTTAACACTTCATCATCAAATCTTGTAAACCATTTAGCATGTTCTTCAGCACTTAAAAATGCACCTAATACTCCAGGAGTACCACCATCTGATCTATTTCGATTATGATTAGGAGGTGTATTCATAATTAAATCATCAACATCACCCGTTATTAATTCACCTTCATCAAAAGCATCTAATAAATCAGGATGGCTATTTACACTACTTGAAGAATGATTTCTATTTTGTGTTGCATCCTTATAATGAGTTTGAGTATGAGTTTGAGTTTGATTTTGACTTTTCCTTACTCCCATAATTGGATTAGTATTTTGCAGTTGTGATAAAGATATTCTTGGAGCTTCAATCTCAAATTCATCATCACTTTCAGCAGTTTCATCAATACACCCAGTTTTAATCCCTAAAATTTCCAACATTGATGCTGTTGTACCTCCAAATAAAATTACCGTTAATACCACAACCACTAATACTGTGGCTAACAAAGTCCATTTGGCTTCACCTTGGAATCCCATGGCTAATGCTACTCCAACAGCACCTCTTAAACCTGCCCAAAAAATCATCATCTGATAAGAATGAGAAATTTCATCAGGAATAGCTGAAGAATTCATGCCACTGAATTTCTCAAACCTTGTTCTAAATAAAAAGTTGAGGAAATTGGATAATGGAAATACAGCAGAGTATCTCGCAACACATATCGAAGCAAATGTTATAATTATGAGTAATGGCTTGAAAACTAATTCCACTTCAGTAAATAATGAAAGTCCTAAATATATAAAGATGAAGTTTTCCAGTAATTGAGCTAATAATTGAAAAATATATTTTGTAGCAATTTGAGTACGTCTTGACATATTAAAATAAGCATAATGTTTTAATGTAATTCCGCAAAATAATAACGAAACAATTCCTGACATATGAGCACCATTTGAAAAGAAATATGATTCATAAGCAAACAACAATATTAAACATGTTTCAATTTGTGGATATCTTCTAATATGAGAATGTTTTAAAATTAATGCCACAAATATTCCTACAAGAAATCCAATAATTGTTGATATAGTAAATGTCATTAAGAATAATCCTATCCCTTCAAAAAAAGATGAGAAATGTACTGGATGTCCATGGAATTTCTGACATGTTTCAAACATAACAATAGATATAGCATCATTCAATAAAGATTCTCCAAATATAATAGTATATAATTTTGGATCAACTTTGTAAGCATTGAAAATTGATAAAATTGTCACAGGATCAGTAGCTGACAAAGTTGCTCCTACAGCTAATGCATCAACAAATTCTAATTTAATTCCATCTAGTCCTAATTTCGTCCATATATATAAAATAATCCCAACAACTAAAGCCGAAATAAATGTACCTGGGATGGCAAATGTTAAAATTGAACCAATATTTCGGAAAAAATTAGCTTGATGCAATTCATATCCACTATTTAAAATAATTGGTGGTAACAAGATATTAAAGAAATATCCTGGTTTAAATTTAACAGCATCTTGAATATAGTGTCCAGGAGACATTCTAATAATTAATCCAACAAACATCCCACAGAAAATTGATAATACAGTTTCATGTACAGCTTTAATTTTCCTTTGTTGTAAGAAATATGAAGACCATAATGCACTAGATAATAAAAGCAACAATATAAATAATGCCCAAGAAGAATAGATTTCATTTTCCACAGGATTAGAATCTTCAAGATCTTCATCAGGAGTAGTTAAATCAGGAGTATCTTCACCTAAATCTAACGCTCGCTTAATGAGTAATTTAGCAGCATAAAGTGTTAGACTGGACATTGTGATTGTGTTTAATACTGATGTGTTAATTTGTTGATTTGTTTGTTCGTTTGTAATTGAAATCTGTTGAGCAGTTTTTTTGTGTGTGAACGTTTTTTTTTTGGTTTGGCTTATCAGGGATAAGTGACAACAAACAAGTGACAACAAGTAAGCATCAAGTTACGAGGGGCTAGATTATATTAGCTAGATGTTTCTGAGTTTAGGTAATAGATTGAGCAAATAGTCATACTAATCTCCAGATTTTCTTGAGATTTTGACAAACATTTTGTAAAAGATGAATATGTAATTTGTAGAAACGTTTGAATTCCTTGGTTATATCTTGACTCGGATTAACACTCTAACACTTATACAAAAAGAAATAACAGGACACACACTCTTAACTAGGATTTTTTGTTTACTCATTCTGTTGTGCCATTCAAACGTTAACAGTAGTTAAATATATTCCTCTTATACAGTTTTCATATCTTACTCTTGCATTCCAGGAAAATACTTACCAGTTAGAAGAGAACCCCTTCTGACTACTTTTGACAATTGATTTAACAGTTATAAGGTTAGTTTGTACAGGTCTTTGCTTATAGATATGCTTAAACTATACTTTTTAAGTCAAATTCAATTTCAATGTATAGGATAAGTGGTAGAATACAACGTGTTGCAAAAAAAAAGGCCAAACAGAATAAGAATCTAGACAAACTGGAGAAAAACTCTATTTACCAAAACACAACTATTGTCAGATATTGAGGTACTAACATATTTAGCACATAGATTGACTTATGCAAGGTAGAGAACTGAAACTTTGGAGATCTGAATCTTTAGAGAACTGAAAATTTAGAGAACTGAAACTTTAGCAAACTGAAAATTTAGAGAATTGAATCTTCAAAAGACTGATACAAGATAAAACTCATTTCGGAATTATGTAATGATAAGGAATGCTTCTACATTCACACACAGTTTAAACAAATACAAATAATTCCTCATAAATATTCTACTTGAGATAGCAAAGTAATAGCTACCCCAACTCGCCAGAAGCCCATGACAGAATGTATTATCTCTTATCAATCAAACATGTTGTTGTTCCCTGTATCTACCATCGATCAAACATATTGTTCCCTGTATCTGCTGCAGAATGAAACCCCAACATACTCCATCCCAGCAAATTAGTCTAATTAGTCTACCAAGATCCAACCACACGTAAGTCATATATTTTTTTGCGACATTGAGGGTCTCTTGTCAACACGCACACCCAAGCCACATGGGAGGGGGGCGAACAATGCCTAATAACATTTTCTTGGTTATTGTACTACATTTCCTCCTGTTAAAATAATATACAGATGTTTAATATTTTAAAATAATGCTTAACATACCCTTTTTAGAGTTTTAAAATTTTGGTTAACTTCTAGAAAGGATTCCAAATCAAAGTGAAAGAAAACGTTAAAAAAAATCTAAGAATTTCTTTTTATTGATCGACGACATTTATTTTTAGATACAGTCAAAATTTAAAATGAAACACAGAGACATTTTTTTAGCAGCAACAAACAATAAAAAAAAGAAAGAAAAAAAAAGTTCTAAATTTACCTTCACCACACTCAATACAAAGAGAACCGATTTGACTTCTTTTGGGTATATATATCCTGTAAAGTATCATCACCACATTCGCTTAACCCTTCAACATAACTATTACTAAAAAAAACTAGAAACAACAGAAAAAACTTGTGATTTTATAAAAATACATTCCTTGTTTGACTAAATCCACGTTTCTATTTACCTTTATTGTAAACTCAACTTTAAAAATAGCAATAGGTTTTACAAATGTCCACTAAGCAACAGAAACTTGAAATGATGAAACAATCGTTTTATTCATCTTCACAAATCAATCCCAATTTTTCTTCAACAAATTTATCCAAAATTAACTCTCCACTACCAAATAGATTAGGGTATGTTATACCTACACCACCAATATCAAGAAATCCAAGTTTAAATTCAGTTCATCAGCAACAATCTAGTGGATTATTTCAATTGTTGACTCCTCCTGTTTCAAAACCTTCCTCACCAGAACTAAAACCAGTTAAGGAGAATGTTCAAACAAGTTGGATACCTCCTATTGATTATAAAGTTACTATGTTATGTATAGCATGGTATTTTACATCAATTATTTCAAGTAATTCAACAAAATTAATTTTAACAAATTTCCCATATCCAGTTACATTAACCCAATTTCAGTTCTTACTTAATTCAACCTTATGTATTATAATGTTATTGATACTAGGTGTAAAACAAAATTGGACAAAGAAATTACCTTTAGGTGTACTTCCTGATACTTTAGATATTAAATCTTTGATCACTCCTACTTCATTAATTATAAATACTACTTTACCAATGGGATGTTTTCAATTTATTGGTCATTTAACAAGTCATAAAGCAACTTCATTAATCCCTGTATCTTTAGTACATACTATAAAATCACTTAGTCCTATAATGACAGTATTAATCTATCGAAGTTTATATAATAGAAAATTCCCTGAAAGAACTTATATCACTTTAATTCCTTTAATTACGGGAATAATGATGACATGTTATAAACCATATTCTAATACTTCAAATGGATATACAACAGGTCTTTTATTTGCCTTATTTTCAATGATTATATTTGTTAGCCAAAATATATTTGCTAAGAAAAGATTAACTATTGAACCAGATTTACCTATGGCTAAAAAATCACAAAAATCACAAAAAAAATTAGATAAATTGACTATTCTATTTTATTGTTCAATTATTGGTTTTATATTTACAAGTCCAATATATATCATGTCAGAATTATTCAATAAAAATCCAGTCTCGTTATTTGAATTGAATGGATATGTTTTGTCAATAATATTACTTAATGGTATAAGTCATTTTATTCAATCTTTACTTGCATTTCAAATTTTGGGTATGATCAGTCCTATAAATTACTCAATAGCTAATATTCTTAAAAGAATATTCATAATTTTAATTTCATTTATTTGGGAATCTAAACAATTTACAAAATTACAATCTATTGGTTTATTAATTACTTTATTTGGATTATATGCTTATGATCGATGGGGAACTCAAAGATGATACATAGTTTAGTTTAATAAAATTCAATTCGCTTAACTTCGTTATCGCTGCGTCAAGCGTTTAATGTCCTTCAGCATTTAACATCTTCTTGAAAATATCACCAAAGGCAACCATAAATACAGTTTGCCAAACTCCTAATCCAATTCTTGGAGTAACTCCTCTATATAAACCTTTAAGACCATGACCTTGATAAATATATTTCAAAGCACCTACAACAGATAAATTCTTAGGTCTGTTTGGATCATTTGTTTTTGATTGCATTTCAACTCTAATAACTTCAATTGGTTGATTCCAAGCACTTAATCCACCACCAATTACACTACTGGCAATTTTCTCCCATGCAGATAATTTTTGATTTTCAGATTTACCAGATAATTTACGTATAGTTTCTTCAGCCAATCTTGAGAAACCAAATCTTGAACCCCAGTTAGTCATTTGTCTAATAGCAACAGCATTCACACCTTTATTAATCCCTCTAATCCCTTCATGTTTATAAATTTCTTTAAATACTTGGAAAGAAGTTTGTGTTGGAGTACCCGTAGCTGCTTGTTTTGCACGAGTAATCTCCACAGTTTTCATACATGTACAGAAACCCATAGTTAAATAAGCTTGTGCTAACCCACCAGTAACACCACCTCCCATACCGGCAAGAAATGGGCTAACTCCCATAGTTTTAAATCGATACTCAGCTTCAGCAGAAACAAAAAGTAATACAGCACCTTTAGTACTAGCTTCAATCCAAGCCCAAGGAATTAAACCTTGATAGAACCCCAAGATACCACCACGAGACCAAACAAATCTTGCTGCTTGAGGCATAGTGAATGATCTATTGGCAGCCATGGTGGTTTTAGTAACTTCTAAAGGTTGACCTAATGTGGTCACTTCAGCGAAATTTAACCCAGCTCCAAGAAGAATATTGGAGAAATTAACTGGCTGTTTCTTGATCTCTTGAGTCATTACTATTACAGTGTTATTACCTTGGATGGAAAAGAACAACAGATCTAATCTTGAAGAATTACTGGACAAAAAAAAATGAGTGTGAAAAAAAACAAAAAAAACAGATAACTAAATCCGGCATATAACGAAACTGGTTTTAGCCTTGCAAAGTTTGGGGTAATATCGTATCGCGATGGAAAGAACCCCCATATTAAACAAGTAATAGCTTATATAAACTATTCCGATATTTTCCGGTACTAGTTATGTTCATCTTGGATAATTGTAATTATATATTTGGAATGTCATTGTTAGAGATGACCTGGGCATGGCATAGAGAATTAAACTTTTCGGCTCCGTGATAAGCATATTACATGAGTCATGTACTGCATATAATTAGTATCTTAGTTAATGAAAAAAACCGGATAGAAGGTATAGCAACCCTACCTCGGAGATTTTAGGAATTGTTATGTTTTTGTTGTTAAACATAACTTGATTTACTTAACTTAGGCCATTAGTTTATTGCATCTGCCACAATGGGTGGGTAGGTGGGGGGGGGGGGTGTTCTGTATAATTTCTTTTCAAAATTTCTTATCAAGGGTCCTACTGATGAAGTTCAAGTAGTACAGTGTTTTTCAAATTAATGCAAACTAGTGCGACATTTATTTTCAAACCACACGAAAAATAAATTTACACAAATCCTCTAACCAACTGAGTCGGAATGCCTAGTAATTAAAGTAAGTTAATCACGTGGTATGCAAATAGTTCTCTCAGAATTCTCAAACGTTGGTATGAAAAGAATGTCCCGTTAGTTTGAAATAATTTAAAAAACACAGTACCACAGGTGAACGAAAAAAAAATCCTTGGAGTTTACTCATAGATTAATGTTTTACAATAAAGATAAGATTTCTATTTTTTTTGTCAAAGAAGCAGTCAATTAGGGAAAAAAAACAATCAAGAAGATAATACACTTTAATATTGGCACCTTCTTCTTTTACGTTTTGCAAAAAAACTGATTTCTCGAATCTGTGATAATTTGGTAGCGAGGTCAATTTTTTGGGTGCAATACATGTTTGGAAAGAAAATGTTGGAGTGGTGAATAAGGACAATTATCAAAACACCATAAACGTCGGTAAGTCCTGGTCTAATCCCCATTAGATTGTTTAGAAATTTTTTATTAATTTAAT
Source organism: Spathaspora arborariae UFMG-19.1A (assembly GCA_000497715.1). Lineage (NCBI taxonomy): Eukaryota > Fungi > Ascomycota > Pichiomycetes > Serinales > Debaryomycetaceae > Spathaspora > Spathaspora arborariae. The sequence continues at coordinate 109,143 of KI547138.1, forward strand.
TATATAAACTTGATAACATATCACCAACCACTGATAATGAATTTATAATCCCATTCATACGTGACTATTTACCTCGTCTTCCTGACGATATTATATTTCAAATATTTGATAAACTACCAGTGGAACAGGGTATTGATTTCTTTATAGATTTTCCTAATAGAACCATTCAAGATTTTCTTTTTCAACATTATTACTCTGGAAACTTTTGTTTTTCATTTCAAGGTATTTCTTCATACCACAATCCAATTTGGAGTGATAGTGATGATAAGCTGGTTAAATTAGCTACATTTACTGGAGAACGACAGATTAGCCGGGGTATAGATTTTCTAAACAAAGTAATTCCCAGGAAATTAGTTCTTATTGATAAAGTTGATTTTAATGAGGTGAAAAGTGTATTGAAGTTGGAATGTATTAGAAATATTTCTGAGTTAGCAATTATAATCGAGGAGATTGAGCTTACAACTAAAGATTTTTATGATTTGATTTCATTAAATAATTTAGCAAAATTACATTTGGTTAAAATGGATATTAGCTGTATTAAACCTAGATCAAGAAAAGATGGGCTACCGTTACGTAACCACGGGAGGCTCACCGAAATTTCTTTCTCCTATTTTGAGGGTATGAATGATCTCCATGAGTTTGAATTTCCAGAAGGATTAACAAGTCTTCACTTGCGGAATGCTGAAGGAAAAATTAATGTATCTAAATCAATGATACCTAAACTGGTCCAGCGGCTTGATATAACAAGTCTCAAAGGTTCATTTAGGGTATTACGACCTAAATTACCACCTCACTTGACTGTACTTCGGTTATATGATGGTACATTGAGCATCATCAGAGTTGACGACTTACCAATTAGGTTGGAGATATTGAATCTCTCAGCTAATAGACTTGAAAGAGTAGTGGGTAAACAATGGCCTCCTAATCTAAATCAAATGGATCTATTTGAGAATCTGTTAAATGATACTGGGTTGGAATTAATTAACAGTATAGGGTGGCCCGAAGGTTTAACTAGTTTAGATCTTCAACGTAATCTGATATTTCGAATTGAGTATTTAAAATTACTACCGCCTAGTTTACAAACGTTAAATATAGCAGAAAATCCATTTAAATGGCCAGTTGACGAAGTGTTCAAATTTCCTTGTAATTTGAAAACTTTAAACGTGTATCGATGTCGAATAAAAGATTTACAATATATAAAATTCCCTTCATCGCTTGTGGATTTGAATCTAGGAGATAATAAATTCTCCGATATATTATCCTATCCTGATTGGAGTTCACTTATCAATTTGCGTAAATTGGATGTATCATACAACCCAATTTCCAGTTTTGATAATTGGGTTATTCCCCCTAATGTGGTTGAATTAGATTTACATGGTAATCCTATTGAGAGATTGACCCTGAAATTCCCTCTATTTATTCCAAATTATAGTTTTCATGTTGTTGAATTAAATTTGAGCGGTTGTAGTC
>KI547138.1:111199-246154 GCA_000497715.1 Spathaspora arborariae UFMG-19.1A
CGTCGTGATGTTAATTGTTTACATGTTTTTGAACGATGCTACACTCTGAACCCCACAAAAGAATCATATACAGGATATACTGGATGTAGGTGTAGTTTTTAGTTCACAATATAAATTGTTAATTGCATGAGTTCCACCCCTCAATAGCTCTTCGTTTAGGCTACTTGTAGATGGATATCTCTTTCTTTATAGTTGTAATATACATAAAAAACTTCTGCAACAAATAGAAAATTGGTTTATCATAGTGATAATAAATACGTTTTCAAATTCTCCAAGTATGTAAGATCATTCTCATCTTTCATGTTGAATGGTTTTCGATTCGATTCTGTCCAAAATTGAAACCCGTCTTTCCTATAATCATCTAAATGAGAGTGTTCAGGAATGAACTCGTATTTATCCACGACATCTTGTTTATCAAGTATACTTGCCAATAAATAAGTCCAACATTTTGCTGTTTCAGTATGATTATATCCCCCACCACCTAGAATCATTGTCGAAATACCATTAAACTTATCCAAAACCAATTTAATCACACTGAAAAATCCCTTTATTGTCAAATTCCATTCATAATGAAAATCAGTGGCTAACCCATCACAACCAGCCTGAATTATAATACATTCAGGATCAAACTTTGTCATAATCGGAATGACAATTTGATCAATTATATACATTAAACTATCATCACCTAATCCATGTCTAGTAGGAACATTATATCTAAACTTATCTGAACTCTCTAAACTCCCAGTACCTGGATAGAACCCTTTATCATACCTATGAATCGAACATGTTGTGACATTTCGTGATTGGAAATATGCATTTTCTACACCATCTCCATGATGTAAATCTAAATCTAAATAGAAAATCCGTTTATAACGTTGTCGAAGATGGGTTATTCCTAGTACAATATCATTTATATAACAAAATCCGTCTGCTCTCCTCTTTCCACAATGATGACGTCCACCATAGTAATTAATCACTATTGAATTTGGATTGGTGATTAGTTTATGAGCAGTTGAGATTGTTGATGATGCAGTTAAGATAACATAGTGGGATATGAATGGGAACGGATAACAATCGTATTTAAGTCCGTATTCTTCGTCGTCCAACTCTTCTTCTTCTTGTTGTTGTTGTTGTTCTTCTTCTAGATCTTCCATTTCTTCCATTTCTTCCATTTCTACGTCGGATTCCATCTCATCGCGAGGCCCAAACACGGACATTTTTACTATTTCCAGTAATTCATCAAACTCATCAGTACTACAATCTAGATCATATCGTCTCTTTAACAAGCAAGCTATGAATTTACGATCATGATATTTAATCAATTCATCACGAGTAATTCGTTGGATTGGAATAATACCATTGACTAATTTATCTAATTCATAAGCTTGAATTAGAGAAGTAACTAGTGATTGTCGGCCTTCATTTGAAGGAAGTAAATCAGTTATACGTGATAATTCCTCCAGAAATGTAATATATACTGGTGATTTATTCATGGATTTAGCCTTGACATTATTCCACAATGTTTAGGTTTCTGATATTTCGGTGAGCCGCACATGGTGTGAAGGCGGTTTCCGTATTGGGCCAAGTTTTGTCAGAATACATGTATAAACGGATTTAACATAAGTACACGACTAAATTGGGCTAGGATACAGAAAGAAGCAAACCCCAGAAAAAATAGTTTGATAGCATATAGTACCTATGTTTAAATTGTTTTTGGTATTAGCGTATGTAGTGCTTGTAGGAGCTACTAGTGTACCTACTGGTTGGATCAAACATTATGTAGATGGTACATTCTTTGTTCCCGGAAACTTTACGGAAATAGAGTATATTTGTACGTTGGATACAGTGGAATTGGCAACTTGTCTAAATGTCAGTATCAACAACATCAATATATGGCGAAGCGTGCTTGACAATTATATGATCACTCCTGTGAACATTTCGGATTTCAATCCATCCTTATGGCTATGTTGTTTGGAAGAGCAAGATCTAAGTGCTATAGTTGGCGTCTGTGGCAGTGGATACAGCGAAGACTACCAATTGATACCGATACCATCAGATGGTAGTCAAATACGATGGCTTGGGTATCGGATCTTTGTTGATATGTCAGATACCGGTGAGAGTTTAGATACTGATGAGAGTTTAGATAAGCGTAATTGTTGTTAAGGGATCAGATACCTTGGGTTTTACCTTAAGACACTGCAATGTTACGGGTACTGTTAAATCCGGTTACCATTGGCCGAATGAGTGTTTGACAACGGGAACAAGCACAAGCACAAGCATAAGCAATACCAGGGCCAAGCACGACATCTGTTACCTACCCCTGAAAATGTTTATGGTTTTATAACCCTCTTTTTTCTTTAAGGCTTTTTAGTATTAGCTAGTATATAAAATAATTCCATGCAAGTTGTAACTTCATTTTTGAACTTCCAAAAACTTAAGATATTTGTATAACATTCTTGGTTCATTTTATTTAATTTTGCTATGTGAGTTTGCACAAGGAAAACTATACTGATATTTTTTTTACCTTTTTTGAAGTTTTCCTTTGACACTTACATCATGATACATATGCTTCCAGGAGTTAGCAAATAGTTACATTAGATATAGTCTTGTTCTTTTTGCAACTGGTTAATCTCCTCTGAACTAGGCAAAACTTTCAATGATGTACTACTTGATTATACCAGCATTATAATCTTCCTTTTATTTAAAACTAGTAAGAACCTCCACAACAAAATAAATAAAACTATTCCTAATAAATTCGAAAAAGCTTCCTATAATGCAAACTTTGCGCTACCACTACTATTTTATTTATTTTTTTATTTCCAAATTGAGGCGGAGAAATGAACACGAAAAAAAGAGAGGTTAAATCGGCAAATTGTCAATTACGATAACCAAATCATTTATCAAGATAGATACACACAATAAAGCATGGGACTCAAAAAAATATTTCAAAAGAAAGAGCCAACTGAGGCTGAATTACGAGAAGATTTAAATCGTGTGGGGATTTCTACTAAGTCTTCAAATGGTCGTCAAGAAAAATTTGGAGCATTTAAACATTATGCTCAAGAACGAGCACAGATGAAACCTGGGTTAGCACCTGTTAATCCTTATGCTAATATATCTCAACCTGGTGGGTCAGGCAATACCAACCCATATGCTAATGGAGGAGAATCTAATACTAATTCTGACCCTTATTCTCAACAATCTCAACAACTGAATCCATATTCTCAACAACCTCAGCAACCTCAACAACCTCAACGAAGTTCATACTCTCAACCACAAGGTTATGGAAGTAACCACAATGATCCATATTCTCGTTGTACTAGTAGGGATAGACCTGATGATACTGATTCTCTTGATTTAAATGCTATTCCTACTCATCCCATGCATACTAGTCGTAAACCAGTAAGGAAATATCGTCCTGAAGATGATGATTTAAATTTTCAAGAACATGATGAAGATGATCTTAATTTAGATCTTGAAGATTTGCCTGAACAAGAACAAGTTAATTCTGAAGATGAAGAAATTGAAGCTATTAAACAAGATATTAGATTTACCAAACAAGAAAGTGTTCAACTGACAAGAAATACTCTTCGTATGGCACAAGAAGCTGATGCATCAGGGACAAACACCCTTGGTATGTTAGGATCACAATCGGAAAGATTATATAATGCAGAACAAAATTTATTATTGGCAGATACTCAAACGAAAATTGCCGATGAAAAAGTTAAACAATTACATCGATTAAATCGTTCAATTTTTATTCCTGCTTCAGGTAACCCATTTAACAAGAAGGCTAGATTACGACAACAAGAAGAGAAAATTAAAGCCCAGAAATCACAAGAAAAATATCTTCGTGAATCCCACCGTCAAGAAATGTATGCTAGTGAACAAAGAATTAAACAAGGGATTACTAATAATGCCACAAATTCTGATGTTTATGCGAAATATCAAGGTGAGAAGGATTTACAAGCAGCTCAAAGGTATCAATTTGAAAATGATTCGGAAGATGATGAAATGGAAAAGGAAATTGCTGGTAATTTAGATCAAATTGGTCAATATACTAAGAAATTAAATCTGATGGCCAAAACTATGGGTAAAGAAGTTGAAAGTCAAAATGTTAGATTAAGAAAAATTGAAGAGGATGCTGATAGATTGGATATTAATGTTCATATGAATAATACTAGATTGAGTAATATTAGGTAGTAGTGTTGTTGTTTTTTTTATAGTGAATAAAATTAATTGTGAGTATTACAATAGTGAAATTGTTATCTGGTGGTGGCTTGTATTTTCTAAGCCATGTAAATGAATAAGGGCACAATATGGTATAATTTGCAGCTTAATTTAAAAACTCATGTTAAAACGACTTTTAGGACACAATATGCTACCAACCAAAAATTAGAGAGTAGAACGATGTGACAAAACTACAAATTACAAGCGTGGGGTAAGATAAGGTGATTTTTAAAAATCTTCGGGTGGTTAAGCACGTCACCCAGTTACGGAATACAAGAATATGATTTCGGTTACTTTGTAAGATGTTGTACAGAACAACAAAGGCAATCCCATTGTAGTGTCGTTTAACGTAGTAATTATTTCGCCCAACACTACTAATGGACTGGTTTTGTGCATAAAAGATCTAACTAAATTCATTACATACACATGAATCATAGTACAATGATTGGCCGGATGAACTCGGATAAAAACTAACCACATTGTAATCACGTGGAATTCTTTTAATATTTTTTTAGTATTTTTTTTTTTTGTCTTTGGTGCATTTCGCGATGATTCTCTTCGTCGTTTAGAAACAGACATAAAAATGAATTACTCGATTTTTGTTTGAATGGAAAATTTTAAACTTTTTTATTTGATCTTTAAATTTCTTTTTTGAGTAAAGAATTGTTATCAAATTCAAATTCCGGGAAATACAAAAATGACCTGCTTTTGACAGTTAATCAAAAAACAAGCGAACAGTGAAAAGCCACCCTAATGTAAGTAAGAGCAAATAAAATAGCCTTGCATCATACGGAGTATGAAAAATCAATTTGACACAAACTAACAATCGATAAATTCCGTTAGGAAACTAGTTTCAAACTCCCACATACCTTATTTTTGTATACAGGAGACTGTGAAACGTTGCAATCAAAATTTCTTGGAGGTTATATTCATCACAAGTGTATGGTGGTTGGTGGCGGTTGTTTTTTTTTGGCACTCCCTGATATCCAATTCTACCTCATTGGATTGTTGTACCTGAAACATCCCTTAAGATTTAGTTTCTCTGATAAGAATAGAGATGTGGGTGATGGCTTGAGGGGGTGCAAGTATATGTGTGGTGTTCTTTAAAAATAATTGTAGATATTTCACATGTGTTTGAGATACTGGATTATCCCTTGAAAAAAGATAATCGGTTTGCCTAATTCCGGTTTTTGTCTTTGTCTTAGTATTAAATTTCTTTTTAAGGTGAAAATATAAAAAAAAAAAGACTGAAAAAAAAAGTCGTAAAATTCGAAAATAAAAAAAACTGTTGTGTTTTTTTTTTTTTTCAGCCAACAAATTTTCATATAAATTTGATTAAGTTTCGGGCGATATTTTCAAATTTTACCAATAACTTCTTTTCCTTTTGTAAGTAAGGGAGTCAACAACAACAGCAACAACTAACAGATGTCTGCCACTACTGCTTCTTCATCCACTACCAGTGGATTCTCTTCTTCTACTTCTAAGATTGAAAAAAAGGGAAACATTGCAACATTACAAAACACCGTTTCCTCAAATATAACTGCCATTGATACTTATGGAAACACTTTCAAAGCTCCAGATTATACTATTAAGGATATTTTGTCTGTTATTCCTGCTCATTGTTATGAACGTAGAGTACTTACTTCATTTTACTACGTTTTCAGAGATATCTTCTGTATGGTTTCTTTAGGATTTATTGCTAATAACTATATTCAATATCTTCCTAATACTTATTTAAGATTCGCTGCTTGGGCAGGTTATATTTGGATGCAAGGTTTATTTGGTACTGGTATTTGGGTTTTAGCTCATGAATGTGGACATCAAGCATTCACTGACTATGGATGGGTTAACGATTTAACTGGTTGGGTTTTACATTCATATTTATTGGTTCCATATTTCTCATGGAAATTCAGTCATGGAAAGCATCATAAGGCTACTGGACATATTACAAGAGATATGGTTTTTGTTCCAAAGACTAAAGAACAATTTATGGAAAATAGAGGAGTTACTGATTTAGATGATATTGTTGGTGATTCTCCAATTTATACTTTAGCACAATTAATTTTCCAACAAAGTGTTGGTTGGTTAGGATATTTAGTGTCCAACGTTTCTGGACAAAAATATCCTGATTATAGTAAATTTGCTGTCAGTCATTTTAACCCAAATTCTCCAATTTTTGATAAAAAGGATTATTGGTTTGTTATTTTATCAGATATTGGTATTTTAATTCAATTTACTGTATTATATGTATGGTATAAGAATTTTGGTACATTTAATATTGTTGTCAATTACTTTTTACCTTATCTTTTAGTTAATCATTGGTTAGTTTTCATTACTTATTTACAACATTCTGATCCAAGAATGCCTCACTATGAAGCTTCTCAATGGAATTTTGCTCGTGGTGCTGCTGCTACCATGGATAGAGAATTTGGTTGGGTTGGTCCTCATATTTTCCATGATATTATTGAAACTCATGTATTACATCATTATGTTAGTAGAATTCCATTTTATAATGCTAGAGAAGCTAGTGAAGCTATTAAAAAAGTTATGGGTGAACATTATCAATTTAGTGATGAAAATATGTGGGTTTCCTTATGGAAATCAGCTAAATGGTGTCAATTTGTTGTTGGAGATAATGGTGTTTTAATGTATAGAAATATCAATGGATTAGGTGTTGATCCAAAGAAAAAGACTCATTAGATATGTAAAGCTAGAAATATATATATATATACTTGTATTTTTATTTTATTTTTTTTTAAATCATCATGTAGGTTTTTGTATGTTGTTTATATGTGATATATTCAACACCAAAGAATTTAACAAGAAATCCTTCTTCAAATTCAATACGAAGCTTGAAGAATTTCCAAAGTATATAACCACCAAATAACAACACTATGATATTGTTTAAATATAATTGTAATCCAATAAACCACCAAAAGAATCCAAAATAACTGGGATGTCGTATATATTTGTATACACCATGAGTTATCAATATATGGTTTTCAACCTTGTGATTACGTTGTATATAGTGATTGAATGATTCTCTAGCAGTATACATACTCACACTACGAATTATTTGTCCTATAATAGCTACCAGTAGTCCAACTAGATTTATTTCCTTTGATATATTCCAAAAGTAAACATGTAAAGAATGTTCTACAATCAGTAATATAGTAATTGCATGCATTTCCTTATCTTCAAGTATGAATGAATCATCATCAACTTCAGTAATGTTGAACAATACAGTGTTGACAAATTCAAGAATATAAAATGTTGTTAAGAAAAGAAAGTAAATGTTCAATTTGTAATATTGATGGTATGGATGTTGATATAATACAAGAAGATTGAATGCTATTGACATGCCTAAAATGAGTGATTTGAACATGACTTTAAGAAGATTCACCTTATTTGGATCATAAAAACCTCTTTCATCTTGTTCAGACATTTTGGACTTGTTCTGTTGATGTATGTATTGATCTGTCTGTCGACATTTACCTTTTTTTGCACTAGGATTTACATGTTAAATCACACGTTAAATCACACATTAAATTACACGTTAAATCCGCACGTCAAATCACACGTCAAGTATATTTAACTATATAAAACTCTATGTAATTTACAAACTCTTATTCATAAATCTTCTTTTGGTAAATGCCAACCAATGTTTACTTGGTCCTTCATTTTCACCATCTTGATAAACTCTCGTCAATAATCTATCACTTAATTCTTGTCTAAATTGCAGTAAATATCCTCTTAATAAATCAGCTTCATTTTTTCCTTTTGGAGGTAAATATAAATTATTTAAAGGAAATCCAATATCTCCAGGTAATTTAAAATCATCTAATGCTAAATTCATTAATACTCGTTGTCCTTCTTTAATTGTCATATTCTTAGTTAATTTATTTAAACAATCAGATATAAATAAAATTCCATAAATTAATAATCTATCTGAACCACCTTTAATTTCAAAGTTACGAAAAAACGAATTAGCTCTAAATAAATCAAGAGTCTCTTCAATTATATCATATTCTTGATCAGGTGGGAATGTTGGACCTCGAAATTTAGTATGAAATGGAAGTAAAACTAAATTACCAATGACTCGATTGTTAGATGTTTGTTCTTCAGCTAAAAAAGTAGAATGATATGCTGGCATGTTGGACTCAATTGATTGGGATCTCTTTGCTTGATGGTGTAAGTAATTGAGAAAAGGGGTTACAGTGATAGTGTTGAAATTTTGCTTGGTGAGTGCTTTTGACATTTGTACACTACCTTTAGTGCTACCAATTGATTGTATAAGAACAATTTCTAAGATTTTAAGGAACTAATTGTAGGTTAGAAATTAATAGAACCCTGTCATACTATGAGTTGTGCATTTATGGAAACAATATTTAGATCATGACAGCTGGTCTTATAATCTAACATCTTTAAATGACTTGTAAGTTGAGGCATATCAGCTATATATTGACTGCGAAAGATTATACTTTTACAAGCTTAAAGATACTATGCATTTTAATTTGTTTGTTAGTATATGATTAATATAAACAATTTGAAGACTAAACGGGGATGTCTTGATCAATATAAACAATTTAAAGTTTAAACAGGAATGTCTTTGTTCCTTTCATTCAACCATTGTTTATTAAGTAATAGACTTTTCCCAATAGAATTGTAAAATTTGAGTAAAATTATGTAAAGCTTAAATTGATGTTATATTCAATTAGCACAGGTGTACTTCCATATGTAACATTGTTCAACTATTATCTATTAAGTAATGACTTTTTCCTCAAGAGAATGACAAAATTTGAACAAAATCATTTAAATCTCTGTAAGTAACATTTCTCAACACTAAGACTAAACTTTCTCTTTCAAATCTTCCATACCGAACAACAAGACCAAAATATCTCTCAAATCTTCCATATCCAACATTTCTCAACAGTAAGACTAAAATCTCTCTCTCTCTCTCTCGAATTTTCAATTTACAACCATTAGAGTTTAACCACCAGAGAAAAATACCAACTCATTCGCTTCCAAATGTTTATGGTTCACCTACTCCATATGTCAACTTCACAACCTGACACTTCATGACTACGTTGTCAACTTCAACATTACAACAATGTCGTATGTTGCAATTGCAAATCTTCGTGTAGTAAAAGCAAAACATATAAAATATTTTTTTTGCTTAATTTTCGCAGTTTTAATTAAACCACAAATTCCCTAATTGGGATAAATCATAAACAAAATTCATTTATACCACAGTATACAACGGATTTGTCAATTTGGACAAACTTCCATCACTCTTTCCTTAGTACACTGAAACACAGACCATTTGATCTAACTAAAATCCGAGAACAAAAAAAAAGTTTTAAAGGAGAATAGGTGTGACCAATACCTTTTTTTATATTTGCTATTTTTAACTCAGCGTTTAAAAGTTGATACAACAAGTATGTCAATTATTGTTCAACAATCACCTTCTGGCAAAGACAACTTGTTTGAAAACTCTTTACATATGAATAATGATAATAAGAAAAGAATACAGAAATCTCCAGAAGTAACCAATGCAACTATTGCTCCTACATCATCCTCTTCACCTTCAAAAAGGTTATTTCTTCATCAAATGAGTCCTAATGTATCTAAATCAGTATACCTTCAAAATACAAGTAAAGATGTTAAACCAACAAGTAAGTTTCAACGTCCACAATTCCCAAGTACGTTAAAACCACCTATGAATATTAGATCCAAGACATTAATGAATTTCACGACAACAACTACAACTAATAATTCTACAATTCCACCTTTTGAATTAAGACGTTCAAACAGTTTAATTTCATCTGATTCTACATCTTCCACAAATTCAAGTACTGATAGATTTATTCCATCTCGACATAATTCAACTACAGGGAAATTAGAGACCACAATTAATACTCCATTACCTAATGCATCACCAAAAACTCACATCAAAGCACAAACATCAAAGATTTATCAATATCATGTTGCCGAAGCTTGTGGACTTGATGTTAATTCAAAAATATTGTTGTATAAACCATTACCTCCTGAACGAAAGAAACCAGCAAATTTATTTACAAATACTTCCACTTCAAACAAATTAAAATTAACTAATGGATTATCACCATCAATTGCTTCTGCAAGAGTCAAGAAAATACCTACATGTCCTGATCGAGTTCTTGATGCTCCTGGGTTAGTTGATGACTTCTATTTAAACTTGTTATCATGGTCTCTGAATAATTTATTAGCTATTGGATTAGATAATTCGGTATATGTTTGGAATGCCAGTACTGGATCTGTTGGATTACTTTGTGAATTAACAAATAATTTAGTCTCTTCCTTACGATGGTCAAATGATGGGTCATATATTAGTATTGGTAAAGATGATGGAATTGTGGAAATTTGGGATATTGAAACAAATACAAAACTTCGAAATTTAAATTGTAATAATCATGCTACTAGAATCGCAGCACAGTGTTGGAATCAACATATTTTAACTACTGGTGATCGTTTAGGAAACATGTATCATTCAGATGTAAGAATTTCTCAACAATATGTTAATATATTGTCGTCACACTCAGCTGAAGTTTGTGGAATTGAATATAAGAATGATGGATTACAATTTGCTAGTGGTGGAAACGATAACCTAGTATGTATTTGGGATGCAAGATCAACAACACCTTTATTCACGAAATCTCAACATAAAGCGGCAATTAAGGCATTATCATGGTGTACTTATCAACCTTCGTTATTAGCAACTGGAGGAGGATCAAGTGACAAAACAATAAATTTTTGGAATACTACAACAGGATCTCGAGTTAATACTATTGAAACAGGTTCACAAATATCAAGTCTCAATTGGGGACATTCAAATGGAACAGGGTTAGAAATTGTGGCAACTCATGGATTCCCCACAAATTCAATTTCTTTATTTAATTATCCTACATTACAAAAAACAGGAGAGATAAACAATGCTCATGATTCAAGAATCTTGAATGGTTGTATAAGTCCTGATCATTGTACTTTGGCTACTGTTGCTGGTGATGAGAATTTGAAATTTTGGTCTTTATTTGATTTAATTAAGAATAAACGTGAATTTGGAGATGTTGTTAGCGAAATTGATGGTGATGATCAACCGGAAGTTGAAACTAAACGAATTAAAAAGATGATGAGTTTAAGATAATAGACAAACAAGTAACTAATTAAACAGTATAAACTAATTTTACTATAGTATAATAGTATCATATGTAGAGTAAGGTTACCGAGAGATATCCCGAACACGTCACGTGACCAGATTCTTTTTTTTTTTTTTTTTGAGATCACATAAATAATCAGCAATATGTTTTCAGCATAGCCAGGTTGATTACGTCAACATACCAAATGAGACAACCAACAAATACATTAATACTTACAAATTTACCTTATTCGATACTATCTAACCCACAAAAACTACTTAAAACACTACAAGGATATTTAATTGAAGTAATTATTCTTCTTAAATTTCAAAGAATCTTAATCATTTGTGAATCAGTTGCAATATCACAATATATTAACAATATTATATCTGAAAAGTTTCCTGATTTTACAATATCTTATAGCCTTTATGATAATCCATTCAACATGACAACTCAAGACAAGACTATTATCAATAATCAAGTTGATTTCTCGGAAACTCAATACTTGGAACTACCTAGTGATAAAGCATCAAGAAGATTTCTTATATCTCCCCCATTGTCTCCACCTGCAGGATGGGATCATTGGGATAAAGTTGAATCAGGACCAAATAAACAAACAATATATTCATTTGAAGAATTATCACATTTATTATGGCAAAGATTAGGTACACAAGGTGAAGAAGAAGAAGAAGAAGAAAAAGAGGGTGAAGAAATAGTCAAGAAAGTTAAAGGAGGTGAGAAAGTTGATATAAGGAAACAACCAGAGTTATTATTTAAAGATATTGAACATGTTGGTATTCCTGCTATTATTTTAGATAGTATTGAAGGCGATATTGAAGATATAAATATTCCCAAGACTTCATTACCACCAACTAATAGTTATATAGATCTATAGTTAGTGTTTTTATATGCAGGAGCGATGTAATTTTTCTGGCTCACTAATTTTTCAGTTTTTTGTGAGATGAGATATCGATGAGGAATTGATCTTTCTTTAAAATAAACATGGCCAAAACTAGATCTAAGACAAAGACTTCACCAGTTGCCAAAGTAACAAAAGTTACCAAGGCCAAAAAACAAGAGGAGTCAAAATCTGAAGAAAATTCTACATTAATCCCTTCCAAAGTCACCAACAAGGCTATTTCTGAATTAATTAAATTTACTAAAAGAGAATCAGAAGCAGCTACACCTAAAAAGGAATCACTTTTTGAAGAAGATCCAAGTAAACTTTATCTTGCTGTTAACACCAAGAAATATGTTTCTACTAAACCACAGTTCAAACCAAAAGTAATTACATTACCTCATGCTATTTATTCCGATATTAAAACATGTTTAATTATTCGTGACGAATTAGTTAAAACTAATGAACAATTAGAATCTCTTGAAAACGAATCTGACTTACATATTGACCAAATCTTACCTGCAACAAGTTTAAAGAATGACTATAAGAATTTTGAAAAACGTAGAGATTTATTCAATCTGTATGATTTGTTTTTATTTGATGATGCTTTAATGAATCTTATGCCAAGTTTATTAGGAAAAGTGTTTTATAAATCTACCAAGATCCCAGTACCTATTAGAGTCACTGCTACTTCCAATATGAAGGAATTATCTTTAACTACAGTTAAAAATCAAGTAAATAAAGTATTATCAAGTACTTGGTATTTACCACCTATGGGGAACAATATATCTATTAATATTGGTAATTTGAATGATGAAATTGAACATTTAATTGAAAATGTGAATAAAGTTGTTGAATCATTTGATATCAAGAGTGTTAAAACTATTATGATTAAAACAGATGTTTCACCTGCTCTTCCCTTGTATTATACTGATAACTTATACGATGAAGCAGATTTAGAAACTAACAAAGAAAAGAAGGAACAACCAGAAGAAGAAGAAGAAACTGTTAAATTTACTTCATTTGAAAAAGGATTATTGGAATTAGGAGATGTTGAAACTGTTACTAAGATCATTGGTAAGAAGCTAAACAAAGAACCTGTTAAGGAAAAGGGTAAATCCAAGAGTAAAATCACCAAAAAGAGAAAGTAGAAATTAGTTATTAATTTGTATAGAAAAGTGAGCAAAAATTGCATTTAACATAGAAAAATTTAACCTCTCTGAAAAATTAACCAAGCGAAACTTCTTCTTTAGTATGTGGATATTAACACATAAGAATGATCCATTAGGAGGTATGTAGTACCAGTTCCGTCACATAAGCATATACACACACTAACACATTTAGACACGCGTATTTTAAAACCAAACAATTCATATTTAATAGGTCGCGATAAAGATGTCGATATATTATTTACTAGTGGGAAAGCATCAAGACATCAACTTAAATTACAACTTGGACTGACTAACCCTTCGTCACATACTCCACTTTCTGTCATAGTTCTTAGTCGAGCTAAACTGAAAATTCAAGACAATTGGTATAGACTAAGTAAAGGTGAACAAGAACAGACCCTTGATTTAACTCAAGAACAAGAAATTATAATTGAATGTGCTGATGATGGAAATGGCACTGATACTCCAGTTACTGTGAAATGGCACGAATTTAACGTGTTTTGCGAAGATAAGAACTTGGTTCAAAGTGTAAGTCAACTAGTTAGGGTTGTTGATCTTGATCAAGCGAGTTATTTTGTATATATTGAAGAGTCAGATTTGTTGAAACGAGCAGTGGTTAAAGGTATCCCTATATTGAATCGAGATTGGTTAGTGGCAATTACTGAAAACAATACCAATTTTCTTGATATTGAAAAATACATCATCCCTGAATATTCGTCTAATCCAGACAGATCAACTTTGTTTGATAACATCAAAATCTTTTCAAATGAACATATACTGTGGTTGGACGTCATACTAGCCGAAACAGACATCCCAAATCATATAAGACAGAATATAACTACAGAACAATTTATTTTGATAGGAATTGCATCTCCAGGATTAGAAACAGAAACAATTGAAAATATATGGCAGGCAATAATATCATGTTCATTAGGTAATCTTAAATTAAATAAATTATCACAATTGAAAAGACCGAGTTCTGCTTCTTCCTCAGTAAGAAAGCGAAGAAAATATGAAAAAGTTGATAAATTACATTTCTTTTCTTTAACTGAATCTGAACCTTCACAAGTTGAAGATAGTTTAGCTCGTGTTGCAACTTCAGAAACCAGCTTACCACCTGTAGAGGAAACAGAGGAGACATCTCCAGTTGGAGAAATAAAGGAGACATCACTAGTTCAAGAAGTAAAACAAGCAATACCAGTAGAAGAAGTAAAAGAAGCAATACCAGTAGAAGAAATGAACGAAGTAACACCATTTGAAGAAATAAACGAAAAATCACTAAAAGTTTCAACTGAAGAAACTACAAATCCTCGTAAACGTAAATCGTCAATTGAAATAAAAACAGAACATCCTTATAAAATTGGGAGATTTATCCCTAAATTATCCTTAGTTGATGCTATAAAACAAACAAAACAACAATTAAATGATTCAATAAATCAAGAATTTGGTATATCTGAAGATCAAGAACTTGATCCTGATTTAAATTTATCTAATTTAGCAATTGTCGAAGTTGTCAATATGCCATTACGAATTCCTCCATCAAACAAAGAAACCACTACTGTTTCTAATAATCCTCGTAATCAGAAAAAATTTAAAAAGAATATTACATTGAAGTCTAAATTCCTTAGATCATATGTTCCTATGAATTCTATTGTCATTGATAATAATATATCATTTAGTAAACCAGTTACTATAGGTTCAGATTTCACTGGGTTAATGAATGATGTTAAAGGATTTGCTCCTGAAGAAGAACAATTATTTGTCCCTGAAGAAGAAGAGTCGAGCGTTACTCAACTACAAACTATTGAAGACGACGCCGACGACAACGACGATGACGACGACGATGATGATCAACCTAAATTTGGTTTTAGTTAAGGTACCCACAAAATCCCATTTTTCTAAAATATGTAATATGAGTACGTAAATAAAAATGTCTTGATAATGGATTATCAAACATTTCAAAATCACTAATTATACAATCAGGATTATTACCAAATTTACAATCAACAACTTGTTGTAGCATTGGATGAGTATCTGAAGAAGAACAATTTAAATAAATTAAATTATTGAATTGATAATATGATTCACCAATACCAGTTGAAGGAATCACAGTAATAATATCTTTCTTATGAACAACACGAATAAATTTCCTTGATTTATCTTCAGCTGGATATCTACTACCCATTACTTGATCTACCCATTCAACAAACTCTTCATTACCAACTAAAGGTTGTCCCATAGTTATAACTGACAAATTATCATACCCTAAATCCAAATAATATAATCCTAAAAGTAACGCCACACTCCCACCAAGTGAATGACCTAATATTACCAACTCATAATCTTCATTAGAAATCTCTTCAATTATATATTGATGAACAATAGATAATGTACGAGCATAATAATCATAAAAACCCTTATGTACGCGACATTTATGACCACAAAACAGTAATTTCTTACCTAAATTAGAATAATTAATCATATCAATCTTCATATCAGTATAACTATCCAATATATTCTTGGTTCCTCTTAAACTAACAATAATTGTTTTCTTAGTATTTGTTTGAGTAGTTGCAATATAACCAGCTACAGAATCTTCAAAATACCATTGATAGATTAAACTTGTATTTGGGAATCTAGTTTCGCATTTTAAATTACATTTGAAAGGTGGTGATATCCCTGTACCTTGTGGTGTTATGCAATATGCAATATCTAATAAATGAGCATAAGTATATAAATTACTGTATACTTCAGGATTTATGGGTGATGGAGTTAAGGAGCCAATATATGTGATGTCGAGAAGATGTGCTGAACAGAACACCAATGTGAATAATATACCCAAGTTCATTTAGTTTGTTGTTTGCAACATTGAAACACAATTTATTTTGGGGGTTTATTTGGTTGATATGTATAGTGGGGAAGATTAGTGGAGTAAACAAAAAAAAAAGTCATTCGCATTTTATTTTGCGACACTAACTCACATTTGCAGTCGGATAAAACTGATTGCAAATAATGCCATTCCAACACCGAATACTATAGATAGTAGTAATAGAATAGTCTCATTTTGTAAAAGGTTCAGGAAAATTGGGAATATTATTGAATTTATAGTGTAAACAATTGACCATATCTTAAACTTTACAATTGTTCTGAATACAAATGCACTTCCAATAGTTACAACAATCCAATACCAATATCTAAGTATATATGAAAACACATATTTCGTGACTTCAAATAACTTCTTTATTATACTTGTGAAAACTTCCACGTAATTTGCCAATTGAAGTATTTTAACATTTATTAAATCAATTACTTCTTCCGTATTGTTAAGTTTACTTTCTAAATTATATAACGACTCATTCAATATCAATTCAAAAGATTCAATTAAATCTTTAGCATTCGCAGTCAACTCCTTTTTAAATTCAAGTAATATGGTTGGAATTTTTTGATTTAAAATTAATGTTTGTTCCAGAAATTTCTGATGTAAGTTAATCAATTCAAGTTCAATATGATTCGTTATACCATCAATATCATTATTTATTACATCTGATAAATTAATTATTGAATTTTGTTGAGATAATATAGCATTATTATTTTCAATTATTCTTTGTTGTTGTTGATTTTGAGTTTCTATTAAATCATAAATATCCAACATTTGATTAATAAAATAGTCAAAACGTTTATTAACATGGTTTATATTAGTGTGAATATCATTATAACCATCTTCTAACACTACCAATGTATTATTCAAACTATGTTTAAATTCTTGTTGAAACTCAGTCCATTCTTCTTTATATTGTGACTCCCTTTGTTTAAGTATATTATCAACAATATCAATCATTTCTTTAAATCTTCTACTAATCAAATCTTTCATTTGTTGAGTATATACTTGAGATTTCCTCATATCCTCATATATTTTCTGATAAACAGAAGTAATATTCTCATAAATGCTTAAAATCTGATCTTTTTCATATGGTAAACTAATTTGATGACATATATTTTTCACATCTTGATAATATCCACTATATGTCGTCCAATACTGGGCTCTACTTTCTAAATTTAATATACATTGCTCATTATCAATATCTTGTCCCTGACATTCTTCAGGATATTTAACACCGGAATTTTCAAATTGACAGATGGATAATTGCAAAGCAAGTTGTCTTTGTTGTGTTGGAGTAATAGATTCAATACCTTGGTTCATACATTGGGGAATTAGTTCTTGTAATGCATGTTGAGCACAATCTGATCTCCAGGAAATTAAGGATGCAAAATTTTTATTGAATGTTTCAAGAAGATCTCCATTTGGTAGTAAAAACTCTTCACAGTTTGTTAAGAGTATAAATAATAATATTAATAGTTGCATTTTAGTTTGTTTGAATAGTAAAAGAATAGTTGAATATATTTTACATGGATTGATAATTGATGATGGAAGTAATTTATTTGAAACATATTTGAAATAATTGGTAGCGCAAAGCAATTTCCTATTATTCCTGAAACGCTTGATTGTCTAGTAATACCCCAGAATTAAATATATTGTCAATATCACATGAAGGATGTATGTAGATAATATTAAGCAGTTGACAGGATGATGTAAGATTGTAGGCTGTGGAAAGAAGGTTAGTCTTGAAAGTAAACAAAAAGATTTATCAAGACAACACCATGAAAGAGAAAGGTTATTTTCAACAAGTACAGACCTACAAAAGACACAATCGACACCAGAGGCTCAACATCTGATATTTTCAATGTTTACGGTGATAACCTTGGCTTTATTCTTACAAGAAGACCTATCAAATATAATAACATACCCTATAACAAATGCAGCAATTTAAGAGAAAGTTACCAATTAACTTTCCAAAAAGAGTAGATCCAACTTTTTTTCAGTAGTTATTTCTAGAATAAATGGGAAAATTTTTGAATCTAAAGTTACAAGAGGAAATTCTGTATTGTCTCCTGACAAAAACTGTATTTATTGTTGGACAGTTGTTGTTTTTAATTATTTTTTAGCATTCTTCTTCTCAGGAGTAGAAGTCAATACAGACATTCACATTTATTATTAGTAATATCCAATTGTAGAGCTACTAGTACCAAATATGTTTTTTGAATTATTTTTTTTGAGTTCTTCTAAGCAACCACATTTCTTTTCCTTATTGATTTTCAGTGTTGTTTAGTGTAACTTCAATCTATCTGTTTAGTGACTTCAATCTACCTGTTTAGTGATTGAATTACAATATTGATGTGTTAATTACTTACATGTTTAATTGAAGAATCGTTAAATTGGACTCCAAAAGAACAAACAGTTATTTATTGTGATTTGCATTTTTCTATTCCAAGAATCGATATAGTTTTGGAGAATGTGATAACAGAGAAAATAGATGTTACAGATCACATCTAATTGGAGCTTGGTAGAGGTACATTTATACTTTATAGAGTTCTGAAGGATATATAATTATGTAGAGAATACAAGATAACTGAAGCAGCTAGGATATATTTGTAATTTTATACAGAAGACGTTTATACTGAGCTTGTTTCAAACCCGGTTGGTTCTTCACTAACTTTTTCTTAAAAAAAAAATCAAATTTTTCAAAATTGAATCTCCATATTAACATTCAAAAATGTTAAGAACAAGGTTGTTAGTAACAACCAAACGAACATATTCCAACTTCCTGTTCTTATCTAATGAACAACCACGTCATATTTTTGATCAAGAGAAATTAACTCCAGAACAAAATAAAGCTGCTATACCTAAAAAACCAAATTTTGAAAATATTCCTAAACGTTATTTTGAAATTATAAATCCTGAAGATGTAAATGATTTGGTTACCAAATTAACCATGGATGACATGCTTGTGACAATATTATCCAAAGATAAATATCTTTATGGTGATAAAGGTCATTCTGTTCGTGATATGCAAGGAAAACCAACTAATGCTCAATTACCATATGCAAATGTTGCTATAAGTTGGAAAAAAGTGTTTAATGAAAAAATTTTCAAACTAGATAGTATACACAAAGATACTACTATTTTAAGTGGTATACCTAAGCAGATTTCTCAACAATTGGATAATTGCAATGTTACTGATATAAAGAAAATGTTTCAAGTTACTAGGGCAAAGGAAAATTCACAAAAGAAGCTCGAGGGAGAGTTGACTCCTCTTGATTTATTAAGTTGTATCACTATTGAAAGATTGACATTGTATTTACTTGGAAAGTCTGTACCAATGACTGAACTAATAAGTTATCTTTATGAAAACTGCCAATATTGCACCAGCAAAGAATTAACTACAGTAATATCTAAATTAGTTGATGTACATGATGAAGCAGAACCAGTGTTTGTTAAATTTGTTGTAAAATGTGTTGACACTCAGTTTGAATCAGTTAAACATCTTTCATCATCAAAATTAGACAAATTGGCATATATATTAGCCAAATCCAACCATATTCCTCAGGCATTGTTGTTATTACGTCAATTAATTGAACAGAGAAATAATCCTTCTCAAAAGACATTAAATGAAGTGTTACAGAATTTTCAAACAGTAAATCAAACGGAAATCATTCATCGATTAAGCTTCTTAAAACCTGTATTGTTGACTAACGAATTGACAAACACTACATTTGAGATTTTGTTAAAGTCAGTAGTAGATATTCATGATTTGAATAAATTAATATCTTTATCAAGATCATACCCCGAAATACTTGAACATTATCAGAATAATTTGTTATCTTTGTTGTTAAGTTTGAACAATCGCTATCCACACAATATTAGAAGATTACAATTATCGCAATTTTTAAGAACTCTCAAACTTAGACAAATCAAATTTAACAAACAATTTGTTGATCTTGTACAAAATGAACATGTCAAGCTTAGTTGAAATGTAAACATCACCAATTTATAGAGTTGTATATTTTTATCTTGTATGTAAACTATCTAAGGAAAATTCTTCACTAGTACGACTATGCCGTATATCGTTATTACCTCTTGTGTAAAACCCATCCGTAACTACATAAAATCCATCATCACTAGCATTATCATTATAAAATCGATCTATAACATTCTTTCTCATCATTCTCATATCATCATTGGCATGATACGTTTGTTCGTCATTCTCAAAGAATCGTCGAGATATTATAGTTCGTTTAATAAAACATAACATTGTAGTAATCAACACCATCAGAACAATAGGTATCAATTGTATCCAACCTAAATAACTTAAGTTTGGAGTAAATAATAAAAGATCAACTAAAAAACCTAACAAATTAGTTAAAAATGAAAATAATGAAGCTACTAACATTAAATTAATACCAGTATTTGATCGTTTAACTTGATTTGCTTTTTTCTTATATATTTGTAATATCAATAACCCACAAATAGTAATTATTAATGAGCAAGTAAAACAAAATGCCAATACATGAACAATCAATAATTTTGAAATTGTATATGTAACATTTGAAGGAAGTATAACTCCAGTAGTGGTAGTGGAACCTCCTGGTTTACCTGTTTGTAATGCATAAAATGTACTATTAACTGAAGGATACCCGATCCTTGCAGTAGAACATATGGAACCTTGACATATTCCAAATACTCCATATGTAAAATTTTGATATTTTGATAAATAAATATTTGTAGTTGTAGTTGTTATGGGCACTGATACTACTGGGAGTAGTTGAATAACCCAACATATTAATGAAAGACACAAAAGTGTCAATAATGGTTTAAACATGTTAAAATTATCATTTATATTATAAATATCGATACTTTTGAATTAGCTATACAACAGTACTTATACAGTCTTGTTAACTAAATGGGTTTCTTCAGGTCATTTATGAAAATACTATGAAGGAATTAATGTGCAGGAATGTTTATGCATGTGCAGGAACAGATTAAATTACTTGCATGGTACTACTTTCCTTGTGGTATTATTCTTAGATGTTGGAGACTGAGTAACTAATAGTGAAGATTGCTAAGTTATTAGAGGTAAGTGTTGGTTTAAACTGATCTAGCTCATATTTATTCTGTAAAGTGTAGACTGAAGTTGCATTATATTGCATGCACCTTCCTAAATTGAATGACGATGGCTTCTTTGACTACAAGTATCCGAAAGGTTTTATTTCTATAATTTGGTACAATGAGTTCCTTTTCAAAAACCTTCAAAGTTCCGACTCCAGATGATACTACCCTTTTTGCGTTTATGTATAAGGTTGTTGAATTCGATACAAAGACTATGCGCGGTGTGGGAAGATTCATTACGTAAAGTAAGAGATCGTTCAGAACAAGTAGAGATGGAAATGTGTCTGGAGCTTGAAACTATTTCAGAAAAAATCCAAATAGATGAAAATATGTCAGAACAAATCCAAATGAAAATATATAACCTAGAGAATGATCCAACCCCCCCTTACACACAAGAAGATTACTTCTGTTACGGATTTACCTGAAGATATTCATTTCTATATTCTGAATTATCTTAATCAATTAGATGTTTGTAATATGCGGTTGGTCAATTTGGAATTTGCAGCCTTAGGTAAAGTCAAATTGTTCAATTGTATTTATTTTCATATTTTAGATTGTAATCTTCAGATAGCAAAATGTATTTGCACTTCATTTTATCTCAGCCACACTGTTGTTAATAACTTTCAAACTTTTCAGTGGCTGACTTTTCACTTAAATATCAAGTTCATTAAAAAAATAGTATTTACCGAAGCCTGTCTTCTTCTTAACATCATTCAAGCACTGGACGAAAGGATCGATATTGTAGTAGAATGTGAATGTTATAATTTTGCACCTACATTTTCTATTCAGAATAATTGCTCTAAACAGTTGATTTTATCTCCTCGGCAGATAATTCGGGATTCCTATTGTAAATTGGATCAAGTCAAGAAACTAAGAGTTTATATGGACCGAGTAGATGAATTTAACCTGGATAAAATTTCACAATTAACTAATTTGACGGATTTAAACACCGAATGTATAAAACCTAATTCTTTTCGGAGTTTTTTTATCAATTAGATTAAAACAATTGCCTATCATACATTTAAAGATTGAATTCTTGGAGAATATCGAGGCTGAACAGTTTAATCAAATTGAAGCGGTTTTTAATTTGGAAAAACTAAAGATTTTTGAACTTCATTTATCGGGTAAAGAACGTTATTCGATTACATTCCAAGAAGAAATACAGGACTTTGTTTCCAAGTTAACCAACATCCACAGTTTATCGTTAATATGTCAAAAGATTGAATTTGATAGGGTTATAAGTAGATTAAAACGAAATTCAGTACATACATTACATCTCAAAATAGTTGGAGTTAATAATTATATTGTCTTCTTTGACAACGAAAAGATTTTAAAAACTCAAGAAGAATCGTTGCAACGTCTATATCTTAGTAAAAATTCTCACAATGATCGAAATAAACTCAATTTTGGAATAGAAGAGTTTGATAGGATTTATAACTTAGGAAGCTCGAAGTATTGTGATAACGATACTGCGCCTAATATAATCCGACTTCAGGTTTTGATATTTTACCCACAAAGGTTCCCTCATTTACGTCAGGTCTTATTTGACCAGAATTGTTTTTTCATTAAACAGATTGACCAAAAGCTAAAAATTGAATTATGGAATTCTTTACCAGGCTTGCTTGTATGAGGGAGTTACACATCTAATATCGGTATGTATAACCAGTTAGCAAAAACCGGAAGTAAATCACACACGTGATCTTACATTTTTTTTTTTTTTTTGACTTCAGTTTTTGTGACTCGGAAATTTTTCAATCCCTTTGATATTCTAAGTAATGAGATTGATCTATAAATTATTCATAATTACTTTGATTTCATTGATTTATTTTCGAATTCCCTTGTTTGAAATTCGTAAGATGACAACTAAAACTACACACGCTTATGCTAAAGAATTAGAAATTGCAACATTAGCAGTTAAAAGAGCTTCAATTCTTACCAAAAAACTTAGTGATTCTATAGTAACCTTACAAAAATCAGGTACACTTACTAAAGATGATAAATCACCAGTTACAGTAGGAGATTTCGCATCACAAGCAATTGTTAATCATGCTATTAAGTTAAATTTTCCTAATGATGAAATTGTGGGTGAAGAGGATTCTCAAGATTTACAAGACAATTCTTCATTATCTAATCAAATTTTAGAATTAATTAAACAAGTTCAACAAGAAACTAATGAATTTGATGAAACAATTGGAAATTTAGCAAACATTGAAGAAATTACTACCAGTATTGATCTTGGTGATTCTAAAGGTGGTTCAAGTGGGAGATTTTGGGCATTGGATCCTATTGATGGTACTAAAGGATTTCTTAGAGGTGATCAATTCGCAGTATGTCTTGCTCTTATTGAAGATGGGAAAGTAGTATTGGGTGTAATTGGATGTCCGAACTTACCAGAAACAATTCATTCCAATGATAAACATGAAGGAATTGTGGGTGGGTTATATTCTGGAGTTAAAGGTGTTGGCTCTTATTATACTTCCTTGTTTAATAAAGAATATATTCCCTTAAATCTACAACAAAGAATTTCCATGAAATCAACTATAGATCCAAAGGAATTGAAAGTTGTAGAAGGAGTTGAAAAGGGACATTCTTCACATTCAATTCAAGCTCAAATTAAACAAATTTTGGGTATAACTACACCTGCAATTAATTTAGATTCTCAAGTGAAGTATTGTGTTCTTGCATCAGGTCAAGCTGATATTTATTTACGTTTACCTGTAAGTGACACGTATAGAGAAAAGATTTGGGATCATGCTGCAGGGAATATCTTGATTTATGAAAGTGGCGGTCAAGTTGGTGATATTGAAGGTAATACTTTGAATTTCGGGACTGGAAGAACACTTGAATCCAAAGGAGTTATTGCCGGAAACAAGCAAATATTTGACAAGGTAATTACTGCTGTACAACAAGTGTTAAATTAGTTGCTTATTTCTATAAATGTTTTTTGTTTACTCATTAATATTAACTTTACTGATAATATTAGGGGCAATTTCTTGTAACCAAGATAATTCAATAATTGAACAATTTCTTGCATAACTTTTCATAGTGTAAACATATTCAATATACATTATTGCATCGATATTTGTTCTTCCAAATAATGTAGATGAAGGATGAATACTTATTAATTGCCCTGTATTAAAAGTTCTAAATGATCTATCAGGCATTCCTACTGCTGTATTGGTGATATAACCTTTCAAGAAGGATTTTAATATATTAGGTATGTTTAATCCTTCAGTTACTCCTTGTTCTTCTTCATCTAGCTCTTCAAATTGGGTTTTTAATTTTGTCAATTGTAATTGTTTCTCATCATTGGTCAAGCTATCATCTTGTTTAATAGTTGTATACATGTATTCTTTTAACTGATTTTTAACTCTAATCACATTCTTAAATCCTTTATAACTAAACATCATTTCATGACACCATTCCTTAGCTTCACCAGGGGTTAATTTTTGGAAATTATTGAAATATTCATACATGGAAATTAAATCTCCATATTGTAAACCTAAGGGGCAATAACTTCTTCTTTTAACATTAATCTCATCTCTGGCTTCACCAGTGACATTCAAAATTAAATTATCTACACTTAGACAAGAAACAATATCAATTACTCCAGAAACAACTCCTAATTCAACTGCAGTTAATAATACCACGGATAATTGAGGTGCCAAGGGTAATATACTCATTTTATAACCTAAACTAGTAACTTTCCCTAAATCATTTAATGCACCTAAAGTATATAATGAATTTAACGCATTTAAAATCAGTTCTTGTCCAGGATATTCTAACCATGTCCAATTCAATAAATCATCAATACCTAATTTTTTCAATGTAAGTACAGGCAATATTATATCATTTCGTTTAATTTCTGATTCTTGTTGTTTAGGTAATGTTGAGAACATCGATTCAGAATATAAGCGGAAAACTTTCCCTGGGGATTCTCTACCTGCTCTACCTGCTCTTTGTTTTGCTGATGCTTGTGAAATAGGTGTTGTCAATAATGTTGAAAGTCCAAGATTATGTTTCCATACTTTAACTTTACGTAATCCTGAATCAATAACATATTTCACTCCAGAAACAGTAATGGAGGTTTCAGCAATATTTGTTGCTAGAATAACTTTTCTTTGATGTTTTGGTAAAGATTCAAATATTTTAGATTGTTGATTGGGTGAAAGTGCCGCATATAAGGGAAGTGGAACTATTAAAGGAGCTTGTTTTGGTAATTGAGGGGATATATCTTGTAATACTTTAACACAATTATCAATCTCTTCTTGACCAGCTAAGAAACAAAGAATATCTCCACCTTCAGGTTCACTTAGATTAACTTGAATAATTGTACGAATCATAGTATCCACAATATCTGAGGTATCATCATCTAAATAATATTGACTTACAGGATACATTTTCCCTTCGATAAATAAAACAGGGGCACTGTCAAAGAATTTACTAAATAATTCTGCATTTAAAGTGGCGGACATGATTACAATTTTTAAATCTGGTCGTTCTCCACTTAATAATAACAGTTTAAGGAATCCCATAATTAAATCAGTTAGAATAGTTCTTTCATGGGCTTCATCAAGAATTATAATTGAATATTTCTTGAGTTTATTATCTAACATAATTTCTCGTAATAACATCCCATCAGTAAGATATTTCAATTTTGTTGACGACAGAGTCATATTTGTAAAACGAACTTGATAACCTACTTCATTGCCTAATTTACATCCATATTCCTCACTAACTCTTGATGCTAAAGATGCAGCAGCGACTCTTCTTGGTTGGGTAACTCCAATCATTTTAGAAGTGTTTTTCATGAGAAATTGGGGAATTTGGGTTGATTTCCCAGATCCAGTTTCACCAATAACAATAGTGACTTGATTTGACAGGATATATGACAAGATTTTATTATGATGTTTATAAATTGGTAATTGTTTTCTAATTTCTAAAAGTTGTTCAGCTCGTTCAATTAGTTGTTTTGTTGTATTGAATGTGAATTTTTTGGAAAAATCGTCATCATCTTCGTTGTTTTCAGTAAACTTGACGATTTTAGGTTTATGTTTGTGTTCATGCTTGTGGTTGTGGTTGTGGTTGTGTTCATGCTTGATCTCGTGCTTGTGCTTGTGCTTGTGTTCATGCTTGTGCTTGTTCTCGTGCTTGTTCTTGTGCTCGTGCTCGTGCTTGTACTTGTGTGCATGCTTGTGTACATGTGCATGCTTGTGTTCATGTGCATGCTTGTGTTGGTGTTTATGCCTATACTTATGCTCAGATTCAGACTCCTGCTTGTTGGATATCTCAACTATATGTGTATGAATCTTGTCTATATCTTTCCTTACTTCATCTAACTGTTCTAGAGGAGCTATTACAATATCATTTTCAGTCTTTTCCTTGTCCTGATCAAACTTCAACTTTTTGTTAACTCTTTTCTTGTCTTGACCATTTAGTTGATATTGATTTACTTGTGGTTGTTGTTGCTCCTGTTCAACGTTACCCTTTTTAGATCTCTTTCTTTTTCTTTTCTTCAGACTAATAGAGTCTGAATTTACCGAATTCATCAACATTACCTCGTTACTCATTGTGACTTGTGTTGTTTCAGTTCCAACTAACTTTTGCAATTAACCCAGAGATGAGATGTATGAAAAAAATCAACTACCAAATAAGCCGCAACCGGAAAAAACAAAAGGAGAGAAATTTACTTCACCACAAGGTAACTCTACTCTTCTAATCGCTACAATGCTACGTATATCCTCAAGAACACCAAGTTGGATTGTTAGACGAATCATAAACAAATATAATTCAACATCTACACCAATTGACTTCAATAGATACAATTCAACATCTGTACCAATTGACTTATCTAAACGTAATACAGTAACAATTATTCCTTCAGTATATGAATTAACTCAAGACAAAGTACATACTCTGGAAACTGATACATCGCTTGTTTCATATTTACAAGCACGTCATTTGGTGGAATCTATAACTAGTGAAGATTTATATGAAATTACTGAACCTGATGCTGATGTTAAATTTAAATTATATTGTGGTGCTGACCCAACTGCTTCAAGTTTACATTTAGGTAATTTATTACCTTTAATGGTACTCTTACATTTCCGATTACGTGGAAATGATGTTATTGGTGTTGTAGGTGGCGCAACAGGGAAAGTCGGTGACCCTAGTGGTCGAGAAACTGAACGTAAACAAATTGAAACTTCTGAACGTGAAGAAAATGTTGACAAGATTCAACGTCAATTATCAGGATTTTTAAATAAAGGTATTGAATATGCCAAATCAAGACAATTCCCTCAACATGATAGTGAAATTGAAGTAGTCAATAATGCTAGTTGGTGGTCAGATATTAAAATGTTGGATTTCTTGGCGGATTATGGTAGATTTATTCGTGTTTCCTCTATGCTTGCTCGTGAATCTATCCTGGCTCGTTTACAAGGTCAAGCAGGAATTGGATTTAATGAATTTACCTATCAAATTTTACAAGCTTATGATTTCTGGCATTTATTCAAGAAATATGGCGTAAATATGCAAATAGGTGGCAATGATCAATGGGGAAACATTACAGCAGGAATTGATTTAATTTCTCGACTTCAAAGACAAGCCAAAGAAGAACCTGTTCCTGTATATGGATTAACCGTTCCTTTATTAACAACTCCTCTGGGCCAAAAATTCGGAAAATCTGCAGGAAATGCAATTTTTATTGATTCTCAATTAACAACACCATATCAAATGTATCAATATTTTATAAATGTTCCTGATGATATGGTTGAAAAATTACTTAAAATATTTACCCTTTTACCCTTGGCAGTAATTGAAACAGAAATTATCCCTCGTCATGAACAAGAACCCGGAATTAGATTAGCCCAAAGAATTCTTGCTCGAGAAGTGGTTGATTTGATTCATGGTGTAGGAATAGGTGATGAAATGGCATATATTACTGGATTCTTGTATCCTACTCCAGATCAACCATTTAATGATGTTGTATCAGCTGATAAATTGATTGAAACTTTTAAAAGATCAGGAATTTTACAAACGTTTAAATTTACTGATTTTGAAAATATAGATGATTTAAAATTAAGTTCAGTTTTAGCTAAAGTTACTGGGAATTCTCGTCGTGAAATTAAGAATTTGATTAGATCAGGTGGGGTTTATTTAGGATTAGAAAGAGATCAGTTTGAAGATCCTGATGATGTGGTGTTGTTTGATAGAGAACATCATTTAATTGATGGGAAATTAATGTTAATACGATTGGGAAAGCAAAAGTATTTTGTTGTTGAATTTACCGAGTAACTGAATGTTAGACAGTAAAAAGTATGTAAATAGTTAATAAGTATGTTATTAGTATGAGAATGAAGCTTGTAACTAGAGTCATAACAGAATAATTGACAAAGCCTTGGTAGTTAACAGTCTTCTCGGAATAACCGGTTTTATTGTTTCGGGTTTAAACGGAGATCAATTTTGTAATTCTCACGGGGCTGAAACGGCTCAAAAAAAAACACGATATAAATAACCTTGAGAAACCCCTTGATTTTATTCCTTTTAACCCTTCTTAACAAACAATTGATCAATTATGTCTTCATTCTATGATTTATCTCCAAAAGACGCTAAAGGTGAACCATACCCATTCTCCCAACTCAAAGGTAAAGTAGTCCTTATTGTTAATGTTGCTTCTAAATGTGGATTCACTCCTCAATATAAACAATTGGAGGAGCTTAATCAAAAATATAAAGATAAAAATGTTCAAATATTAGGATTCCCATGTAATCAATTTGGGGGACAAGAACCAGGATCTAATGAACAAATTGCTGAATTTTGTAGTTTAAATTATGGTGTTTCATTCCCAATTTTAAATAAAATTGAAGTTAATGGTAAAAATACTGATCCTGTGTATGATTTTCTTAAATCAAAGAAATCGGGAGTTTTAGGATTAAATAGAATTAAGTGGAATTTTGAAAAATTCTTGGTTGATCAAGATGGTAATGTTATTGAAAGGTTTAGTTCTTTGACTAAACCTTTGGATATTGTTCCAAGAATTGATGCTTTATTAGCTAAGAAGTAGGATAAATTAATATATATATATTTATGTCAGCTGAAAATGTAATCATTTGTAGGTTGTAATTATTTTTTAAAATTGACTATTATGTTGAGATTTAAAGAGCATTGCTTGTTGCATTACTGA
This sequence comes from Spathaspora arborariae UFMG-19.1A, assembly GCA_000497715.1. Classification (NCBI taxonomy): domain Eukaryota; kingdom Fungi; phylum Ascomycota; class Pichiomycetes; order Serinales; family Debaryomycetaceae; genus Spathaspora; species Spathaspora arborariae. Next base: position 140,862 of record KI547138.1, read on the forward strand.
CTTGCAAACTTTGAACAAAAACAAGGACGATTTTAGAAGAAAACAATAAAACAACTATATACCTACTCTAAAAAAAACCATTGAGTAAAGATCAATTTATCTTGTGGTACTGTTAGTAACATCGGAAAGGGAAGAATTAGTGCTGTTAACAATATTATAAATCAGTTTCATGCTCTTAGATTCCTGTATCAGGGGTATTCAGTGTTCTCTAAATGGACAACAACCTTCCACCCAAATAAAAGTTTTGGTTGTCCCATGGTGAACGAAGAACTGGTTTTTCTGGTTGTTCTGGTTTTGCTGGCTTTTCTGGCTTTTCTAGCTTGGCTAGCTTGGCTAGCTTGGCTCCAGAAACGATCAAACATTGGCCAGTACTTAATGAGTTGGTATAATACTAAGTATACATTCAACATACAATATAACTCGAACTATAATGTAGTTTTTAACAACATTAACCCAATACACGAAAAATCCCCAACAAGGCAATTAATGTCACTACTTTACCACACCACCAGACAAACCTACCCAGAATCGACGTTGTTGTTTATTTGTTCGCTACTTCTTTCTCTGCTACTTTATCAATTGGGTAACAAATTGGGCAACAAATTGGGCAACAAATTGGGCAAGTCTTCATCTTATGTTCTTTTTATTATTTACATATTTCAGGAGCAGTTGCTCTCGCATATTCCTCTAACTGTTATTCCCTGATCAATATATTCCTCATTTCTCATTCCAACAGCTTTAATCTGTTATGATCTGAAAAGACAAACCTGCAAATAAATGTGTGAAGAATTTAATTGTTAAGATAACAAAACTGCCGCATTTAGATTTTTAAGTTAATCATTATAATTTACTCTTGATTTTTTCTTGATTTTGCTTTTAATTGCAACTAAAAACATGTGAGGTTGAATGAAAAGTATATTTTTACTAAGAGGTTTATTTACTCTAATAATTGACTTCTTTCATGATTCAAAGTTTGTCTGTTTTCTATCGGAAGGCTCATTTCGTGTTGTTTGCTGCAAATTTACAAACTGAATTAAGTTAATGTTGTCTACAACTCAAGGTCCCCCCGCTTCTCATACAAATCAGCTTAATCAGATGGTTATCTATTACCAATGACAAAAAAAATAATTTGTAGAAGGGACAACTAACCTTCCTTTTATCCAGGAGTGACCTTTCCAAGTCCCCTGTAAATAAATATTTAAAATGAGATAATACGAAAGGGGACAATCATGTTTCCTGTAACTATACAATCTGAATGAAATTAATGGTACCTTACATTTGTCCATTGGTACCGTTATTTTTTTTTGTCATTTGTGGGGAAAAGAATTCATAACTTAATTTGGTTATGATGTAAGGTAAAAAAAAAACGGATTTCTGATAAGCGCGGTTATGGAGAAATCAGAATTCCCCAATTTGGACCAGCACCAAAGAATCAAATGATACACAAGAATCATTCAGGATTTAAAACTGTAAAAGGTTTCATTTACATAAATGAAAGAAAACAAGTCATTCAAGAAGAGATATAAGTATTTGTTCGTTTTATTTTTCTGGGAAACTTTGGTACCAACGAATATCATGAATTAATCAATTCTTCAAAACGTAGCAATTATCAATTATGTTATCAAGGGAGGATATTCACTCCTTAATTGTTCACTTCTTTTATTGTCTTGGCTACGGAAGGGGTAGTTGATAAACAATCAATGGTGGTGTTACCTTTTATTTTATTATTTATAATTTCTTTTATTTTTTTACACTTTGGGGAAATTAAGATTTGGCATTTTGCCGGAAACGGGCGCATAACCCTAAGCCATAGTTTGTTTTATCTTTTCTCATACACAGTTAAAACTTAGATTCCACTCCTTCCATATTCATATAATTTTCATCACTAATCTATCACAAACTCAATTCAACAGTTTTACACAAACACGAAACCGATATGAAAACCCAATTACTATTTCTATTTTGAGCAATTAATCTATGGTGTCTTTTTTTGCATTAACTAGTTACATACGATAAACGACCGTTCTTATACGCACTACTTGTCAAAGTGTGGAGAAAAAAAAAAAAACCAAGAATCCCGGAAAACGGTGATCTCATTTACTGCAAAAGCACACGACTTGCACATTTCTTTTTTTTTCTTTAATCTCCTCACAGGAGAGTGGTACCACGGCATCATGGTATAGATCTCACGCCAAATCTTATTCAGGGTGGCCTTAAGAGGAATAAGTAATCTAGGCAACAGTAAGTAATTGCTGTTTCTTGACAAGAACTGTCTAGACAAGTGTATGTATGTTTTTTGCTGAATTTTTACTAGTTAAAATCAAATTCAAAAAAAAACCTTATTCTAGTTTTATGGGTTGGGTAAGTTCACGTGATTAGTTACTCCTATTTTCCAACAAAAAAAAAGAATACTTTTTTTTGGCTTTTTGTTTTTGTTTTCTTTTTGTTTCTTTTTGTTTCTTCGATTTTGTTCTATGCTCCTGATTCTCCCCCCTAAACAAAATTATATATAAAGAAGTTTTGTCTTTTTTTCTTATCGTTTTTTTAAATTTTACACGTCACCCAATTTTAATGCATTTGTAGATTTAAATCTTCATATCAATCAACATCCATTTCCTAGTAATACATAGTACATACACTTACCACTTTGTTAGTACTGCACAAATACACACACATACATACACATATACACACTCATCACTACTACACTCATTTATTGATACTTGTTTAATTTAGTTTTTTTTTTTCTTCAGTTGTAATATAGTTTTCTTTTATCCAGTCAAAACACTACCCGCCAGTTGTCTATTATTTGACTGTTACCATTTGCATATACAAGTACAACCAAATGTCAAGTTATAAACTTTACGAAACCAATCAACTTGATTTGAATGGTAAATATAAGTTCATCAAACATATTCAAAATGGTTCATTTGGCAAAGTCTCGTTGGCAAAGGACACTAGTAATGATTCATTGGTTTCAGTAAAGTCGATGAAAAAGACTAGGAAATCTATTGATATAGCAGAAAATGAAATTTCTATTTTGCACAAATTAAGACATGTTAATATTTGTCAATTATTAGATTCATTTGAGTTACATGATGATGAACAAAATGAAGATTATATTTTCCTTGTATTGGAATATTGTTCTCGTGGTGATTTATATGATTTAATTCATGAAGGTTGTTTGACAGATTATGATATCATGACTCTTGCCAATCAAATTGGAAATGCAATTAAATACAGTCATTCCCAAGGAGTGTATCATCGTGATATTAAACCAGAAAATATCTTGATTGATAATGAAGGTCAATTTAAATTATGTGATTGGGGTTTAGCCACCACTGTTAGATTTAATGATGAATTTGGTGTTGGTACTGAGAAATATATGGCTCCTGAATGTTTATTAAAAAAGACTAGTTCTATTACCAATAATCAAACCTCTGTAGATGAACAATATTTGTTTGATAACTACGATTGTAAATATGCTGATTATTGGTCCTTTGGTATTACTATACTTTCAAGTATTTTTGGTTCTAGTCCATTTAAGTCTGACAAGAATAAATCAATAACTTGTGATTATAATTTTAAAAATTTTGTTCATTTAAACAAATCTCATATTTTATATGATATTTATCCAAGTATGAATTTTTCTTGTTTTGAAATGATTATGAATTTGTTAAGAATGGGGAATGATGAAGATGAATTAGAAATTGTTCAAGAAAAAATAGCCCTGAGAAGTATTGATAGATTTATTGATGATATGAATGACACATGGAGATTTGGGTTTATTGAAGAAGTTATGTTTGATATGGAAGATGATGATGAAGACGATTTTAAGGTTAAAGATGAACAATCAGCAAATACAACTGTTACAGTTGCCACTACAATGGGCACTTCAGAAAACTCAACTAAAGTTGAAGATATTGAATCTAAAGTAAATGAATTTGCTAATTATGATAGAGTTAATATAGACAATACCACTAGTAACAGAGTTACCAACTCTGGTGCTACTACTGCCACCACCACTACTATTACTAAATTACCATCTTTAGTTCAATCGTCATATCAATCAAGTAAATCGTGGTGTGATATTGTTGATAATGATGATTTTACTATTGAATATGAATTGGCAGGATTTGACCAATTACATTTAACAGATAAGAGAAAGGAGAAGGTTACGATTGTGGAACAAGAATTATGGGATGAATCTGTTGTTTATTAGAGAGAGGAGGTTTGGTTTAATTACGTTGTTATGAATGAATTTATGACTTTTTTTATTATTATTTTGTGTTTGCATATGGGATTATTTTGGTTTATCTGTGGTTCCCTTCGTTTTTGTGTTTATTGCACTTTGTTATTTATATATATAGCACTTAGTTTTTTTTTATTCTTTAATTCTTTAAACAAAACAATATTTAATGAAACATATCATAGCTAGAGTGAAGATTTGTAAAGGTTTGTCAAGATTTGTAAATATTTCTAAAGATCTTTAAAGATTTGTAAAACAGTTGATAATTATGTGTTAATCTACAGGACCTGAATCGGAGAAGTATTTTTTTTGTTGAAGTGGACAAAGGGGATGAATTTTTTTTTATTTTTGTGATATTGATTTGATTGTTTGAAAGAAAGTGATAATCATATTACACAAACGACAACTTTATATATTGTGTTCCAGGCGGTATCGCTCGAATGTAATGAGTCAGTGAGGGGTGGGTATATTAGAAACATACAGTAGAAGTAGACTATCTACATAATCGTAAACTTTTATTCCTAATACTTTATGCTACTAAAGTAAACTTTACCATATTTTTACTTAACGTTCACTCTAATAATTTACATAAACATAAACCATCAAAAACAATTACATTTCTCAGGTCGTAAGAACTTCCGTAGTGCCGGGATCATTTGTAATTAACAAATTGAGAGTTTGTGATTTGTCCGTTAACCGGCACCGGTAATCGCATTGTTATATGCAGGAATGATGAATCATTCTCATTTTTTGTGTCGCACCTGAAGAAAAAAAGGTCGTGAATGTTGAAATTTTGAAAAATTCCAAAATTCACCAATGTACATATAAAGCATCCCCTTTTTCTCCTCAATTCTGAAAAATTCTCATCTTGTCTTTTTTTTCTTCTTATCCTTCTTTATCCCTAAGAATTTATTCATATACAATTGTCAAATATGTCTGTCAGAAACGCTTCTATTCGTATGGCTAGATTAGCCTCTACTAGAGCTGCTGCTCAAGTTACTTCCAAGAGAACTTTATCTGCTCTTGCTGCTACTGCTATTCGTCGTCCAGTTATTGGTTCAATTGCCAAGACTATGATTGCTTCTCGTGGTGTTAAAACCATTAACTTTGGTGGTACTGAAGAAGTTGTTCATGAACGTTCTGATTGGCCAAGAGAAAAGTTATTAGAATACTTTAAGAATGACACTTTAGCTTTAATTGGTTATGGTTCTCAAGGTTATGGTCAAGGTTTAAACTTGAGAGATAATGGTTTAAATGTTATCATTGGTGTTAGAAAGAATGGTACTTCTTGGAAAGCTGCTATTGAAGATGGTTGGGTTCCAGGTGAAAACTTGTTTGATGTTACTGAAGCCATTGAACGTGGTACTTATGTTATGAACTTGTTATCAGATGCTGCTCAATCTGAAACTTGGTCTACCATTAAACCATTAATCACTGAAGGTAAGACTTTATACTTTTCTCATGGTTTCTCTCCTGTTTTCAAGGATTTAACTCATGTTGAACCACCAACTAATGTTGATGTTATTTTAGTTGCTCCAAAGGGTTCCGGAAGAACTGTTAGATCTTTATTCAAGGAAGGTAGAGGTATTAACTCTTCTTATGCTGTTTGGAATGATGTTACTGGTAAGGCTGAAGAAAAGGCAATTGCTCTTGCTGTTGCTGTTGGTTCTGGTTATGTTTACCAAACCACTTTTGAACGTGAAGTTAACTCTGATCTTTATGGTGAACGTGGTTGTCTTATGGGTGGTATCCATGGTATGTTCTTGGCTCAATATGAAGTTTTAAGAGAAAACGGACATACTCCATCTGAAGCTTTTAATGAAACTGTTGAAGAAGCTACTCAATCCTTATATCCATTAATTGGTAAATATGGTATGGATTATATGTATGATGCTTGTTCCACTACTGCCAGAAGAGGTGCTTTAGATTGGTACCCAAGATTCAAGGATGCTTTGAAACCAGTTTTTGAAGATTTATATGAATCAGTTAAGAATGGTTCTGAAACCAAGAGATCTTTGGAATTCAACTCTCAACCTGACTATCGTGAAAAGTTGGAAGCTGAATTAAAGACTATTAGAGAAATGGAAATCTGGAGAGTTGGTAAGGAAGTTAGAAAGTTACGTCCTGAAAACAACTAAACTAGTTTTTAAAGTGATTTTGAAAAATGTCCCAAAGGGACACTTCATTCGTCTATAAAAATTGGTCGTGAATGACTGACATTAAATATTTATTCAATTCTTATTCTTTTTTTAGTATTATAACTTATGGGTTTTTTTATAGCATTTTTTAATTAGGGGAACTTTTATGTTTGTTGAATAAACAATTGTTTCGAAATAGGTTTTGTAGTAGTTTTGTAGCGGTTTTGTGGTGGTTTTGTAATGAATTTCGCTGGAGTAAAACGTACTGAGCCACCACTTGGTACTTTTAGATTTAGTTTGCTGATAGGAACAAATTGACTCTTATAGTTTGCAGAAAAGTGAAGTCAAAGTGACAAATTAATGTTTCTAAAATTATATAACTACCCTGATTTTAATAGTTTTATTAAAATTATTCCATGAAACTTGAAAAATATGTTTACTATGGCTTGTAACTTATAAACAAATTCACTTCTAACATGCCCCAAAAACTAACTGAAAAATCTCAGTTAGTCCCCCAATTGACGAGATTTAAAGAATTTTAGGAAAACCCTAAACAACTTCACGTGAGTAGTTTTTTTTTTTTGGTTTTTTCCATAAATTATTTTTTAAGATTGTACCTTAAAAAATAATTTTCTCTCGGCTATTATTGTTTTTTTGGTTTTTGCAAGATATATCACAAACAATGGCTGTTGGTAAGAATAAGAGATTATCTAAAGGTAAGAAAGGAGTTAAGAAGAGAATTATCGATCCATTCACTAAAAAAGATTGGTATGATATTAAAGCTCCAACTACGTTTGAGAATAGAAATGTCGGAAAAACTTTAATTACTAGACCAACAGGTAAAAAAAGTGCTGCTGGTGGATTAAAAGGGAGAATTATCGATGTTTGTTTAGCTGATTTACAAGGAACTGAAGATCATTCCTATCGTAAAGTTAAATTAAGAATTGATGAAGTTCAAGGTAAAAATGTATTAACTAATTTCCACGGTATGGATTTTACTTCCGATAAATTAAGATCTTTAGTTCGTAAATGGCATACATTAATTGAAGCTAATGTTACTGTAAAAACTTCTGATGATTATATTTTAAGAGTTTTCGCAATTGGATTTACTAAAAGACAAGCAAATCAAGTGAAAAAGGCAACTTATGCACAAACTTCCAAAATTAGAGAAATTAGAAAGAAAATGATGGAAATTATGAGAAAAGAAGTTTTAAATGTAACTTTGGCACAATTAACTTCAAAATTAATTCCTGAAGTTATTGGTCGTGAAATTGAAAAGGCTACACAAACAATTTATCCTTTACAGAATGTTCATATTAGAAAAGTTAAATTATTAAAACAACCAAAGTTTGATCTTGGTGCATTGATGGCACTTCATGGAGAAACTGTTGGTGAAGATAAGGGAAAGAAAGTAACATCAGGATTTCGAGATGTTGTTTTAGAATCTGTTTAGATTTACTGTGAGCAGGCTCATTGTTTTTTTTTTTTTGTTTTTGCATTTAGATTGATTTACTTTTTATAGTTTTAAATATTCTAGAAATATGATTTGTTTATTAAAAAGAATATAAATATATGGATTTTGTTTAAGATTTGCAATTTTCATATCGTGTTCTTGCTTTCGAACCTTGACTTTTAACCTTGATTTCGAACCTTGGTTAAGAGTTTTCAAGTATTGCTCGTCGTATATAATTGTCAATACTTTTTTTTTGCGTGGAGGGCGGGGCATTGCTATGTCACTATCAGCAAATTTCTTAGTTTTAAACAATACATGGCAACAAACATATAATATAACTGACCACTAAGTTTTACCTGACTATATTACTAGTTTATCTCTTTTTTTTCTCATACAAAAGTTCATACAAACCTTCACACAAACGTTCAAACAACACTAGTTTAACAAAATGGCAAGTAATACAATTATAGAAGAAGAAGATGCGTGGTCGTATAGCTTCCCCCCTTCAAGCGAATCTTTAGTAAACGATGAATCAAATCAACAACCACAACAATATCACGATCAACAGGAGTCACTTTTAATAAGATCATCAATACCTAAAAATGGTTCTGCTGTAATGATTGAACCTAATGGGAAAGTTAAACAAGTAGATCAAGTAATATGCCAAGACTCAGGAAAACTGAAATCAACTATATCCTTACAATCTACTACATTGGCAAAATCAGCACCATTGGATCCCTTGACTACTAAAGAAGATGCGAATTCTGTAATATCTAAAGAAGGAAACAAAAATGCATTACATGAAGAAGATTCTGTTGGTCTTGCTTCCCCTCCTAGATTCCTTAAAGAATTACAAGAATTAGACCATATTACAAACACCACTACTAATCAATCTACCAAATCTTTAGATTCTAAAAAGAACAACACTACTTCTGTTACATCTCCTAAAATCATTACGTATAGAAAATCTAAACGAACAATTAGTGAGGGAACATTTGATCTGATTATGGAAACTCCACCAGATACACCAACCACTCCTAAATTTGATACTAGACTTTATGTTGATGAAACATATCGAGATACTAGTTATAGATATGCTAGTATTAAACGAAATGTGGATTTCCATCAGTTATTTCTGAGGTTGGATTTAACTGATAGATTAATAGATGATTATTCATGTGCTTTAAGTCGAGAAATTTTATTACAGGGAAGAATATATGTAAGTGAAAGTTACATATGTTTTAATTCAAATTTACTTGGATGGGTTACTTCATTAGCGTTGACGATGGATGAGATTATTGGATTTGAAAAAAGAAGCACTGCTGGATTATTTCCCAATGCAATAAGTATAGAAACTAATGATTGTAAACACACATTTGCTAGTTTTCTATCTCGGGATGCTACATTTGATATGATGACGACAATTTGGCTGAAGGCAACTGGAAGAAAGAACAAATCGGATAAGGAGAAACCAAGTATAGTGCAAGATCAAGAAGAACTGAATGACCAAGAAAGCGTAAAGAGTGGAGAATCAATTGAATCATATATAATGACAATTGATGGAGATGATGAACCTCAACGGAAGTTGCATGACAGACAAGAACCTACATCTGATTTTGAAACCAGTGAGGAAGAACAAGAAGTTGATGAAACTGAAGAAGAAACTGAATCTTTAGTTCTGCAAATGAAACAAAAAGTTGTTAATGGAACACAAATAATTAAATTAAAGTCAGATTCTCCTTATGAAAATAATGGTCCTGATACTCATCTTCCAACTTTGGCTACTTTTGAAAAATATCCTACAGAAGTGGAAATTCTTGATGAAACAATTGATGCTCCTTTAGGTGTAGTATTTTCTATATTATTTGGTCCCAATACAAAATTTCAACTTTCCTTTCTTGAATCTCATGATGGATCAGAAATATCACAATTTGATAAATTTACACCATCAGAAGAAGATCCCAAAATTTTAGAAAGAAAATATACTTATAGACGAGCATTGGGGTATGCTATAGGACCCAAATCTACTCGTTGTGAAGCTATAGAAACTATTGAACATTTAGATCTTGCTGACTATGTAGTTGTGGTGGTGACTACAACAACTCCTGATGTTCCTCTGGGAGGTTCTTTTAAAGTTAAAACAAGATATGCATTTTCATGGGGTAATGATAATAAAACAAATGTATTGGTATCGCTTTATATTGAATGGACTGGGAAATCTTGGGTCAAAGGAATTATTGAAAAACTGTCACTATCTGGTCTGACTTCCACAATCAAAGAAATGTTTGAAGAATTGAGAAAAGAAATCAAAGAACAAACATATACAATTGAAGGACCACCAATGCTCAAGGCTATTACCCCAAAAAAGACCAAACAAAAGGTGAAAACTGTCGAACCAAAAGTTTCAATTGGGAAATTTTCCACTAATGAATTCTTTAGAAACAATATTGTTTCTGTATGTTATCTTATCCTTTCATTTTTAATTCTTCTTTTGGTATTACAATTACGATTATTTGTAATTGTAAATGAAACTAATGAAATATCAAGAGCTCAATTGATGCTTAATGCACAATTAACATATGCATTACTGAGATTACAACAAGATAGAAATCTGGATAATAAAATTGACAAGAAAATAATGGAAATGAGTGATGATATAAAAAACCCACTTTGGGAATGGACGTTTAAAAAGTTCGGAAAACAATTAAGTCCAATTGAGAAAGTTGAATTTTTGACTTTTCAATTACAAGATGTATATAAAGATGATGAATATAAGAAAGATTATAATTTTCATGATATAAAACAACTGATTAGAAATTTTGAATATCCTGAATTTTTAAACATTGAGAATTTACGAAGAAATATTCAAGAGTTATTGTAAGTATGTGTGTACATTTTATAGATTTAACGTTTAGTATATACAAGTTAGCCAATGAATTAATTTCTTGATACACTTAGCAAGGAGTCAATGTTTCAACATCATCAGGAGCAAATCTTTCAATAATATCCATATCCTCAATAGTATGCACCAATATTTGAGAATTATCATCATTCAATTCAAAGATGAATAATCCAGAAATAACCCTTTCAATCTTTTTGCTCTCTTTAGTTAATCCAATTAAAGTACCAGGTAATTTTGTCAATGTAGTAGCAAGAGAAACTTTTGAATCAGCATGACCTTTATTCAATAAACTCATAGGATCTAATTTTGACCAACTATGAGCTCCTAAATTAGCTTGTGAGGTAGAGTGATTTTCTTTATCTTTACCTGCTTCCAAATGAAAGCAACCTTCAGGACAAGTAGACCATCTAATAATTATCTTAGTTGTATCATCAAACATCAGTTGTGCATCAGGTCCGAAATGTACTCGAACTGATTGTATATGAAGCTTAACTTTGGGACTTAATATAACTGAATTAACAAATAATTGAAGTGCTTTACAAGTTGCATAATATGTGACTGGACCCTTTAGACTTGGTAAATACTCTTCATCAAAATGCAGAGGACAAATTCTTAAAAAGATATCAGGTGAAATTAATGATTTATCTAACGATCTTTCCAAGATTACAGGAACAGCATGCTTTAACTTTTCTATCATTGATCCTAAGTTTGCTTTCTTCTCAAGTTCAAATTTATTAATTTCATCTTGTTTATTGCTAGTGTGTCTTGGTGGGATTGATGTAAATTTTGCAAGATTATGATGAAGTTGTGATGACTTGGACATAGGGGTTAATTTACAAGGGGTATTTTTTGTTGGAACAGGACGACCATAAATTATTGGTTGAGGAACAACAGATGCAGCAGGTATCTTGACTAGTAATTGGTTGTGTCTGTTTGATTGTCGAAGTAATTTCATCATAGATTCTTTTTGAATCAACGACATGATACATATCTATAGTAAACCCTTTTTGTACTTTTAGAACAAGTCAAGAAAACAAAAAAAAAGAAAAAGATGGAGTAAAAAATTGTACCAATTATAGTTACACTCAAACTAAGCGAAAAACAAAAATATTAACTTTCTACTTAATTTATAAAAGAATTTGCAATTTCTAAAGAGTTTCATACAATAACTCATGTAATTTATATTCTTCATTTGCTTCATCAATATCATGCCAATTTCCAATAAAATCATCACCTCGAACAATACCTGGTAATGTTTTCCCACCAGCTTGTCTCTTCCAAATCTTTTTAGCTTCTTCATCAGTACCTAAATCACGATATTCAAATTTAATTCCATTAGCATTTAAAATATTAACCAATCTATTAGTACGCGGCATTATTTGCATTCCTCCAGCTAATGAAGTGTAAAGATAAATTGGAAGAGATTCAAGATGTTTGCGAAGTTCTTCTGGAGAGATATCAAAACTTTCATCTTCATCTTGTTTAGTTGTTTCAGAGATTGGTTCATCAGTCGCTTCTTTAATAGAGGACTCTTCTGATTGCTCACTTGTTTCTGTTGGTTTGACTGTTGTAGTTTCAGGTTCAGATATTTCTACAGTAGGGATTTCTTCTTTAGGTTCAGCTTGAGCTTTTTCTTTTTCTTCTTTTTCTTCTTCTGTTTGTTCTGCTTGTTCTGCTTGTTCTGTTTGTTCTGCTTGTTCTGCTTGTTCTGCTTGTTCTGCTTCTACAGCTTTTGTTTCTTGTTCAGCCTCAGTATCCTTGTCGGCTTCCTTGCCCTTTGCATCCTTATCAACTGTCTCATTCAATCCAATTTTGCTAACTCTATCTAAAATCTCTTTCTTACTTTCTGTCTCAGGCTCTTGAGTAACAGATTTTCCTTGTAGTACTTCTTCAACCATAGTATCCAATTGCTCAATTGAAGCATATGGATCATCAGAAATTAAAGCACCTTCTTGTTGCAACTGATGAGGATTAGCATCATTCTTATCATCAATACTTGAGTTATGAACAATATCCCCAGCTCTTGCTCTTGATCTTGATCGGGAAATAGAACGAAGGTAATTAGTAGATGAAGCTGATCTGGCACCATATAAATTTGATGTTGGAGGTAATGGAATTCTAGGTGCATCTACTTCAAAATTAGTATAATCACCAGTGGTCACTAATGAAGGATCACGAGTAATTGGTTTCTCATCATAATTTCCCATTCCAAATTGAGTTCCTTGAGGTGCATTCTCTTTGAAAGTAGCCGATTCAGCTTTCAAGGCAGCAGCAGCAGCTTCAGCAGCGGCAATAGATTCTCCCATAGTTGGTTTAGAATATCTCGTACGTCTATCTTCTTCTTCGTCTTCTTCTTCGTCTTCTTCTTCGACATCTCCAGCATAATTATGGACAGAAACAGATTCAGAATCGGCATCTTCCTTTTGCTTTTGCAAGGCCAAATCAGGAGGTAATTCATACTTGGATGGTTCCTCTACATGGGTACTCTTGTATGAATCACCACGTGCTAAATGAGGCTTCAATGGTTGAGCAGAAGATGATCTTGAATTTGACCTATTACCGGATCTAGATCCAGGGGGATTAGCTGATCTTGATCTTGATCTAGGACGATCAGTATGGAAAAATGGAGAATGAATTCCTTCTCTAGTAACAGCAACTAATCCTTCAGTACGTTGAGGAACAGCTTGAGGAGTAGTGATGGTTTTCTTTAATCCTGGTGAAAGAGGATTCTCTCTGGTTGAGCTACTATCAGAACGAGGTAATTTGTGATGATCATATGATTGTACATTCTCTAATAATTGTGAATGATCTTTAATTTGATTTTCTAATTGATATTCCGACAAATTAGGAGTAGAATAGAACGAAGCATTTGCGTCACCAGTTGTCAGCTCACTTTCAGGAGTATCAACAGCTGAAGGGGTTTCACTAGTGGAAATTTCTTCCTTAGGTGTTGGTTTTACAATGTCTCCTTTTTCCTTAACTTCTAATTCTTTTTCAGCTTCTTCATTTTCTTCCTCTTCATTCTCTTCCTCCTTATTCTCTTCCTCTTCATTCTCTTCCTCTTCATTCTCTTCCCCACCTATCTCTTCAATTGGTTCAAATTTAATATCTGGTTTCACAGCACCTTCAGTATCTAAAACGTCTTCAAAATCTTCTTCAGAAGCTAAAAGAGCACCTTCATTAATTAAATCATCCAATGAAGCAGTAACTGATTGACTAAATTTTGAACTAGATCCAGTTGGAGTCTTGGATGTGGAATGATATTTCTCAGGATGAATATAATTATTATGAATTGAATCATCAGCCGATCTTAAAGATGAACCTACTAAACTGGGAGCATCTAATTGTTCTGCTTCCTCTAACCTTTCTTCAAAATCCATAATGAGCGATTCTTAGTATGTATTATGAGAATGGTTGTTAAAAAAATTAAGTGTGTGTGGTGGTTGAGTTTTTTTTGTCGAAATTTATATTCGTATGAGTTTTTTCTCCCCTTGAAAATAGATAAGAAATCCTCCTGAAAAAAAAAAACATACCACACACAGATAGATACAGTAAATAAGTTAAGAAATTGCTACGCTTTTCTTGTAGGCGTTTATTATTTGGAGACTTGTAAGAGGTTATCTTTAACAACACAAGAGTGAATGGTTTAATATCATTCCATCAAATACTTGTTTGGAAGGGTTTAATTAAATCTCTATTTTCAAGGTGAGTCTCCTCTTCATAACCAGAAAATCACAAGCATGAGTAAAACAAAAAGAGTTGTTTATTTTATCATTCCAAAAATAAATATCTTTACTTATTCTCAGACAGTGGGGCAATCTCTCTACAACTCAAACTTCTCTTAATTAGGAAATTTTCCAACAAAAAGAAAAACTGGGGTAATGGAATACTATTCAAAAGTATTGATAAATCCGAGACATTCAGTGTTTTCTTTTTTACAATATTGACGATTTTCCTTGTAGTTATTATTCATTTATTAATTCATATATTTTTCAATTATCTTCTTGTTTTGGTTGGATTACCAACTATTAAACGATGATTGGCCCAGTTCTTGTCATTTTTGGGGTAAATCTGAATCACGTGAACGATGGTAAAATGGTATCTTAAAATCTGAAATAAAGGTGTTTGTCGTGTCAATTGTAAGAAATAACATCCTAGATTGTCTGAAATTTACAACCATAGATTGTACAACTGATATTGTGGCGATGGTTCAACCTAATCTTTATTTTAAACAGAAATTAACTCAAAATCTGCTTGGAACATTCTAGATGCGCACATTTAGAAATTAGTCATTCTTATTTCACATCTGTACCACTGTTTCGGATCCGAACAACTATGCTATTCCGAAAATCCTTAGTGTATGATCAGTTATTCTAATAGACTGTAATTCATATTAAATGACCTCAACGGGAAATGGAGTGATAGATCTCAATTATTTATAACCCGGGATTTCCTGCATATATCGGAGTTGTATAAACCGCACGTTCGCCACCATATAAAAATTTTCAGGTATATAAAGTCGAACCCTCGTTTTTGCCTATTTTTTTTTTACCATTTTGATTCTAAAACTACTATCATCTTTTATAAATATCAACATGGCTAGACAAAGAAGATCCGCTCCAGCTCCAAGACAGCAAACTAGATCTGCTCATACTGCTGCTGCTCCAGCTTACCGTGCCCCACCTCCACCACCAGCTGCTCATCCAGCTCAACCTGCTCAACCTGCTCAACCAGGTATGTTTGCCCAAATGGCTTCCACTGCTGCAGGTGTAGCTGTTGGTTCTGCTGTTGGTCATACTATTGGTGCCGGTATAACTGGTATGTTTGGTGGTTCATCTTCTGCTCCTGTTGAAGCTCAACAACAACAAGTTGCTCCAATTCAACAACAACAACAATATCAAGAACAAGCCAAACATTGTGATGCTGATGCCAGAAACTTTACTAGATGTTTAGAAGATAACAGTGGTAATATGCAAATTTGTGATTACTACTTACAACAATTAAAAGCCTGTCAAGAAGCTTCCAGACAATACTAGAAAATGCGTTCAAATTACACACTTAGAACAAATAGAATATGGCATTCTCTATAAATACCATGTATATAAATAATAATAAAAAAACATATTTATTGTGTAGAAAAATCAATCAAATTTAGTTAGAAGTTGTAGCTAATCAATTAAGGAACAGCGACTTCTACTTCACCGTCATTCAAAACAACAATATCACTATTATTAATTTCTGGATTCAATGACGAATAAACATATTTGTCATGATTAACAGATTTACCTCTACCCTTTGCGAATCCTGGTGGATAACGAGCATCAACTGGTTTACTTCCACGATCTTCAATTAATTCAACAGCATTATCAACTGATTCACCAGCATGAACAACGTTAGCAGAATTGGCTTCTACTTTAATTGAAGAGTTCTGTTCTTTGGAAAACATTTCACGTTCAAATGATTTTAGTTTTTCATGGGCAATATCTTGATTGACAGCATCTGAAGTTAAAGGTGGTGCTTTTGGTGTTGCTTCCTTAGGAATGAAATCATATTTAAATTCCCATTCATTAATTGAAGTTTGAGATGGAAGTCTAAAAGAATCAATGCTTGATGAATCACCTTTCGTTGAACGAATAATAGAAATATGAAATTGTCTAAAACAAGGAATGATATTTTTGCTGTATCTATAAGTAGTTTGACCTAAGGAAAGTTTGAACATAATTGAACAAGTTGTAGAGAAAAATAGTTAAAGAAGGAGACTATAAAGAAAAAGAATTGATATATTATTTGAGGAGTAAAAACCAGAGGAGAAAGGAGGAATCTCACATAGATTCAGTAAGTGGGGAGAGAGAATCCGAATTCGGTAAATGATGCCAAAATTTCATGTCAAAAAAATTTCACGAATTGTAATCAAATTTTGTCACGTTATATTACAATTCTTGCTATTTTCACTGTAATTATACAAAGAATAATACATATAGTGAGAGAGAATCTTTTCATTTATTGCTAGGAGTAGTGTCGACGAGAATTGCTACGCAGTCTAAAATACGTACTTTGATCTGTGGTTTACTCTTGATAAATCTGTATTATTCGCCTATATTAATTATATTACTCAATTTAGTCCCGATAATATTTGTACTGTTATCCAAATAGTGCACATAATTGACTTATTTTACTCAGCACACTTAGAAGCTGTAGTAGACCCTGCATTCACGCTATCTATGTGTGCCAGTATCACAATTGCTATTGAAAATATCATCGAAATTATCATGCCAGCTACTTGCACATCACCTCTTGTTGCAACTGTGAACCCCATACATGGTAAAAATCAAATAAATATTACTCTTGTACGACCTGAAATAGAATTGTCCCGTTTTCTCACTATACTCGAGATAACAACGTCAGCTTCTTGCTTCCTGCTTCCTGACTAATTCTGAGCTCTTCTCCGGTATAATATCGTGGTTAATGCTCATCATCAATATTGATGAACAACATATTAAAATGATGCCAAAATTTCATGTCAAAGAAATTCGATACACCAGCAATAGAAAATATTTTCTTTTTTTTTTCTTAGTTGTGTTATAATGACAAAATCTGCTATAACTATATTTATATAAATAAAGAGAACTTGCTCTATCAACCAAATACTACTTCTGTAACAAATTATTAAGGTAATGACTTGGTGGCCTTTTTACCCTATCATAACCTTCGTCACCTAATCTATCAGGTGCATACTGTACAAACTCTTCATAGCTCATTGGTGGTTCATTCACTTCACTCATCATATCAGGCATACCATATTGATCAGGGTAAGAAGAATTTCTAGCACCAACTGTCGATGGAGGATAGTATTGACCACTAGCATTCAGTTTCAAGATTAAAGATGCTGAAGATGCATTATCGGAAAACTTATCCATACTACCTTTGTAGTACAGTGGAACCAGTGTCTTTCTATTCTTTGCATATTCCATTGTTGGACTAATAAACATAGTACGACGGTTATCAGTCTTTCTCTCTAAAGTTCCAACTACACTTGCAGTTGCGCCACTAATACTAGGGCAATTATTACCTAGACCATTATGACCAAACAAAGTATCTCTGTAAGTTCTTCCTTGACTAAAAGAAATTTCATCGTTAGTACCAACTCTAGTATCACTACTAGATCCATATTGAGATGGCGAGAAGGATGATCCATAATAAAAAGTATCAGGGAAACTAGAATTAGAATCATTGTGGAAAATACCCTTTTCCTTCTTGGCCAATCTTTTTGCGGCAATTGAAACAACTAATCCAACTCCAGCAAACAGTACTAAAATGAATCCAAGAATGGCAGCAACAATTATAAACACGAGATTATCAGGCAATTTTGAATGATAAATAAATGGATTAGATTTTCCACCATCGGGGATTTTAACATCATAAGTATAGGTTTTATGTTCCTCTTGTTGCTGTGGTGGACTATCATCAATTTTGGGCATATCCAAAATCTTTGATTCGTCTCCTCCTTGTGTTTTAGGTTTTGGTATATCTTCCTTTGGCTTCTCAGTGGAACTTTTGGGCATGGCGGGTTTGTCATCATCTGGTTTATTGCTAGGTTTCGCAACTTCAGGCTTGTCATCATCGGGTTTATTTTCCTTGGGCTTGGTTTCTTCTGTCTTTGAACTTGGATTGTTTTTGGTGGTTTTATCCTCTTGTGTTTGAGTTTTCAGTGGCTGAGTTTGTTGTTCTTCAGTAGCTTGCTTAGTTGGAGCAGGTTTTGTAGCCTGTGTAGTTGGAGCTACCCGTGTAGCTTGTGTTGTTCGTGTATCTCGTGTAGCTTCAGTTTTCTGATTATTCGCTTGGGTTGTTCGTGTGTTTCTGGTAAAGATTTCCTCAGCGTTATTTGTTTTCTTTGGTGCACTTTCTTTAGGTTTATCATCATCTTTATCGGCCCTTTTGTTTAAATATTCAAATAGTACTTGAAGATTTGTGCCCACTTCAAGATTTCTACTTACTACTCCCAGTGGCACATTTTTGTCTGAGGCAAAAGAAGCTGTAAATGCCACTGCTAATAGAAAAAACAATGAAATACCTTTCATCTAGTAAGTTGAATGTACAATAGTTAGGTAGACACAAAAGAAAGACACAACAAAATAATAGAAAAAGTTAACTAAGACGGGATTTGAGAAAATTGTTGGAACTGGAACAAGGAGAGGGTGACAACTGCCAAGTAAATCATAAAAAACATTCTCTAACAAAACGTATTGATCATGGTGCAGAAAATGTAAAAAAAAAAAACTTTATTTTTGTTGGCAAATGGTACGAGATCTTAACCGTGGCCTTAAAAAAAATTGTGATTACTATTTATAGCTACATTTGTTTGAAATGTGTGAAGTTGTATTTATGGATAAAACACTCTGTTACAGTTTGTAGATTTTGGTTGTAGATTTCATGTGTTCCAACTATCACTTGTTATACATCACCAGGTGCTCCTTTGTTCAATTGAGAGTTCAAGTCCAATCACTTAAATCCAAAACTGTTGGTTAAATTATCCAAAAATTCCAGAATCCATATTTGACAAGTGAACCAATTTTATGTCAGACCTGATACAGTTTAACCAACGCACATTAATCCAAGCAATTAATTACTACAAAGTTTTCTCTTCCTATTTCTTACACAAAACACGAGATTTGTATTGTTTTCTTTAGTCGAAAAAAAACAATGGTATACAAAAAGAAATAAAAAATTAAAGAATAATAACCACGCCATGAATTCCTAACCACATGCATATCGGTAAATATAAATAATAAAAGCTATCCATATCGAATGCCATTTAGTTTATGTTTGGTGTTTAATATATTATTCACATTGTATCACAAGGTAACTTATTACAATTTTCACTTATATTTATTAATATATAAAATGTATCTTATAATATGTTGCGATAATGAGAAATTAAATTTGGAATATAAGGAAATAAAATATATAAATAATATTAAAACTAAAAAAGAAGCTATAAGAATTGCGCAAGAATATAAAACAAATTTCTTAACGTTTGTATACATAAAAAACAAAAAAGTAAAAATATATAGTAAAAATTATCCAGTATTAAATAATGAAATTAAAAATGAAAAAGAAATATTATATTCAATGTATCATCTTTATCATCCAGGTAAAAGAAAAGCAGTAGTGATATATTCAAATAATGATGACAAAGAAATTATATTAAAAAATACTACTATTGATATAAAAATGAAAAAAATAGATCCTTTTACATATTTAGAAGATTATGATAATGTAACTAAAAAGGCATTTCAAGTACATCAAGAAGATATACATAAATATTTAAGTATATTTTATATAATACACAATAATAATATCTATATGTCAGCTTTTATACCGTATATCAGAAAAAATAAATTTATTAAAGTAGAAAAAATAGAACACAATTACCTAAGCTGGTATGAAATATATAAAATTTTTAATATAAACATAGATTTAGTAATGGATACAGTACCAGAAGGATATTTATTACTTGAAAGAGGGATGGATATTTAATTTTTATAATAATTTTTATTTAGAATTACAACAGCCTTATTTTATAGAAAAATAATAAATAAAATATTAAATGCCTGAAAATTTTTTTATACAATGTGAAAATCAATATACGAAATATAAAATGTTAAATCAAAATATTATATTTCTTTTCATAAATAATTTACTTAAATTTACCTCAAAGATTAAAACTTTATATATACTTAATTTTATAGAAAATTTTTCTCTTATAAAATTCTATTAACTTTCATTTTTCAAATTTTCCATAGACCCTATACAGGAAATAATAGCAAAAAAGAATAAAAAATACATAATTTACAATCTATAAACACTGGGGGCTTGCTGCTAAAACCTCCAGTTTTCATCTGCGGATTCAATTGCCCATTTAAACTTATCTCTTAAAGTTTTGGTAAATAATTTCTCAATTGGCACACCATACTTTTTCGAAAACATCACTGTTAATCTTGGATCAATATAATTCATTTTTGAAGTACCCAAGGAAACTTCCGAATTATCTTCTTTATCCTTTAATTGTAATGATGTAGTAACATATCTAGCTTCAATAGTTTCAATCTGTTGTTTCAATTTTTCAACTGTCATATTAGATTTAACTATTGGTTTACCTTTCTTTAATTCTTGACGATACTCTTTTTCTAATTCATCAACCTTATCTAATTTATCCTTGATATCTTTTTCTGTAAGCCATGGTTTCTTTTCCAATTTTAACTTTTCATTATCGCGTTCTAATTTCTTCATAAGTTGTTCTCGTTGACGTTTGATTATAGTATGATGAATATGTTCCTCGTCCTCCTTAACCAAATCATCAATTTCTTCAAAATATTCAGGATCTTTCTTTCTCAATTTAGGTTCAATTACTAAAATCATTCTCTTTAATCTAATCTTTTGCCACATGTACTCTTTTAATTTATCATTAATTTTTTGAACTGAATTTCCATGATTCTTGCTTACTGAACGCTGATGATTACATAAAATGGCCACAGTTCTATTGGCAGCATTAAATTTGACCACTTTCTCAGCAATTGTTCCTTCATTAGGAATTAAATCTAATTGATCTTGCATAGTCTTGGATGCATTATATGTACGGAACACTTTTGCAGTCAACCCTTTCATATAATTTTGAAAATGTTTATTCAAAATCAGAGGGTTTATACGATCAAATAAATCATCTCCAGGTTGTTTAGGGGATTTCTTGAATATTCTTAAATTCTTGAAAACTTGTTTATCAACTTCAACTTCTTGATAGAAACGAATAGAATCTTTACCCAAAAAATCAAAGATAACTTTATTTGGTGGTTTTAATGTAATGTGTTCAAATCTTAATGAACAACATCCCACAGTATCAGCTTCATCATCACCCTTTTCACCACCAGCACGAAGAGCAAATACATCAATAAGATAAGTTGCTGTTGCCATTTGTCGATCTTGCATCTTTTCCGATTTAAGCATTGTGGTATAATCTTTTCTAATTGCGTCAATATGATTTCTTAAATTACGTGCAGTTTCAAATTTCTTGAAATCTGATTGACCCTTGACAGAAGAACTAGCAGCAAATCTAACATATTTGAATGAATCGGCAATATTTTCCTTCCACATAGCCAACCAAGTAACAGTATTATCATGACGAATTTCTCCCCATTTATGGCCAGCTGGTGGTTCAGGAACTTTTGCATCACGGCCAAGATTTAAAGTAACATCTTCTGGTTTAACCCGCCTTTTCAATTTCCCAGTTTTAGGATGAGCACCCCGACCACGGAATAATCCTGGAGGTTCAATACGGAAATTACCCACGAGTTCTTTACGTCCATTCAAATAGCAAGTTTTGTATGGTTCTTCAATACGTTCTTTGTCTAATTTAATTTGTTTCTTTTCTTCTCGACTTAATAATTTCTTTTCTTCGCGTAATTTTTCAAAATGAGCATACATTTTTGTGAAATCCATTTTGGTGAAATCATTAATTTCAATATTGCAACCTCCATTTTCCTTTAAAACTTGACAGAAATCATCAAAGAAATTCTTTTGGAAAACTGGATTTTTGGCATGATCAGTTTCTAACATGGCAGCATAAAATCCCGCAACTTCTTCGGCTGCAAGTGGTAAATTCATAGGCTTTCCATCATAGTATAATTTAACATGTGAGGGGAGAGCTTCATATTCTGGAGGAAACATAACCCCATTATGTTCAAGACTTTCCCATTTTTGTTCACCATCTAAATCTTGAGCTTCCCACCATTTGAATTTTTCTTCATCTTCTTGTGTCAGTAAAGGTGTTTCCTCTTTAATTTCTTCTTCTTTAACAGCTACTTTGCGAGATTTGGGAGTAGATGGAGTGGATTTAGATTCTTTTTTTACTTTGGGAGTAGTTTTTCGTACAGGTGTCTTTTTAGGAGTGGTAGAAGATTTCTTTGGAGTTTTAGGTTCCTGTTTAACCTTCTTTGAAATGCCATTTGCTTGTTTTGCTTTTTTAATTAATGGAATATCTTCTTCATAGTCGTCATCTTCTTCGTCAGTTATTGTATTCTTACGCTTGGTGCGATTTTTCATGGGAATATCATCCTCATCGATCGATTGAGGTGGAGTTATTTCTTTTATAGTGTGTCTCTTTTTAGGAATTCTAGAGAGAACAATTTCATCTTCATCTGAAGAACTCATTTTATTCCACGACTTTTCAATTAACCTAGCAATGTATGTATTCTGATTGTGGTTCGTCAAGCTATTATGCAAGGAGACCCCAATGGTAAAAGATCTGAATTGAACGAGTTGTCGTAGAACAAGCACACGAGAACTCTTTAAACAACTAAAATATATGGATATGGCCAAGCAGAGGAACTTTAAGTGAGCTTGTGAATTCTCTTTCCTGTCTAGGACTGTCACTAAAAGTTGAATATTAGCAAAAGAACAAGATGAATTTGGGAAGAATTTAGGAAGAAAAAAAAATACGCCTCAGTAAAAAACAAAAATGTGAAACCTAACGCGCAGCTCAAATATATATACATTTTCTATTGATGTTTGGATGTTTGGATGGTAAATGGGTAGTCAGCTTTGTAAAACTAGATTTAACTGGCCTAAATGAAGTTGTGTGAAGCGAAAGTTGAGATTAGTTAAGTATAGTTGATATGGATACTTTCCAAGTTTTAATCCATCAAATTTATACTTCTGTAGTTTACTCATCTCTAAAGGTCACTCGACAACTAAAAACTGTCCTACAGATAAACAGAATCAGGGGTATTGGAAATGAAAAGTGTTATCTTGGTGATGTGTTCCAATTGAAGTTATGTAGTTGCGATTGTAGCATATTGAAGAATGGTTTACTGTATTTAAAAAGAGTTTGTAAGTAATTATGAGTGAATTAATTTTCTCAAATTTTATACATTTTTTGGCAAAAAATGTAGAAGAAGTTATGCAGAAAAATGTTACTATTGATAAAAAGCAATAGAGAGGTAAGTATATGGAGATTAGAAACAATGATAATATGATAAGATTTAGAAAACTAACAATAATTTTGCATTTAAAGTTTCAGATACCTAAAAATGTGGTAATTAGATTTAACTTTGATGTTAAACTGCCAAGACCTATCATAATAAAAATAATAATTCGGCATGTGAAATATGATCCCCCACTGTAAATGACGCTGGTTCGTTGTAGGATATGATATTCCATCAAGAAGAATATCAAGAAGAATATCAAGAAGAATATCAAGGACAATATCAAGATCAATATCAAGATCAATATCAAGATAAACATCAAGATAAACATCAATTAAACAGTTGGAGCACTAATCATTGCAAATAAAGGATAATTACAATTACAAACCTTTTTAAACTTTAGCCATAAAACACTAGATCTCGAAAAGATAACTTTAAACCAATTCTTGGTAATGCACCCGCATAAACTCACAGGTGTTTTAAATATCCAATCAACGTCAGTTATTCTTTGTTTCTGTATAATCAAGTTTACAAGATTTTTTAAAAATCTTTTTTAAGGTTTTATTTCACACCACTTTCCTGCGTCAAGTTACATGAATTGACAATTATCTACAAAAAGTATAATTGGCGACAAAGTTTGATTAAAAAGAGGGGATCTACGTCAATACGAGATTCATTTTAAATTTTAACTCTACCAAATCGGGGGGTTGGAACCGAAAGCGAAACCAATCGCATATTTGCGATTCAGGAGTTGCCCTAATTACCCAAATTAGATCGCATGTGAGAAAATGGTAAGATGTAACGAACAATGCCTTAAACAAACAGACTTATTGTTCCAAAATGGGAAGGGAACACCCAGCCCATTCACAAAAAAGCTAGTACAAAAAAAGCTGGCACAAAATATGCTTAACGAATTTGGTGCATGGGACTCGAAACCATTGTAAAATTGTCCTGAAACAAAACATTTCCCGAATTTATTTTTTACTTTTGGTAGAGAGGAGTTCTCAAACAATCATCGGAATTGTAAATAACACTCTGTGAATCACTTTTAGGATAGTCCTAAAAAACTTTATAGCCTATAAAAAAACTCATTGGCTTGGCAATATATTTTTTTGTTTCTACCTGAGGCGATTTTATTTTTTTTATTCACGGGAAAAAAAAGCACGGCATCCTAATGGTACATAATCGGGATGAGATGCCTTTAGTGAGAAAATTTTCAAAAATACCACCTTGAAAGGGAATGGTGTTTTTCTATTAATAACAAACAAGTTTTAAAATTTGACAGGCGATCTAAACCTCATGCAATGTGGGGGCATTTAGAATATCACTAAGGCTATTTTACATTTTTACCCTTATCTCTGATTTTCTTGTCTTTTCTCCCCCTCCCTAGATCATAAATTGTTCTTATTATGCAGGTGAAACTAGTTACATACTAAAAAAAAAGAAATACATTTTATAGAATTATCCATATTATTTTTTTTTGGTTCAGATTGTGTGCAAAAGCTTATCAAAGAATGACCCGCTCATTTTAATTGATTGATTTAAGTAGAGGCGAGCATTGTATTTTACTTTCTTGACAACAAATATTAAAAGAAATTTCTCTTTTGATAATTTTACGGTTTTTTTTAAAAAAAATCAAGGATCTTTTTGGTTTTATATATATATCCTTATTTTCTTCTTTGTACATCATTTGACTAGAAACATACTATTGTCAAAGTTTAAAATATGACTGCTGATTTTGAAAAATATGGTAGTTCTAGTATAGAACCTCACCATCGGGATGTCCATCCAGCAGGCTCTTCTCCAGATTCTAAAGGTGAAAAACAATCTCTGTTTGTTAAAGATTCAGATATTGAACAAGTTGAAGATGTTCAAGGTGAAGTTAAAAGAAAATTAAAACCAAGACATGTATCTATGATTGCTCTTGGTGGTACAATTGGTACAGGTCTTTTTATTTCTACTGGAGGTGTAATTGCAAATGCAGGTCCAGTATCTTCCTTATTTTCGTTTTTATTCATCACCACTTTAGCATTTTCCGTTACTCAATCCTTAGGGGAAATGGCCACATTAATTCCTGTTTCAGGTTCTTTCCTTCAATTTGTTACTCGTTGGTGTTCTCCAGCTCTTGGTGCAGCTAATGGTTGGAACTATTGGTTCTCTTGGGCTATTACTTTCGCATTAGAATTATCAATTGTAGGTCAAGTTATTGAATATTGGACTCATGCAGTACCACTTGCTGCTTGGATTTCAATCTTTTTTGTTATTTTAACTGTATTTAACTTATTCCCAGTCAAATTTTATGGTGAAGTTGAATTTTGGGTTGCTTCCATTAAAGTCATTGCTGTATTTGGATGGATCATTTATGCATTCATTATGGTTTGTGGTGCAGGTAAAACTGGTCCTATTGGTTTCAGATATTGGAGAAACCCAGGACCTTGGGGTCCTGGTATCTTGGTCAATGGAAACAAAAATACTGCTCAATTCTTGGGTTGGTTATCATCTTTAATCAATGCAGCATTTACTTTCCAAGGTACTGAATTGGTCGGTGTGTCTGCTGGTGAAGCTGCTAATCCAAGAAAGAGTGTTCCTTCTGCTATTAGAAAGGTTTTATTCAGAATCTTGATCTTTTACGTGTTATGTATCTTATTCCTTGGTTTATTAGTTCCTTATGATGATCCAGCATTAAACACCAAAGGTCAAGATTACACCAGGACTTCTCCATTTATTATTGCCATGAACAATTCTGGTACTAAAGTCTTACCTGATATCTTTAATGCTGTCATCTTATCAACAATTATTTCTGCTGCCAACTCCAATATTTATTGTGGATCTCGTATTCTTTATGGGTTAGCTCAATCAGGGGTTGCACCTAAATTCTTTACCATAACTTCTAAAGGCGGTGTTCCATATATTGCTGTTTTGTTTACTGCTGTATTTGGTGCATTGGGTTATTTAGCTTGCTCCAAAAATGGTACAAATGCATTCAACTGGTTATTAAACATTAGTGCTTGTGCTGGTCTTATTGCATGGGGTTGGATTTCATTTACTCATATTAGATTTATGAACATTCTTCGTAGTAGAAACATTTCTCGTGATTCATTACCATTCAAAGCTAAATTTATGCCATGGAGTGCTTACTATGCATGTATTACCATTTTCATTGTCACTTTAGTTCAAGGGTTTGCCGTTTTCTGGAATTTCAATGCTTCTGGATTTTTCACAGCATATATATCCGTTATCTTGTTTGTTTTCTCCTGGATCTTTTTCCATATCTTGTTTAATGGAGTTGGTAAAAAATCATGGAGATGGAGAAATGTTTTCATTCCATACGACGAATGTGATATTGACACTGGAGTTCGTGAAATCACTGAATTGGAATATGAAGAAGAAGTTCCCAAGAATCTTTGGCAAAAGTTTTGGGTAGCTGTTGCTTAATACTTCCAAAACTTTATTTTGTATATTTATAATTCCTCTTTGGACTTTTTTTTAGCGTTTATCTTTTAATTTATAATTATATATTTTTATTAACTGTTGTAATGATTACTCCATTGGATGCAATTGTTCGTAATCAGGAAAAAAAATAACCAACAAAATATCTTAGACATCCGAGTCTATCTGAACAACCCAATTCCTTATCACTTGAAAATACCCTTTTTTTTAATCTTTATTTTTAACTACACATATAGAAAACTTATATAACAAAAATAAAACCTCTTGCTATACATACAAAAAAAAATTACTAAAACAGTCTTCATATATAAATAATCAATGGCATTAAAACTAATACAAAACAAAATCAGCCTTACCTGAAGTAACACCAACGGTACAACCATCAGCACCATTACCGTTATACAGACCATTTTCATAAACACATTGACCACTGACTGTGGAACCTTCTTCAGCAACAATTTTAACATTGAAATTCAATGGACTACGGTTATTTGGATTTGGAATTAAGGATAAGTAAGCAATACCGTTATCGTAACCAGCACCAAAGTTTAATGGGGACCAATTACCTAAACCAGAACCTGGAGAACCCCAAGCACAACCATCTTTCCAATCAATACCAGCATTATTTACATAGTATTGAGCAGAAGTTAAACCACCTTGCCATCTATAATAAGTAGCTTGGTCGACAACAGTGATTGGAGAAGTTTGACCACCACCAACAACAGTTGGAATAACCATATTTTCAGTACCTGGGTAATCAGTACGACAAATAGCAACAGTTTGCTGTAATTTACTAACAACATTAGCTTTGTCAACACCCCATTCACACAAGTAATTGGAACGAGAGTTTGATTTATATAATTTACCACCTTTACATAATAAACCACCAACAGAAACACCATTGGCAGGTTGAGCATCTGGCCATTGAGTCTTGGACATACCACTTTGACAAGCGTAAGAACAATAAGCTCCTTCAGTACAAGAACCACCAGTAGAAGTATCAGTGTGGTAAATACCTGACCAACCTCCGAAACCCAAGTGATCTAAGGCAATAACACCTTGACCGGCTGGGAAAGTGCTACAAGAGTAGACACCATCGGGGAATTCTTGGAATGGGTTTTGGTATGGAGATAAATCACCTTGAATACCATTACTTACTGGAGCAGAGGGTGGTTGAGATGGAGCAGAAGATTCTTGAGGTGCAACAGAACTTTCTGGTGGTGGAGCTTGGGAAGAAGTGGCTGGTTCTCTTTGGGATAAACTGGATGGAGTGATAATAGAAGCTTGTACAATTGCAGTAGGTTCGATTGGGTTACCATTACTATCAACAGTAACAGTGACATAAGCATAGTCATAGACAATAGCTCTCTTGTGTTTGTGGTGACCGTGGAAAGAAGTGGAGGCACAGTCTGAGTCGTCTCTCTTTACTGCTGGAGCAGCAAGGGTTAAGACAGCAAACGCCAAAATAGTAGCTTTACTAAACTTCATTGTAGTTGTTTAAAGGAATGACTAAAGGTGAGTAAGTTAACTTTTTGAACTTGAAAAGGAAAAACCAAGAAAGAAAGAAACGGAAATAGAATTTTTTTTTAAAAAACCAAAACAGAAGCAAGGAAAACATTTGGTATATAAAAAGGAGAACAAGAAAATTTTTGTGGTATCATTTTGCCATAATTTGGCGCACCTGCTTGAAAGGATGTGTTTTCGTATTTATTTTTTTTGTTTTTTTGTTGTTTTTTGTTGTTTATTTTTTAAAAGTTTGACGAGCTTTATTTCGTGTCTTTGTGTAATAATTTGATATATTTTCTTGTCATAAACGATTCTACCCTCGGATGCAGGATATTTTTTCGTTTGTTAATTGAAACTGGTCTCGTCCAATTAACAACATCTCCTTTCGGTAAGGCACTAATCCTTTCGTAATTCGTCATGACAACAATAATGTACCACAATTAGTTACCAGGGAGACGCATAATTTTTTTTTATTCACTAACTCGGTTGTTCAATTAACCCGTTATATTTTTCTGCAATTAAACCAAAGTGGGCTATAGGAGATGGATTTAATTAGATTACTCAATCAGGATCAGCAATCCAGCTTTAATGAGTATTCCATGCTAAACTTGATAATGATCACTTATTTCAAAAATTTGCTCCATTGCTATTTGACCAAGATAGTGGTGTGGATCGAATAAATTTTAACCAGTAAAAATATCTTGTTTCAAATCTTACCAGCAAAAGCCCAAACTATTTTTTTTTTGAACCAATCCAAGAAAACAGTGTCGCAATTTTGTACTTTTCGGCTGTATTTCCATTGAGTCCTGTAAAGATCTAGATCTTTCATTTGGTATAAAAGAGAATATACATACCTGTTATGAATTATTTGTATGATATTATTGAAATTGCAATGATTCTTCGATGATGCAAGTAATATAGAGAATTGGAGATGATTTAAATGAGCGAAAGCCAAAAGTTGGATTATAGTTTAAAAATAGAATTATTTAGTTATTACAAGCGAAATTAAGACATTTAGTATGTACATATAACCCATGATACATATACCCATACGTACCTGAAACATAAGCTGGCTACACTCTCCGAAGAGATCAAGCCAGCGTACATACCACCACTGTGGCTGATTTAATTGAATTCCGAGCATAGCCAAAGTGATATCCGGATGACCAGCAGAAAAAAAATTTCTCAAATTATTTATTTTTTTTTTTGTTACGAATAAGTTTTTTCTAGTCAGATCAAAAGTTCGTGTACGATTATGTGTTTTGAACGACAATATGCAGTCCGTCTCTCTATGCAAGTAACTAAAAAAGAAATTTAAATCCGAAATAAATATAGTGCAAAGATGGGTTTGTGATTAATTAAGTTATTAATTAGTTAACTAATTAAAGAGAAACTTAAGGGTTTGAATCAAGTTAGCCTAAAGTGTAATCGGATCGTGAGGGATTTATTAGTTTCGGAAGTATCCCAGCAATGACGTAAATTAATAAATTAAAACAGACTCTCTTAATAGAAGACCTAGATTCGAGTGTATAAGTTTCTCCTTAAAAAAATACGAAATAAGTTTCAAAGAAATCTCCTTTTGTAATATGTTTCGTTAACTACTTTGCAACGATGACCTTTGACGTCATATAACGTGCATTTATAGACCATTTTCAGTTCTCTTTCACATCGTAGAGCATTTTCCACTAGATCAGTTAACAACAGCTTGAGATGTTAAGAAACTGTTTATTTGAAGCAGAATATAGCACCATTTCATATGATTCATCCCGACAAAGATTGAAAACTGAGGTCTAGGCTTCACCTTGGTTTCCCTGCACGTTGATTGTGAGCATGAAGATGGATCGAAATAGATAGCCTGTGATATTCTTTTGTGCTACCAAGTTATGCCAAGTGCAAACAATTGCTTGAATTTGCAGTATTAGATGCTCAAACGTTTGACTTCCTTATTTGTTAGCTCATTGAAACTTATTTAATAATCGGTTTGTTTCATCTTTTAGTACATTTTCTGGGCTTGAACCTAATGTAGATCATACGATTCGAAAAATCTTCTATATCAACAGAAAATCTCCCATTTATTTTCTTAATATCAAACTTTCAATTCGCATTTCTTACTATATAAACAATCTTCAATACAAAATTTGCAGAAATCACCAATTATCGTGTTTTTTCTAATTTCTAAAAACTTACTTTAAAAATATGGAAATTAAATATAACTGGTTTTGGTTCACACATTCTATTCGCAATCTGTTGTGAACGATTATTCTTGATTCTTCACTAAATTTCCTATTCTATGCTTTATTTTTTGAACCTCTTATTCACCATGAATTCACTGTTTTTTTTTCAGTGAATAATCAAATCTGTTAAATATTGAAAATTATCAAATTATGAAACTTAACAGGTATATTGAAGCGGATTCCAAGATTCAAAAGATTTCAACTTGAGATTTTGCTAGCCGCAACAAGTTTCTTTTTCAACTAAAATGGATTAAGAAAATAATAAATCTCTGACCCCACTACTTCTGCTCATTATTGCCTTTTCTTTAAATAGTAAACAAGTTACCATACAACTGGTAGTAACATTTCATTAAAAGAGCAATTATATAATCACTTCCCGAAATTCATGATCTTCCTAGGTACAGGACAGCAAAAATAAATATCATTTATAAGCAAGTGTTCTGTAGAATTCTGCAATTCTCTTTGTAACTATATGTTAAAACAATGGACCGAGAACACTTGTTGGCAACCCAAAAGCTTAAACTGCATAGTTTCTATATCTTTTGATGACTATTCTGTTTCATTTGCTTGCGAAATAGTCAAGAAGTGATTTCTCATAAAATTTCCTCTATATACTTCCGCTAGAATAATGAAATAAATCATTTGGATTGTATTAATTCAACTCTTTTAACACCTACTTCTCTGTATGAATTTGGGGCGAATTTCAAGAATTATCTGAAACACATATATGAACATAAAGTTAGCTCGAAACCTTGAAGAAACAGTAAATAAATCAATTCTGAGCAATGTATTAGATGGATACCTCTTAGAGCGTAACATAGATGCTTTTTATTTCATTGTGCCATGAAACATAAGCCAGTTCTAAGTGTAAATGTGTTTGCGCCAGCCAGTTAGCCAATCATATTGCGTCTGGAAATTATGAAGTGAGCAACAAGCAATAAAACGATAAAATGGTTCTAATGGCGTGATGTTGTTGTTCTCCAATAATGTAACATCCATCTAACAACATACTTGATCTGGTTTTCACATTGGTCCCATCAGAATTGTTGAACACTCTAATTCGAAGCAAGTATTACCGACCTGCATATAAGTCTTGAGGCGACATCATACAGTTTTGATGCGTTGAATGCTCAATGTTTCAGGTACTTTACGCATAATTTTGCCTAAATACACGACTCGAAATGTTTTGCTGAACACACATTTCGAAAGCATGTTCTGGAATACTTCAAGGCTTTAGTAGTTGAATATTCACTTACAGAAATGAAGAGGAATACTTCATTAGATCCTATGCAGACAATTAATTCAGACTACCGCAACCTGGGGTGAATATATAGTATTCTATGTCCGATTATAACAAGCCTACCATGAAGCAAGAATCCAATTTTTGATCCAAGAATAGCGAGATAACTAAGTTATTATTTGCACCTGCCTAATAATACGCCAATTAGTGAGAGAAAGATTACTCATCTTTAGATTTTACCGAAAAGTTGTACTGAATTAAACTTATAATTTCAAGGAAGTCCAACTTTCAATTGAAACTTTATTTGAGTTCTTTTAACTATAGATAATTTAACAATTTAAAACATGCTCAGACGTACAGTACTTACAATTAATTCCTTCAAATTCTCCAGATCACAATGTCATCATTAGCCCAGTTTCACATTTTCACATTTTTCCAAGAATTTCAGGCATTTTCAAAACTTGGAAAATAATCGATTCATTGATCGTAAGGATTGACCTTGGTCTAACTGCGTGTATACTTTTTTTCAAGAGAACTTTACAAGAAGATCGACAAATCTTGACAGATATTACCTGTTCCTATTGGTATGGCTTTCTAAAACTTTTTTGTTTATCTTTTTTGCAATTAATCATTATTGTGAAGTTTTGCGTTTACCAAGCTCCCATCTTTACCAACAGAAATGAAAAATATCCCAAGTAATCAGGGTTACTTGTCTATAACTCAGACGACCACAAGTGTCTTCTCATCTTTATAGACTATTGTTTTACCTTTCAGAAAAAAAGGAGTTTTTATTTTTATTTTTGTGGTAATTGTTATTTTTTAGACCATATCTGTAACTTGAATGATAAAAGTTGACCCATCATATTTTATGAGCCAGCCAAGAAGATTTCGCAGCCTAACCGTATGATTTTATTTCTTTTTGAGGAATTGGTAATAGATTACGCAGATGTACGAAGGTAGGACTACCCTTTGGTTAGACCAACCGTTGGAGCGTTGAAGCCTGAATATTCTCACAGTATTGTACCTCCATCGTCTGTTTCTTTCCCAATATACTACAACAGGCACGATCGGGAGTAAAATAGTTAGGCAGATCCCGACCCCTCATTATCCGTCTCTAATCAATCACGGTTATAACCAATGAGTTTACTTTTCTGTACCGCCCTAATTTTAGACTGTCAACCAAAAATAAAAATAAAATACTTCGGCATCATAAAAAAATAGATCCCACCTCTCTAATCTGGAATCAAATGCACTTTTAAATTTCATAACCAATTTACGATTTCAATTTACGGAGAAGACAATGCTCAACAGGAATAAGGTTATGAGATGGATCTATTTTTTTATCTCTTTGTTTCCAAGTTGCAACTATATTCATTTAACTGTTGCTGCAATTCAAAGTACTCAGTAAAGTTTAGTTGTCAGTTGCCAGTTGTCACTTGTAGCCGCATCCATTATAATAATTATTTTTTTCTTTGGAAACAAGAAAATTCTCAAAAGATTAGGTTTTCCATTATGTCACATAACTCCAGGTTTATGGGCTAATCTTGGAACAAAGTCAGGCTCTTGGAAAATACCGGTTAAACAAGCAATTTTTAAATGCTACCCAATTATTGTGCTCAATTGGTCCAACTCGTACCATGATATCATCAACAGTCTCTCCCAAAGGGGAATTTCGTGCGATATTTTTCTTGTATTTGAGAGCGTGCCCATTCGCCTCGTTGAAATATTTTTTATGCACCTTCAACTTCTCCAGCACCAAACCAGTTAAAAAATATTATAACATCAACCACTTTGCTTGTGAGATCATCGAAATCATGTATAATCTCGAATCATATGTTCATAAATTTTTCGTATAATCAGTTGAAAGGTTTCCGTATGATGTTCTATTTTCTATAGATAGTATAAACGAGGCGGTTTTTTTTCAGGTAATAAGTGGTTTGATTTCACTCCAGTGTCACCATATTATATTTAGATGAAAAATAATACTTCGCGCAATAAAGGAGTTCTTCCTTTTATTTCCGTCGAGTGGGGTAATCATGATAATATTCTAGAAACGTTGTAGGTTCTGTACATTTTGTGCTTCCTATTGGAATGACCTCTTTTTATTAGTTTTATTTCGGTAATTAATTTTCCCTCCCGTTTCGGGAACGGGTCCAACCGAAAAGAAACAAATTCGCACGCTAGTCCCGGTAGTCATTAATCACTATTTACAGTGTCACATACATAACGTTTTTATTAAACTTAAGTTAAGGTTTTATGCAAATATAAAACTTTATAAAGGGTAAAGTTACTATAATCTCATTGACCGAGTCCCCCTCATGCTCGTGAAAACCTTAAAACTGTTAAGCTAACAAATTGTCACAAAACTAAACTACAAGGATAGAATCGGAATTAAGTAGGGATGTAAGGGTATTTCTCGGTCATATATGTTTCCCAAAAGAGGGGTAACCAATATTATTTAGAATTAATTAAAGATAACAGTGGAAATATATTTCCAACATAGTCAAGTAATCGTACCTCGTAACTATTGAACTTGAAAGCGATTCAAAAAAGAAATTAGTTTAAATAGTCTTCATAGTTCCAATTACAGGCTACCAATGGGGAACAGAGTTGATATGAAATAGTCCTGTTTTACTAACCAAATTTGCAACTACCCAGGAAAAATTGTTCCTGATGTACATCATATGATTTTTTATGGCACATTGCATGAGGGTATGGCTGATAGACTATAAAAGTGGCAAGTTTAACATTAAACATTGAAATTGTCTTGAACCAACTACTTGGAAGAAGCATGACATTGGAAACATAAAATTAAGCGCCTCGAAACGAATTATCGTGTTTTTTTTTTTTTGTTGTTTAAGAAATATCACCAGACCATCAGTGGTTTAGTAAGTTTAACTTTCTGACATATTGAGTTTAAAAATCCGAAATAACTTAAGGTAAACTTTAAAAAAGAAATATTAAATTGCAAAAAAAAAAATAAAGCGGTTTTGAAAAATATGTGATGCAGAACTTTAAAAAATTACACACTTCACATTGAAAAAAATAATAATTATAAAAAAATAATTTGTACAATTAACTTGCCACAATATATTTTTTAATTATTTCTTTTTCAATTTAATTATTTTATCATCTCGCAGCCCTCTTAAATCAGAAACAAGTATTGATTATTTTTGAGATCTGTGTTTCCCACATTAACATTAGGCTTGAAGGAACCAAAAATAAGAAGTTAAT
Source organism: Spathaspora arborariae UFMG-19.1A (assembly GCA_000497715.1). Classification (NCBI taxonomy): domain Eukaryota; kingdom Fungi; phylum Ascomycota; class Pichiomycetes; order Serinales; family Debaryomycetaceae; genus Spathaspora; species Spathaspora arborariae. The sequence continues at coordinate 176,245 of KI547138.1, forward strand.
TTTTTTTTTTCATTAGTTCCATGCATAATTTTTGCGATTAGAAATATATAAGAATTCAACAATTTGCGCTTTACATATCAAATATAAAACCATACATAAATACTCCTTAATTAAAATTAACTCAATTACAACCAGTGTAATTCATATATGGTAAAGTATTTGAAATTTGGGAAAAATATATCATTGCAAGGCCTGAAATCCGACACACCACGAAAACACGCTTAAACTTGCAATTTTTTTTATTGTTTATTTGGTTGTAACAATTTTTGGATACCATATTTTATTTGTCGATACGTTTCAATTAGAAAAACAAGTGTTGACTAAACGTCAAAAGAATATAAATTAAAGGTAACTTTTCCTTATGATTTTTTTGTAAATTGAAAGTAGATGTTTATTAATTACATAAAGAATTATAATAGTATTACCAATTTGAATGGAAGTTATCAATCAAACAAATTGAATTACATATGAGAAAAACAAATACTACTGACGAGTATAGGTCAGGACAACAACAACAATCACCATTACTTGACACAAACAAACAAGTATATGATTACCAACAACAACCACCGCCACCTCAACAAGATGGATTCTCCCTGGCGTTGTCTAAAGTTGAACATAGCGAGACTACTGCTCATATGACAAAGAATATACCAAATAATATCAACCTGACAAATACAATCAACAGCAACCAAGGTCAAATACCAAACTATGGCAAGCCGCCGTATGGAAGGCCACCGCCAATTCATATCCATCAACAATCCCAACTGGTTCATAATCAACAAACATATTTTTCAGGAACACAAGCAACAGGTTCTAGTGTGCTATCATTACAACCACCACCAGCACCACCTCCATATGACGATCAAGGTAGGATTAATCCATATCCAATTTATCTGCAACAACAATTAGATATGAACCAACAACAACAACAACAACCTTACCCCTATCAATTGCCAGTTCTGACGTATCAACCATTGCCACCACCTTCTACTAATCAACTGCAACAAGATCCATTACAATCACAAACACAATGGCAGAACCCGGTTAATAGCAACATTCATTTCTCTTTAAATGTCGATGTAAATCAATATCCTGATATTACCAGTATGGTAAATTCTAATGCTAATGTTCCCATACCGTTAGTTGAAACACAATTTGTTGATCATCGCACATGTACTGTTTGTGGTAAGAGAATTACAAGAGATATGTCACGACATATGAGGACCCATCAAAGTGAGTCACGATTTCGATGTAAATTCCCTCGAAGTCAATGTATTCATAAACTGGGGAAATTCAATCGACCTTATGATTACAAGAAACATTTATTGAATAGACATTTTAAATTTGATGATGAATCGATTAAGAGATTACATAATTTGAATGAAAAACTTGACCATTGGGGAGTTTGTCCCTGTGGTCTTAGATTCGTTGCCAAAGATTGGTTAGACAATCATATATTGACAGAAGAAACTGACAAGATTTGTCCATTTATTGAACAGCAACCAACATGATTAAAAAATCTTTTTAAAAAAATAATAACCCCGTCTAAAGTTACCAGAAGAAGAGAGGCGTCATCTAGTATATCCTTACATTGTCTGAAATTTAAGGGGTCAAATAATGACATTCTAGAAAAACTTTTGATATACATAGGTTATGGTAAAATAAGATTGTCTATATATTTAGTTAGAAAATGATTTTGTACGACTTTTGTATTAATAACATAATGATTTATTTTTGATAAGTTTTGAAGTTTGTAACTGACTTACAGATTTTCTGGATATAACATTGTAATGAAAAATTCCTGTAGTTCTAGGGTTAATACACCATGATAAAAAAAGTGATATAACCACAAATTACTAGATAATTACACAATAAACTAGCTACTACCAATAAGCAAGCAAGCATAAACTTGAAACACAAGTAGGAATGAAAAGTTATGCGCCATACACCTACGAGGAATTATTGTTGGGATACACCATCTCCAACATGGATAACGGAAAAGAATCAGGTTAATATGTAGCAAGTATTAAACTAATGGTTACCGGAAAGAAACCCGGCAGAATAGCATAGAGAATTAAGCTTGACAACGAACAAAAATTTATGAACGATAAAACTTTACGGAAATATAATCAGTTCATATGATTCTCCAGCATGATTTGTTAAAAAAATATGATTCCAGGAAAAAAATGAGGCATTGGTGCTTATTTGCGCAACATCCTTATAGTTTCAAAACAGCCAAAAAAAAAAAGAAAATCAAAAGTTGTACTCTTCACAGAAGTTGTAGATAGAATAATAAATTTAGAATACTCATAGTAAAGTTCTAATTTCAAATTGGAAAATACGGGGATTATTCTCGCATCACTCTTGATCACCTTGCACTAATTACATGCACGGCGGGTTATGTAGAATTACATTGAATCTCGTAGTTTATGCAGGATAATTATCTATAATTGTAATTATACATCACACAAATGATCCCAGGTATGTCATATATAGCCTTTACTATCAAAAGTTTGAATAAAATGCTCCACAAAATTTGCAACTACAAGTAAAAGGGTGTCAAAAAAAAACGAATAGTTTTGAACCCTGGCGAGATTATGTAAATAATTGATGTTTTCAAAAAGTTTAATACCATTTTAGTGTTTTGACTTCTGATCTCGATGAGATGAATTCTCTTAAATCTAGAATTTACTGTAAGTTGGGGTAAACCATCCTGCATCTGTTGATTGGTCGTATTTCCGAGTTTTTCCAATATCCCTTTGAATTTTGCGTCACATAAATAGCAATCTAGAGCAAGAAAGGTTACAAGGTGAATCCATGAATAACTCATACAAAACTTTTGTTTACATTAAGAGCTTAGAATTAAAAGTTTACTATAGACGAAAATTATCCAAGATCTAATCTGGAGAATAAGAATTTGGAACTAATGTAAAAAAAAATCATATGTTTTACCGCAGCACTTGTCCCATAAATAATAAAAAAGTTTAAAGTTACTTAATCCTACACAAAAGGATACTCAAAAAAAAAGAATCCGACTACATAGTAAGTTTTTCTTTTTTTTTTAATTTTTTTTAGTTGTCTAGAAAAAGATACGATAAATAAAACAATTAAAAAGCCGGTACTTTGCACAAACCATATACCTTTTACTTATGTATTAGCAAGGATAGCAATTATAAAACAACCAATACTCAAGTCATACTATCAACAAATATTTTTTTTGTGCCACGGTATACAAACACTGAGTAAACAAAGGTTTTTTTTTCTTCCTCCCTATCCCCCTAAAGTCCGAATTGTTCAACTCCTTAACTTACCCCCTCCTTTAGTTTGGCTTGAACCTACTTTGAATGGGTAAAAATATGCAACTGAGTTCACGAGAAGCTCAGGATTATTCCAATTTTGGAAATCATATACCACAATATCAACCATCACCACAGTATTACCCTCATTTTAATCTGGAGTTGACGATTAAGGGTGAACCTGGGATATTCCAAAATGGCACAGATAATCTGTCACAGTATCAGCAACAACAACAACAACAACAACAACAACAACAACAGCAGCAGCAGAATCAAATACCGATACATGAATATCTGCATAAGTCACAAACTGGAAGTGGTTATTTTGTAAGTGATGTCAAACAACAAGAAGATGATGGTAGTTATTTTGCCAATAGAGTTTCATCGTCAGTTCCCAGTTCTAGAATTGATCATTATTATAATGATAACTTAATGCAACAACAGCTAGCTCAACTAATACAGCAGCAACAACAGCCACAGCCACAACAGCCACAACAACCACCACCACAACAACAACACCTTAATCAAAACTACCCCACCACAATACCATACAAACGATCACCACTAGCCCATGAACAAGAATGGTCTCCAATCGACACTAATTCAATACCCATGGAAACTCCAGATACATCTACTTCATTCCCACAACGTCCAAAATCAATACGACAGCAGTCATTACCTGTATTCACGAAACAACCAACCAACATGTCAAAAGTGCAACCACTGTTGATTCGAGAACTTGCTGGAGAAAGTATTAATAGTTTAATGGGGTTTAATCCTCAGACTGTTTATTATAATAAAGATAATAAGAGTAATATACCTGAAAAACGACATGATGAAACTGAAATAAAAACAAAAGCTAAACGAGGACGACCCAAGAAGAATCCTGGATTTTTCATAAAGTTAGATTCTATAAGCAAGAAAACATTTCCTACAAGACAAGTTAAATCTTCTCAATCTGATTCTGGAACAGATTATTGGAATCGTGATAAGGGGAATGGATTATTACATCGAGCTTTGTCATTCACTCCTAGTCAACCTATTATGAAAGATAAAGATGATATTGATGTTGCTTCAGATTTACAATTCCTTGATCAAGATTTACAATTAACTGATGATCCATATGGATTGAACATTCCTTCATTTAATATTACACCTTCAGTAGATCCTCCTAAATCTGCTCAAGCTAATGTTCAATCAAGTGGATATTTTGAAGTGGAATCCACTGGGTTAAATACTGGTCAATTCTTTTCTCCTGGGATTGATGGTCATGAAAATAATGTTAATAATTTTAATCAAACTTTTGAAGATTATTTAAAACTGAAAGAAGGAGAGTCCAAATCATTTAATGATGAACAAAATCCGATAAGTACAAACTTTACTCAATATGGAGGAGAACAACCGCCACCACGAAATACAAATGTACCACAGACATTATTACCTCAAGTTCCATTTTTCTGTGAACCAGTAACGTCAATAGATTCCTCTCAAGCATATGGCAGTTCTAAAAATGATAGTTATTTATCACCCCCAAATGATCCTCATACTGGTAGTTCAGGTGATAATTCTGATCATGATGAGTACTATCTTCAACCTGTAACATTACCACGAAGCGGATCAAATCATAGTGTGAGTAGTGGAGGATCAAATAATTCTGATTTAACAACAACGACGACAACAACAGCCAGTACCACAACAAAAGTTAAGAAACGATTATCCAAAGGTGCAACATGTACGATATGTGGGAAATATATTAGTCGAGACATGACAAGACATATTCGAATTCATAATGAAATTGGAAGATTTCAATGTGTTTACCCTAAGTACATGTGTAATCATCGTACACAGTATTTTAATCGTCCTTATGATTACAAGAAACATTTGTTACATCTGCATTTTAAATTTGATGATCCTAAGGGGAAAACTGCTCATACGTTGACGGATAAATTACCTATGCTTGGTGGATGTGCTGCTTGTGGTACAAGATTTACTGCATCTCAATGGTTGGATTTTCATGTTTTGGTTAATGATAAAAGTCAAAGGTGTCCTTATATAGAGGAGAAGGAGCTTAATTGAGAGTTTAATTGCTAGCTTAATTGCGAGCTTAATTGAAAGCTGAACTGAGAACTGAACTGTGAGCCCGACCAAAAGCCCGACCAAAAGCCCAACCAAAAGCTCAACGAAAAGCTCAACTAAAAGCTCAACTAAAAGCTCAACGAAAAGCTCAACTGATCTCTCACTTAAACAAAAGTTAGATATGTAGTATATACAAGCTCAACCAAGCCATAGCAAGGTTAAGCTTTAATAGTAATATTAATATTAATAATTTATAGGATATCCACAAGAATTCGTAGAGAAATATCTCGATCAACAGAAATAACGAGACAAATTACTCATTCAGGTATTTATTTAGAAGTTACTTTAAATTAGTAACTCTTCCCCGTAAATTAACTTTAAAGGTATATTTTTTGCAACAATCTTTAACGTCAAACTTTAACCTTAACCTACATTCCACACTCATAAACCTTTTTACAAAGTTTGACACACTGTAGTATCAAAGTCATCCGATAACGGGTATCACACATAATGGAATTTGACTTATTCCCTTTCCTAATTGGGAAACAGGAAATTTGCGCACGCATACTTTCATATGTACACTCAATGAAGTAACTGAAAATTTGCTCAAGCGTTACACAATAATCATGAATTAATCATGTTATCATGAGCAAATTAATAATTATTTAAATTGACATTACTTCCTTCTTCTAACATACATTCTTAGAAATTTATAGAATATAAACTAATAAACTAATAGAGTAAATATGGTACTTGAAAACAAACATATGATGATGTCAATGGCTAGTGAAACAGCTAGTATGACAATGGATATGATTATGGAAACTGCAGCTGCTACAGGATCTGCTGTGGATCATATGTCGCATGATGATGATAGTATGGGTGGTATGCATATGTATTTCACAACACAATTTAAGAATTATCCTGTTATATTCAAGAATTTATCTGCTACTACTAAAGCTGAAGCATTCGGGATATTCTTGTTATTATTCGTTATAGCATTTATGGCAAGATTGTTAGAGTTTGTCAGAAACTATCTTGAAGAAATAGTTTGGCAGAATGAAAAATATCAAGAATTTGAAAATGGTATTGCTAGTGCCCCTGCTAATTTACATGTTACCCCTTCTGGGTGTAATGATAGTGAAGAAAGTATAACTAAAGATGAATTTCAAGCGACGACTAGTAAACCAATTAAATCACTTTCATATGCGTCACAAATTTTCCGAGATGTTATTCGATTGGCCCTTTGTATTATTCCTGATTTATTTGGATATACATTAATGTTAGCAGCTATGACATTTACATTGACTTATTTCTTCGCTGTGGTTATTGGTTCAGGAGTTGGTAGATTTACATCTGAGAGATTAATGGAAAGATTTCGATTAAAGCGAACTAATCCTATAAACTGTTGTTAATCTGCAGTTACGACAACTTCTTCAATTTTCTTACATAAATCAGCAAATTTCCCCTTGTTGAAATTTGAACCTTGTCCATCAGCTAATTTCTCACTGTATATTAATCTTGCCAAATTCTTGCATGCATTTTGTGTATATTTCTGATCATTAGTACGTAATTTATTAATAAATGTGAATTCATTCATGGTAAACATTTCAAAATAAACGGAAGCTTTTGTAAAATCGATTATTTCAGGGTTTGTTGCCACACTACGTAACATCTGTTGAACCGTAGAGATATTAAGCAAAATCCGTTTAATTCCGTAATTGTTGACTTTTTTCAAATTTGTAGATCCTTGAATGAATAAATCGTTCAAGAATTTAGTTAAACCAATGAATATACTTTCTCGTTCTAAATCATTTAAACTGGTAGATAATTTATTATCTACAGCAAATACTTCTTGATTGAACAATCCAATATAATGATCAGCATCTCCTGGTTCATTTGTAGGACACCAATCTATAGATTTGTATGATTGAGTGATATAATAAATCGCCTTACAACGAATATCATAACGAAGGGCAAGTAATGCGCCATCACGAATTTTTTCAAATCTATGAACCACATCATTGAATTTGGTTAATTTATCGGGTGTTAAACAGAGGAATACATTATTGTGTAAAATGTCTGATGTTCCTGCTGTGAAATTGATTGACATTCTTCCATTTTCTAGAAATGACCAATTATTACGTAATTGATCAATGGTGGAGATTTGTAAGTCGAACTTTGGATCTCCTTTTGCAGTTTCTTTCTTGATTAAGGGTAACCAGCTGAGTATCCATGATGATGTAAGTAGTATATAAAGTACTTGAGAATAAATTTCAGTATTTAGTAAATCATCTTTTTCAATATTGGTATTTCTTTCAAATAACATAATTTGTGTTTCTCCATAGATTAATTCTTCATTTAATTTATTTTGTACATGTAATTGTAAAATCTTCCCACTTATTTCTCTCAATGTAGGTATTTCCAACCATTTACTCGTTTGTAGATTATCCGAAGACAATAATTCATTATACAAGTGTTCATATTCTTTACTAAAATTCTCCAATACTTTTAATACAATGTCTGAATAATCTTGTCGATAAGTTAATGAAGTATTAAATAATAAACATAATTCAAGAAACAATTTTTTAAAATTAAATGCATTTTCATAAATTGTCACATTGTGTTTGTTAATTGCTTGTGGAGTGGCAAACACATTAATATCTTGATTTAAGGAAATTAAATCCAATTTTAATCCTGACATTGTAGGACCATCTCCGGTATACACTCCACCAACTTGTTCACCAAATGATAATTCAATATTTTCTTTAATATACCCCAAGAATAAAATTTTCATAAAATCATGAAAGAATTGTATGGAAGATTTTGAATGTGGAGTATCACTATTATTTTGAAAATTCCAAAAAACTCTTTGGGATCCTTCAATAAAAATCAAGAAAAATTCCAAAATAATTCTCATATTGAATAAATTCTGGGGAACTATAACATCAATCAGAGTATTAAATGATTCGGTTTGTGTATATGGAGAATCCTTAGAATTTAGCAATTCCGTACTTTTTCCATTAGTAAAACCAGGAAATATATCAGTGACAATTCCCAAAATCTCGGTAGCTGTTCTTGAACTGGTATCATATTCAACATTTTCCAATTTAAATAAATCTAATTTATTTGTTAATTTAAGCATACTTTCCTTCGCTTTTGGTTCTATATTTGTACGACGAGTACTATCATCATATATATAATTCAACATAACTGTACGTAATTCTTTCTTAATTACATTCCAAATACTCAACATTTCTGCATCTAATCGTTTAGAATGAGTTTTGGAAATTGGTGAATGTAATGCTGAGACTAAACCTGGTGAAGTTTGTGGAACCAGAGAACTTGTAATATTTTGACCTTCTTCAATAATGGCCACAATTTCATTGACTACTTTATGACGATGAAATATTGCAAGACATTTAATAAATATTGAAGCAAATAATTCTTCAAGTACTACAACTGAATTATCTTGAAAATTTGAACTACCCATACTGTCAAACAATGACTTAGTTTCTTTATGATGATGTATATTTGATAATTTTGAAATTGCATATGAATGTTTCAGTTTAATTTCTTCAATTGTTCGATTAATTAATCCATGTAATTCCAGTTGATTTGTATCAATTAGGATTTCTATGATTTGATGAAGGCGTCCAAGTTTTGAAGCTGTTCTTAAAAGCATATATATATAGTAGAATGAACTTGAATTTGAATTCATCTTGGTGTCAAGCAAGAACTGATAATCTTGTTTGTCACTAGTTCCCTTTTCTGACATTAAATTATGGCTATGTAATTCTGGTAATTGACTGGAAATAAATTTTTCAATTGGTTGTGACAAATAATTTACAATTTCATTTATATCTAAATTAGCACCATTATGGACAAATTGTTCAAGATTACCCAGATTAACTAATGAGACAAGTGAAGCCAATTGAGGTACATTTGATTGAAAAATTGAATTCCAAGGAATAAATTCACCTCGTGTTTGTTTGAGATATATTTCATTTTGTAATTCATCAATAATCATATCGAATAATTTATTACTTTGCAGTTCAAGGTAATCTTGTATTCCTGACATTGCCAGTAATGACCATAAATTATACTTTTCTGCAATCTTGTAACCTTGTGAAATAACATCATATACTTGATGAATCTTTTTATCGATGATTAATTGATCAATTTTATCTGGAATACTTGTTAATTCCGTCATAGCATCCAATACATCAATTAATTCAGAATATCTTGCAGAAGTTGAACTTAATTCTGAAAGTAAATCCGAACGAGTATGAATTTCTTGATTTGAAGATTTTAAATATTGTTTAATTTCATTAGAATGTTGTTGTGATTCTTTTAATGTTGAGATTAACATATGATAAGAACCAATACTATTATTGAAGATTTCATGATGTTCATTAACGACATTTCTTAATCCTGCTTCTGTTTCTGCATGGAAACCTTGAAATTCTAGATACCTGTTAGCTAATCCTACAGACAGATCATCTAATAGTGCAATTGCAGTTTCTATGGGATCAGTTCGTTGATCTAACAATTGTGGCCAATCATATCTAATTCTACCATAGAGTTTTTCTAATTCCAGTATTGCATCATCCATAGCTTGCACTTTTCGATCACCTCTCAGAGGCATAGTTAAGGAAAGTCTTCTACTAGTCATTGTTAGGTTGTATTGTTGTCTTAAATACTGTGTTGTCTGGATTTTACTTTTTCTCAATTTTTACAACACATTTTTTTTTGTTTGTTTACCAAATCTTAGATCAAAACCAATAAGACAAAGGAATAGTATGAAAGAAATTGAAGTAATTGCTTTATCACTGGATGAAGGAGGTCAAGAAATAATAGAAATAGATTCAGATACATCATCACCACAAACTTGTGAACTTATACAAGAGATTTCTCAAGTTATTCCAAGAGGTTCAAGTACTTCTTCAGTAGCATTAACTCCACCTCAAATACATACAAATGTGTCCAGATTTACAATATCTTCTTCTCCAGTGATATCATCAAATATTTCCTTCTATAAATCGAGTAAGGTTACTTTAAATGACTCAATTATTGATTCTTCATTTTCATTCCTGAACGAACAACAAAAGACAGAAACTAAGAATATGCTTGATTTGGTACATTGGTTGTCTAGTGATTCTGAAAATGAACATAGTGTATGTACGGATATTGGGGGAGGTGTGGGTGTGGGTGTGGGTGTGGGTGTGGGTGTGTGGGGAGGTGTAGGTGAAGATGTAGGTAAACATACAGGTAAACATACAGGTAAACATACAGTTTCACCCTCACATACACCCTCACATACAACCTCACATACTCATACTCATACTGATCCTGGCTTTTTACAAACATGTAAAAATACATTTGATAAACGCTCAAGTACACTGTCACAGCCTGAAAAACACCCAAACAAAAAACGAAAGAAAGAGAAATCCCAAGTAATAAATCTTCCCCAGATTAATGGTTTCAAATATACTCAAAAAGATTTAGCCAATGTCAATAAAGTCACACACACCAAAGAAGAACTCTTTTCAGAAATGGAACTACATATATCACCTACTATATATAATTTGTTCAGTGATATTCTAGATAACTTCCAATCTAAAATTAAACAACATCCATATATTCAACCTATAATATCCTGGCATCGTAATGTCAAATCAGTATACAATTCAACAAAAGATATATTTATTCCGTGTGCTCCTACCACTATTACCGAACTGATTATTGTAATTTATTACCTTGCTGAAGAATTCATTTCCAAAATTACTAGTTTATCTATTGTTGTAAAATCTGCAAAATCTATACATACAAGTGCACCCCATGTGATTGTTATAGTAGAAGGATATGATCAATTATTAAACAAAATTAAAGCATATGAACAACGACAATTCAAAAATCAAGTTCTAGAAAGAATGGAACCTGATAGTCAACATAAAAAGAAGAAATCAGATCAATTTGAAAATTATCCAAGCAGTAAAACCATTGAACATTTAATTAATCAATTACAAATTGAACTAAGTATAAATATATTCATGGTACGTGCTCGTACAGAAGCAATTAATTGGTTAAATTCATTTACATATACTATTGCATCTTCACTATATGATAAATATGAACGAAATAAAGAATTGGCTAATTTAGGATATGTTAAATCAGGAAGTGACGCTAAATCTACATTTTTAAAATCAATTCAACAATTTAATTTAATGACTGAATCAAAATCGGATAAATTATACATTCATTATAAAACCATGAATCAATTATATACTAAATTACACAAGGATAAAAGTTTAGGACAAGATAATTTTACAAGAAATATTGTTCCTCCTTCAGTTGATTCAACTTTATACAAGTTTTTCACTGCTGATGACCCTGAAGATATAATTACTTGAATAATTGAGCTATACTAGTTAAATCATCTTGATTTAAATATTCTATATTTCTAATATCTTCAACTCCTGACTTGATAGAATTTATTTCTTCTTCAGTAAATTCATATTGATTATTTGTCAATTCAACAATAATATTCATTGCTTTATCAATAAGATTAACATTGGAATCGGAATTTAATACTGATATTAATAATTTGGGTAAATCTTGTTGTTTAATTTGTTGATGCAATTGGGAATCAACACCATTGGATAATATTGAGGAAACAACAGATAAAATACGAATAATTCGTTTGGAATCAGAAACATCTGATTTAATCACATTCCATCCTTGATTTTCTTGAAATTGAATATATCCAGGTTTAAAATTTCTTAATAATGACGAAATTGCATATAATGCTTTAAGTTGAATTTCCTTACTAGGATCTGAATCAACAAGATTAATTAATTTAGATACCCCTTCAGTATTTGAGAAATCTTCTTGTGACTTTGGATTGTTCTGTACTGCAGTACCGATTATACTACAAGCAAGTAATCTTAAACTATCGGGAGTCTCCCCATTCAATAAATTAACAATTGGAGGCCATAATTTTAAATTTTCGATATTATTAGCATTATCTAAATTTTCGATCAACATTTCAAAATTCTCCAAGGCTATTTCTTTGTTTTCAAGTGTTACTTCAGGATCATTAATTAATGCTATTGATTGTTTCATTAATGTAGGTTCATCAGGTCCTCCAAATAATTGTTGTAACATTTTAGGATCTGGCTGTCCGATCCTGTCCATGGCTTCCTTATCACCGGATTGTTGTGCTAATGACCATTGTAAAAGTTTGTCCATATTGTGTTTATTTACAAAAGGAGGATGTGTTGATATTATGAGATTGATAGGTTATATATGTGAATGGGAGATATTTGAGATGGAGCATTTTTTTCTGGTGGTAGCGCGATAGATTATTCTAGAATCTTCTAGTAGATAAGAGGATTTAGCAGTATTATATATTGTAATTGTCAATTCAAGATAAGCAAGATGTTATTGTTTAAGGGTGGTGTCTGGTATGAATGGTGGATATAATTTAAGAAGTTTTACTTGTTCTAAATGGAAAGGTTGGTAGATACCTTGGTGGTTGAAGTAGGAGCAAGTACAGGAGCAAGTGCAGGGACAACTACTTCAGAAAAAGAATTCTATGGACTTGGACGCAACACTGATCTCAAGCCCATTAAATCTATATTACAGAATGATGTAAATGGCTAATTTACAGGAACAACTACTTCAGAAAAAGAATTCTATGAACTTGAACTCAACACTGAACTCGAACTTGAACTCGAACTTGAACTCGAACTTGAACTCAACACTTAACTCGAACTCGAACTCAACACTGAACTCGAAACCGAGCTCAACATTCATCTCAAACCCATTAAATCTATATTAAAAAATAATATAAATCAACCATTTACATCAATACTAACATAACTTCTTTCTCAACTATTTCAAGCACTAGTGAATTGTAAGTGATCACCTGATTCACAACCATTCTGATTTATATGCAGGCCAGAAAAATAAAAATTTGCAACCCGGAAGATCACCTTCCGCAGTAGTAAATTAAACCACCACGCGATAACGGAACATGTTATTTATACTGAGATTACTACAAATAAACAGATTTTGCAACTATAATAACACAAAGTATAATGTTATTCATTTGAATTTTGTTAGATATAAACTTTCAACTACAAGAAAAATGGTTGGTATAATTACCTGTTTGGTTATATGTTTAACAACAAGGACTCATCGGAGTCAGATGGATAGATAATTTATCTATACTCCTTCGGCTTTTCAAATTATATATTGTTAGTACTTGTTAAAGGTACCACTATACTCACACAACCATATAAGTTGCAATTGAGTTGATAACATAACTACAATGTAAATAAATTACAAAGTATAATGTACTACCCCATGTGGTTATCAATTAATGCCCTCGGAGTTTTTTTCTTTTGTGTGTGTATGTTGTGTTAAAAAAAATCACCTGTCGTTGGGCGAAAAGGTTAATTTACATATTTAACAATAATACCCGGTGATATATGTTGTGGCATGACGTTGTTACGTTTCGAAATTAAAACGGTTACCTTTTTTTCAAATTGAACAAGAATCACGTTCTCCTTCACTAATTCGGTTTTTACAGCTTATTCCTTTCCATCCTCCCCACTCCCTTATTGGTTTCTCCCTCGTTCGGAAATTTATCATCCCCTTTTTTTTTCTGTTTCATTTTTCACCTTATTTATATAGTTTTGAATTCCCCTTGAAATTTTTACTAGTTCTCCTTTTCTTTTCTTTTCTTTTCTTTTCTTTCCTCTTCTCTTCTCTTCTCTTGCTTTGTTTGTAATTCATCATCGAATTAAGTTTATTATCATGTCTTTATCTAACAAATTATCTGTCAAAGACCTCGACGTCTCTGGTAAAAGAGTGTTTATCAGAGTTGATTTTAACGTTCCATTAGATGGAAAAACTATCACCAACAATCAAAGAATTGTTGCTGCTTTACCAACAATTCAATATGTTTTAGAAAACAAAGCTAAATCAGTCATCTTAGCTTCTCATTTAGGAAGACCAAATGGTGAACGTAATGAAAAATATTCACTTGCACCAGTTGCTAGTGAATTGGAAAAGTTATTAGGTAAACCAGTTACTTTCTTATCTGATTGTGTTGGTTCTGAAGTTGAATCTGCTGTGAATAGTGGTAAAGATGGACAAGTTTTCCTTTTAGAAAATTTAAGATTCCATATTGAAGAAGAAGGTTCTTCAAAGAAGGATGGTGTTAAAACCAAAGCTGATCCTGAAGCTGTTAAGCAATTCAGAAGTCAATTGACTAAATTAGCTGATGTTTATGTTAACGATGCCTTTGGTACTGCTCATAGAGCTCATTCATCTATGGTTGGTTTTGATTTACCTCAAAGAGCTTCAGGTTTCTTAATGGCTAAGGAATTGGAATATTTTGCTAAAGCATTAGAAAATCCTGCTCGTCCATTTTTGGCTATTTTAGGTGGTGCTAAAGTCTCTGACAAGATTCAATTGATTGATAATTTATTGGATAAGGTTGATTTATTAATTGTTGGTGGAGGTATGGCATTTACTTTCAAGAAAGTTTTAGATAACATGGCCATTGGTGATTCTTTATTTGATGAAGCTGGTTCTAAGAATGTTGTTAATTTAGTTGAAAAAGCCAAGAAGAATGGTGTTGAATTAATTTTACCTGTTGATTTCGTTACTGCTGATAAATTCGATAAGGATGCTACTGTAGGTACTGCTACTCAAGAAGATGGTATTCCTGATAATTGGATGGGTCTTGATGCTGGTCCAAAGTCAAGACAATTATTTAGTGAAGCTGTTGCTAAAGCCAAAACTATTGTTTGGAATGGTCCTCCTGGTGTTTTTGAATTTGAAAAATTTGCTGCTGGTACTAAATCTTTGCTAGATGATGCTGTTAAATCTGCTGAAGCTGGTAATATTGTTATTATTGGAGGTGGTGATACTGCTACTGTTGCTAAGAAGTATGGGGTTGTTGATAAATTATCTCATGTTTCTACCGGTGGTGGTGCTTCTTTGGAATTATTAGAAGGTAAGGCATTGCCAGGTGTTGTCGCTTTATCTAATAAAGAATAACTAGGTCATCTATAAGTATATATATATATATATAATATGTACAATGTTTAATAAACTTTTGTAACTTAAAATATAAACTTTTATACATTGGTACATGTAGAGAGCACTATAACCTGAGTTTACAATTTTTTATGTAGAGAGCACTATAACCTCCTGGTTTACAATTTTGCCTTTCCATTACAAATATTAACCCAAGCTTCATCAGATAATTGTTCATACTTATCCTTATTCAACCAATAAATAACTTCATCTCCTGATTCACCTTTAGGTAACTTTTGCTTTTTAAATTGATTCTTAGAAACTTTATGATTATGACTTGATTCAATTTCATTATTTCTGGCAATTTTAATAAATTGAGGTTGAGCATAATTTGGTAATGAATGTACAACATGTTGGTGAATCTTTGACAACACTTGCAGATCTTCTAAATCATCTAGAGGTTCGACAACAGCAAAACATGCTCTACCTTCATGTTGTGGAACTTGTACTCCAACAACAACAGATTGTTTAATTGCTTCCGACCCCATTAATTCATTTTCAACTTCAGTAGCAGAAACATTTTCCGATTTCCATCTAAAAGTATCACCTAACCTATCTACGAAATATAATAATCCATCATTATCCATTTTTAATAAATCTCCACTTCTAAACCAAGCATCTCCTTTAGTATAAACATTTGTAATTAATTTACCACTTGTAGCTTTCTTATTACCATAATATCCTTGGAAAGACTCTTCGACTTTTTGAGGATTAAGAATCTTCATTAATAATTCTCCAGGTTCATCAGGATCTGCCCGAACACAAAATCCAGTATCTGGATCCCGCCAAATTTCATTTTCATCTTCAGGATCCATTTTAACAATAGTTTGTTGATATCTCAAAAGTAAATTCAATAATGATCCATATTTTCTACATGCACCAGTACCAAATTCTCCATATTGAATATTGGTAGTAGCAATTGGTGACTCAGTAGCAGCATAAAATTCACCAATGGCTTCAATATGGAATCTTTTTTTGAATTGTTGCCAAATATCCCGTCTAAGACCATTTCCATAAGCGATTTTAACTTGGTGTTTCACTTGATCAGGATGATGTTGAGCATGTAATAAGAATCGACATACTTCTCCAACATATTGGATATGAGTAGCTTGACTCATTCTTGCTTGAGTCCAAAATGTCGAAGCAGAGAATTTCTGGGAAACAGTGACACATCCACCAACAATTAATGTAGGACATACACCAAGCATGGCTGCGGTGGAGTGGTACAAGGGCATGGCTGTAAGAACGTTGGAATTTTTCGTCACTTTCATAATATAACCAAAGAAAGTTGCTGCCATGAATGCTTTACGCCAAGACATAATACCAGCTTTTGGTAAACCTGTTGTACCTGAAGTATAAATCAAAGCTGCAGCAGAAGAATCAGTATCATTTGGTCTTCTGGTATCATCGTTGGCTCTGTGTTTTGCAGAAGATGCTCGAGATAACCTATCCAACAACTTCTGTTCATCAAGATAATTCAATCTAACATTTGGTAGTTCTTGATGAATCTTGTCTTCAGTTTCTTTGATGGCTTCTGCACAATCAGGATCAATAAATACTTGACTAACATTAGCAATTGAAAGACAATGAACTAATGGTTTATCCTTGGTGTTAAAATTAAGAAACGCAGGTAAGGCACCAATATTCCAAAGTGCTAACCACAACACTAAAAACAAAGGTTTATTCATACAATCTATCCCAATAGTATGTTCTGAAGTAACTCCATATTCATATTTGAAAATATATGACATACGTAAAACCATATCATATAATTCTTTATATGTATATTCTTCAATTTTAAATTGAGAATCATATATGGGGAATCCATCCTCATCTAACTCAAGATCGTCGCCATTTTTAACTGGTCGAGGAAAACAAATAGCTTTACGTTTACTATATTTTATAGCGGCCCGTTCAAAATAATACCAATATGAAGCACGACCACGTTTGGACTTATATAAATAAGGTATAGCGCTAGTTACAACTTTTTTAGCTAGTAATACATCATCTTTAATTAAGTATTTAGATTCTAAAAGCTGAGTACCCAAGAAAGCTGCAATTCCAATTTCTAAACCTGACATAGTTGACTAACTAAACAAAGAAAGAAAGGGTCATGAACAAAAAATTTAAAAATGTTTGAAGAATTGTTTAAAGTTATATATTACATTTAACATTTATACCCCAAAAAGGGAAATCCTTAAATTTTTCATATGTTTTTTTTTTTGGCACAATCTCATCCCACGGATTAACTTCAACTAAATAAACAAAGTGAACTTCTACATATGTCAATGTCGTTAAGTTGATTCGGATAATATTGTTAACAATAGGAATGTTAGAATCTTTGGAATTTTGCCAGTATGGGATAAAAAACTTGTTGAATATTGTAAGAATTTCCCTTATAGGGAACCTTCCTAATGAATCACATGATTAGAATTTCTTTATGTTCCACTGTTATTGTTCATAAAACGTAATCTCCGATAAGTTTACCCCACTTGCATGCAAGCAAACCAACAATATGGTTTTGAACAAAATAAGATAATCTTGTGATAATTTCTTTACTCTCCACTTTCTAATTGTGAATTTGAAGATAATATCCCAACATTCCAAGAATTTATATTTGGAATTGTAGATTCTGAATTTATTTGTTGTATTGCTGTTATGAAATTATCTGAAACAGGTGAATTATTCCATGTAGATACTGTTTCATCATGTACTAGTAATAATTGTAAAATTTGGTGACATTTCTCAGAAATAGTTTTTGATTGATTGACTCCATATTGTAAAATTAATCTTAAATCTGAACTCAGTCGTAAATATTCAAATATACAACATTGTTGATGATTCATAATTAATATCTTTAATATTTCGTAAAAGAAATATTTATTTCGTTCAATATTGGTCAGAATTATTGCTTGAATTAACATATTGACAAACTGTTTAAAATGTGAACATTCGCTATGTTTAATTAATTCTCGAATAACCAATCCTAATTTCAATTCATTTTCATTATGCTCTTTACTAGAAAATAAACCTAATTGTAAATTACATAATATTCTAAGAATTGTAAGTTCATGTTGTATAATTGGTTTAATTCTCCAATTTGAAAAATATTGTTCAAGTGAATGATGTTTTGATTCACATGAATAATATCTTGAATGACACCAACAATAACTTAATACCATTTCCATTAATAAACGAGGTAAATTTCCATTCGATTCATTGAATAAATTGAATATTGTTCCACTATCAACCATTTCTTCAATACAATTATTAAACTCTTGTAAAAAGACATTAGGATTATCTAAAAGCTCAGTTTTACCAATTGAAATCAACTTTAACAAAGCTAAGGATTTTTCAGTTTGATCAGGTGAATTAAATAAAATAGTTCTAATTTGTAATATTGTTTCATTGGCTTTCCATTCTTGAACAAATTTAGCTCTGGGAATAATTATATTACATGATAATAATTTACTCATGGATATCTTTTGTTTAGTTTTATTTGTTAATAAACTATCTTTGACAACATTGAGACTTTTCAACTGTTGATAAGAATATATTAATTTTGGTTTATGAATAAATTTCGTAATGGATTTATCACTAAATCCACTAGAGAAGTTATTTATAACTTGTGTTTCTTTATTCAGAAAGGGTGTCATTGATTCAAATTTATTGAATTCATATTGAGAATTCTCATTATTAATTTCTTCAAATTGAGTTAATCCTGATTCCATGGGAGTTTTTTCAGTTTCCACTTTCAGTTCATCAGTGATTGTTGGTATGTGAGTATCACTAGATCCTTTGGTACTGTTGGTTTGTGGTTTTTCATGCCAAATAATTTCTGAAGATGTTACTTTATTCTTAAAACTTAAATAATATTCTCTAATACCAAAGATTAATCCTCCAAAAAGAATAATTACTAGAATTAAACTAATAAAGATATAAATTCCATTTGTTAATACAACATTATCATTAGAAAGTTCTATAATTGGTTCAACTGGTTTTGTAGTTTTAATTCCTAATTTAAGATATGAATCTAAATGATTTTCAAGGATATAGTATGGTTCTTCATGAAGGATGGTATTTTTATGTTTGTTTGATTTGGGATTATTGATTTGTTCAAATGTAGCTTCTTGAAGTCTCATATTGATAAAGTGATATGATTAAAAAGAGTTAAATTCACAAATACAAATTGCTGCTAAAAAACACAAGGAATTAGACCACAAATAAAAATGCAACATAAACACTGTCTATATGCAGTACTTAGATCCAAAAGTGAACCGATTTTTTTTCCTTGTTTTCAATTCCTGCCCCACCAACAACCGCATCAGCCAATCGAGATTGAAAATTTTGTAATTACCACAAGATCCCTTTTAAAAGCACAAGTTTTCACATCTTAAAATTTAAATATTTTGTTGATATTATAAGAGTGAATAGTTTAAGGAAATCTTGATAATGTTGTCAAAATCTCGGTTTTTCTTTACAAAGAATTCCATAGTTTTAAATACATTAGCACAAAATAAAGGATGTCGATTAACTTTAAGACAAATTCAACCCAAACCTACAAGTGTTCTTTCTAGTATTAGATTATCAAGATTTATTCCTAGTTTGAAGTATAAATGTGGAGTGAGACCTTATTCTACTAGCGTTGATAATGTTTCTAGTATTCCTAAACTCAAGCTTACTATTGGAAAAACCGAACAATCAAGTGGTAGTGGTAATGGTACTGGTACTGGTACTGGCAGTGGTACTGGCAGTGGTACTGGTAGTCGCTCGATGTCTCCAAGACTGGTTGGATGGTGGCTAGTAGGAACTTCAGGACTTGTGTTCCTGATTGTCGTGATTGGAGGACTTACTAGACTTACAGAATCTGGATTATCAATTACAGAATGGAAACCTGTTACTGGTGCATTACCACCAATGAACCACGACGAATGGATTGAAGAGTTTAATAAATATAAAGCTAGTCCTGAATTCAAACAACTAAATTCCCATATTACTTTAGATCAATTTAAATTCATATATAGTATGGAATGGGGACATCGACAATTAGGTAGATTCATTGGATTATTCTTTATATTACCTGCAATATATTTCTGGAAATCTGGTCGTTTCACAAGACA
This sequence comes from Spathaspora arborariae UFMG-19.1A, assembly GCA_000497715.1. Lineage (NCBI taxonomy): Eukaryota > Fungi > Ascomycota > Pichiomycetes > Serinales > Debaryomycetaceae > Spathaspora > Spathaspora arborariae. Next base: position 196,853 of record KI547138.1, read on the forward strand.
TGTGACAAATCGTGTTATTGGATTAACTGGTTTATTAGGATTACAAGGAGCAATTGGATGGTGGATGGTTAAATCTGGATTAGATGAAGACCAATTGGCTGAACGTAATTCAAAACCTACAGTATCTCAATATAGATTAACTACTCATTTAGGGGCAGCTTTTCTTATGTATCTTGGAGTGTTATGGACAGCATTTGAAATTTTAAATGAGAATAAATTTATTAAGCAAGCTAAATTGACTCCCGAAGCAGTAAAGAATATTCTTGAACAATTGAATAATCCTGCTTTGAAAAAAGTAAAGATTATGGGTGTGGGTTTGTTAGTATTGACTTATATTACTGCCATGACTGGTGGAATGGTTGCTGGACTTGATGCAGGGTTAATTTATAATACATTTCCTCATATGGGAGATGATTGGATTCCTAATACTAGTGAATTAGTGTCACCAATATATTCCAGAAATCCAGATCAATCAGATTTATGGTGGAGAAATTGTCTTGAGAATCCAACTACTGTTCAATTAATTCATCGAGTTTTCGCCACCACGACTTTCTTTGCCATTTTAGCTGGTCACATGTATGTCAATAGACATAAAAATTTAATTCCTCAACTGGCTAAAAGAGTAATGCATACTACTATGGGTTTCGCTTTGCTTCAAGTTGCATTAGGTATAACTACATTAATCTATTTAGTTCCTATTCCATTAGCAGCAGCTCATCAAGCAGGTGCATTGGCATTATTAACTGCATCACTTGCTTTCTCAGCAAAATTGAAAAAACCAAGACCACAATTTGTGAATTATGTAAATAATTATATGAAATCACAATTAACACCAAGAGTGTAAAACTTTGTATATAGTATCTTGTGTGAATATATGACTGTTTTTTTGTTTACTTTTTGTTTACTATTTGTTTACTTCACCATATTCGTTTGCTTGACATTTTATATCGCATAATTGGGGATAATCCTTCATCATCCTCAAGACTTGCTTCATTAAGTCTTTTAAGTAATTTCTTATTTCTTGCTTGTTCAGGTGTGAGTGGTATTTTTTCATCTTGGTCATATAAATGGATTCTTGTTTTGGGGTTAATTGTTGATGATTCAGTATTGGGAGATCCTCGTAAGAATGTCGAGTTTAATACATGAGAATATGTTTCATCTGAAGGTTCGGGTGTATGTAATGCTCTTGTAGGTGTAGGTTGTACTAATTCTCTACGATGTTGTTTGTGTTTAACCAGTATGTAATTGGCGATTTTAAATATAACAAGTCCAAGTATGACACGTATAAGTAATAATGTTAAATATGTAGCAAGAACAAGACTAATACTAGCAAATATGGAATATACTTGGTTATTTGCCGACACAGTAAATATCGTAATAAAATCAGTTAAAGTCATCTTCAAAAAACATACAACACTAGCTAATAAAGGTAATCCAATTCTTCTAGTTAATACCAAATAATCAGTAAATTCTCGTTGTTTTGTATTATGAAACATCTCTAAAAAATCCAAACTTGAAACATACAAGAAATTCCTATAAATTCTGGGTTTAAATCGATTAAATTTTGAAATATAACAATGTTTTAACCAATCCACAAATATTTCACTACCTATAACAACAACACCAGGACCAAATATTGCCCCTAACCAAATATTCCAATTCTTAGAAAAACTATTTGGGATAAGTGTTCCATTATTACTTAATTGCAGTAAATTACGTAACCCAATAATCACCAACATTAATGAAAGCTGGAAACGTTCAGATAAATCTGCCATGGTGATTTGAAATAACCCTTCCCTTTCAAATTTCTTAAATACTGATCCTTTTAATTCTGAGAATTGATTAGAAAGTAATAGTGTCATTAATGCATTGGAATATGAGTTTACCGCCACATTAAGTGACACAGTTTGATATATGAGGATATATGCATGGAATGACAAGTAAAACATTGACAATATATAAAAAACAATAAATCGAGTTATATTTTGATTCAGATATAATATATTAAAAATATCTTGTCCTATTGAAGAACATAATTTTTCAGCAACTTCTAATACTCCAAACATAACATATAATTTTATATCTGTTTGACCACGAATATCATGATACATTCTAGAAATATCAAGATTTAATGTTGTTAGTATATAGATGGAAATTGAAATTAAACTGAAGGTAATTAAATCTCGTTTTATCAATTGAAATGAATAGTGTTTTCTTGTAAAAGCTTGAAATGTAACAATGATAATCTTTAGAGGTGCCAATGTGAATAAAGTCAAGAATGTATTGATACAAACTAATAATCCAAATATCATATATTTTTCTAAATATATTGGTATTTTACACATATTAACCAATTCATCAAAAGAATTCTCAGATTTAGATTGTTCGCCTTCGACGTTTTCTATATGTTTCAGTAAATTTAATTCCAATAATAATAACCGATATAAAGAAAATAGTCGTTTCTTGCCTGTGGATGTTATGGGTATTCTATGTGATCTTTCTGATGTAATTGGATTAAGGAAATCCATTAATGAATTCTTTCTAGGTATAGGTGTTATATCATTGTGTTCAGATTTGTCTTGGTTTGGTGTTGGAGGTGGTGATATTGTAGATGACTTGTTTTGTATCTTTGACATCACTGAATTACACAATTTGTAATGTTACCAGATTTAAAAAGATCTAAGCTTTTGTTTATATTTTTTTTTCTTGGTTGTCTGGTGAGACTATGTAAAGATTCTAACAGATCAACAAGTTTTTTTTATGATCAAAGTGAAACCACCAGATCAAATTGAAGTGTGACCAAACAAAAGAAAGAAGGTGCTTACCAAGTGAACGACATTGAAAGAGAGAACGACAAAGTGAAGGAAAAAAACAAAAGAAAAAAACAAATAAAAATAGCAACCAATTGGTACTTCCACAAACATTAACTACAAGCTTACCGCTATGGAATTATTAAGTCTTGATCAATTCATTCATTATCTTGAACCATATGCCAATAAGGAAACGCTTAACCTTATAGAAGCATCAAAACTTCAACTATTAATCACAGAATTACTTGTTGATTATTATGTTGATTTTCAATTATTAAAATTTATTAGTAGGTTTATGACTCAACAATCATATGATGAAATAATTGAAGAACGAAATATAGAACATCAATGTGGATATATAACTTGTAATCAATCACCTAAACAAATGGTTAGAAGAAGAAGTAGTACTTCAAGTGTTACTTTAGTTAGTGAAACTATTGATAATACATATCAATATCAAATATATAATAGAAAACCAACAATGATATTACCAAATACATATCTTTCTCAATATTGTTGTAAAGAACATTATCAAGCTTCAATTTTTTATAGAAATCAATTAAGTAATGAAGCATTATTTGCTAGAAAAGATATTATGATTATACCTCCATTTACTAATTTATATGGTTATGAAAATTCAATAACTTGTTTAGAAGAAGTAATTGCCAAGCATAAGGAACTAAAACAACAGGGGAAAAGTTTATCAGAAGTTATAGCTATGATGAATGGATTATCAGTAGATGAACATGAAGCAGATGAGCCAACAAATGAACTAGTTCAATTGATTCAAGATTTTGAAATTGTGGAAAAGGAATCAAATCTAATTGGTGATTTACCTGAAGAAGAAGAGGATGAGGAGGAAGAGGAAGCTACCCCTGTGGATGGGTATGTTACCAATCACAAGAGTTTTGGTGGATATGTTGTATAAGTATAAATCTAATTCTAACGAACATGACGATTTTATATATATATATACAAGATGTAGTTAGAACTTGAATCTGTTCAAGAATTTATATCCATAGTGATAATGGTATAACTTTTGCTGTTCAAGGAAATCTCCTAATGTTTTACCACGACCTATTCTTTCTTGAATTGGTAATTGTTTGCTTCTGTCTTTAAACTTAGTGGTAACTGTTGGTGATACAATTTCACTATGTTTATGTACAGAATATCTTGATAGATCTTTCACTAATTTGTCAAATTTATCTATATTAAGTTGATATAACTTATTCATTTGCTTTTGAAATTTATTACGAGTTGATTCTAATTCACTATTACTAAATTCCCTAACTTCTTGTCGAAGTTGTTGAAAATCGTATTCTAATCTATTCGAAGTAATATTCAAAAAGTCAAACCAATCAGAAAAATCATCAAGGTTTATACATTCACTACTTCCCTCCGCTTCCAATTCATGCATTTTCATAAACAACTCAAATGTTGCTTCACCCCAAGCTAATTCCTCATAGTATTTACGAGGAAACATCACATCATTAAACCCTTGACACCCAGATATAACAAACCCACCATCACTATTAACATTTTCACCGGGAATTGTTCTTTCTGTACTTTCCCAAACTCGTTGCATTCTTAACAATAGAATCAGTTTTCTAATATAATTCGATAATCTCACTCTACCAGATTTATCTCGGAATGGAGTGAAAAGATATGGAATAGAAAATGCCCCTGCTTGGTTACTTCTTGCCTTGATTACATATGGACCTTTCTCGTTAACTATTTCTTCAATTTTGTTGAAATTGTGGGCTTTATTTATATCATATTCTAAACTGGGAATAATTATACTTTGTAAATATTGTTTATCATATGCTTCAGAAATGGCTCGTTGTGATACTCCATCAATTACATGATAATAACTTTGTTGATCAGTATCCAATTGTTCTCGAGTATATGGAAGTAAGCTTGGAATGGGAATTATTTGTCTTTGTTGCAAAAGACCAAGATATCTCCGTAAAGTATCTCTGCCGTACTCCTTGCTTTTATTTACTTCTTGTTTTATCAATTCAATCCGATCTTTAGGAATCTCAACTTGTTTTCGTTGTTCCCGATGTTTTAATCTTTGTTGAGTTAATCGTTTCGTGCGTCCTCTCATTTTATGGATCTCCTTTTTGAAGATTTCATCTTTTCTTAATAAATAACTTCCTCGTCTTAATTGCGCATTAAATATTTCAGTTCGTTTCTCTTCCACTATACGTAAAAACTCATCCCATGATCCACTAACAATCAACTTATCTAATTGTTCATTAAATGAAATACCTGAGAGTAATAATTGTACAAGTTTACCTTCCTTCTTTGGGTTTCTTTGAAATTCTTCAATTATAACAGTACGTATTTCATATGATAGTTGATTGATATATGCTTGAGGATTCCTTTGTGAAAGTAAAGATGTAGTTGCAGGTATGGATTTTATTTTGATGGAATTTCGAAGTAATGATCGGTATAATTGACATACTGACTGTTTATGAATGATTTTGTTTGTTATATTTCGCATTACCAGTCAGTTCTTCTTCTTCTTTCTTGAGATGAAGTTGGTTTAGTTTTTTTTCAACCAAATCAAAAACTGAACACACTGATTGACAACACGTAAAAGTAAAATGGTAAGTATTTTGAATGCATCAACACATATACCTTACTAACAATTTTTTTTTACTAGCCACCAAAGAAATCAACCAACTCAATTATAATTTTAAAATTTAAACACAAGAAAATCACATACACAATTCCAATAACATCAACAATCACATTTGAACAATTAAAACAACAATTAATTGAAGCAATAAATAATTCGGGTGGCATTCAACAAGAAGAATCACCACCACAGGATATTGATGAATTAGACGAAGAAAATATCCCTGTTCCTAAATCAGAATTGATTGAACAAGAAATTGAAGAAGGAGCCTTGATTATTGTTGATCAATTAAGAATTGCTGTTCCTCGAGATATGTCAGCTCCCTATGATAACCAATGGCTTGAACTTGACCCCTCAACATTTTCCAAGATTAAATTTAAGGACTACAATATTTTAGCATTTGCTATTGATGAAGAACCTTTTGAAATAGAAGAAGCAACTTACGAAGAGGAAGAATAATAGGTGTATATTTTTCTATAGAATTAATACTTTTTCCCACTTACTTTTCTAATCCCACCTGAATGAACTCGTACTGGTTGTGATGACGGTGGTACACCATTTGTCAGATATATTCTTGGTTTGGTAGATCTTGCCTTGGGCATTCTAATACTTGGTGATCCAGTAGGTGAGCTAGATAAGGTATGACTTATGGTTCTTGTTGTTGTTGTAGTTGTTGTCTTTGTAACTTGTAAAGGTTGATTTGCTCTTCTTGAATTTGTTGATATTGATCGTAATATTTTCCATTGATTTGGTGTACTTGTAACTACATTATCTTTAGGTGTACTTTGTATATCTTGCATCATAACGACATTTTCATCATCATCATCATCATCATCATCATCATCATCATCATCGACCTCCTCCTGTTCTTCATCGGAATTATTCACTAATTCAGTTTCATGGTCTTCTTCTATATATTTTCTTGGCTGTCCTGGTGAATCATTGGGTACAGCAATTTGAATCTTGGACATTAATGCATCACTAATTTTCCGTCTTCTAATTGGTGTTTGAAATGAAGAATCCATAGCACTAAAACTTGAATTTGCTACAGCTGTATTTGCTTCTAATTCTCGTAATTTCCTTTTTTCAACTTTCATTCTTGTTTTAAATTCTTCATATCCAATCAACAGATATAATCCATCAATAAATTCACAAGGTCGATTATCTAAAACCATAGTATGTCTCCAATCGCGAAAATCATTTTGATGTAAATAAAGCCAATGTTGTTGTGGTCCTACAACCATACCTGGTCTAATCATTCTCATATATGCAATACATTCATTGGCGGTAAAACCATGAGTATATATTAAATGAGCACCAATAAGACATCCAGTACGTCCTAGCCCTGCTTTACAATGCACCGCGATTTTACCACCTTGATTTATTATAGTTTCTGCAGCACCAATGAATTTTTGCACATACTCCAATGTAGGACATGTTCCATCATCAAATATCATATCCACATGTCTTATGTTTCGTTTAGTAAATTCTTGACTATCATATAAATGAGAATTTAATCTAACAACCAATTGAACATTATTCTCCATGAAATAATTCAACACTTTTTTAAATGGTTCGTTAATGACATTTCTTTTAGTTTGTTGAGGCGAAGCGAAGGCAATGAAATCTTTAGAAATAACATTAAAATCACCTTGATCTACTCGTTCATATTGCTCATATTCTTCTAAATTAAAACTTGTCAAATCAATCATTCCTCGTTCTTTAGCTCTCCACATAGCATACACAATGTCTTGAATTGTTATTTCATAATCAGCCTGAGAATAACCAGCATCTCTAAATCCTTGAAATGGAGGATCACATTGAGCAATAGGTTGTAAAACTTGATGAGGAGACCAAGATTGAATAAGAATCATATAACAACAAAGTAAACATGCTGCATTGGATCTTTGCTTGGGACATGTAGAACTATAAAATACAACAGCTTTACCTTGATTGGTTTCTTCATTAAGTATATTATGTAAAATTACAGCAAATCGATAAAGAATGGCAATATTTAAAGGTCCAAAATCTAAATGAAAGGAATTATAAGGAAGGGAATCTTCAATAGTGAAATAAACTAAATCTTTGGTGTCAAAAGGACTGTGATCAAATGCACCAAGGTAAATTCGATCTAAACAAATGTTAGTAAAAGGTTTAAAGATATAATAGATTGGTTGTACATACTTTTAAGAAACTCAATAAGTGGTACATCAACTTTATTTCTACCCATTTGTATTGATTGAAGTATAGGACTGTATTATACAAGTTTTAAAAACATAGAATTTATAAAACCGCTGAGAATATATGTAATTGAATTTCAAAAGGTTAAAGTGTTTGTGGATTTATCTTGTTTTGATTGTTACCTAATTGGGAAATTATGATCCAGCCACACGACCTTTTTTTTTCTCTCTCTCTTTCTCTGTGTGTGTATGTTATGTTGTCTCTCACCCCCCCCTCGTAAATGTGAAATTTATCCGAAATATCAAACATCAGTAAGCTACACTATATCCTAATGGTATGTTAACTAAAAGTATTCATATAAGATAACGTATTAACAAATTTGTAGTCTACTGCATTATATTCATTTTCATCAGAAACTCTAAGTGAACTTCGTAAATTTCGATTTGCAAGTGCAAGAGTAGATAAAATTCAAGCAGTAATATGTAAGTGTATATTCATCAACATTTAACAACTTAACTACTAACAATCTAGATACCATTGATAAACAAACTTATGAAGTTAAACGAGACGATGATTCAATAATTGATAACTTGGAAAGTTTAATTGAAGAATTACCTGATAATACTCCAAGATATATTATTTTATCATACCCTTTTAAATTAAAGGATGGAAGATTGAAAACTCCTTTAGTTTTACTTTATTGGATTCCCCCTACAAGCGGACAAGAAAGTAGAATGTTATATGCCGGAGCGTTAGAACAATTTAGAGATAAAGCTGGAGTATCAAAGTATGTATAATAAGTAAAGAAGCGTATGTAGTTTTACTAACGAATTTAGATTGATTAAAATTGAAGATGAAGATGATTTGGAAGATTTGGAAGAACAATTGTTATAATCGGGAGATTTATAGATGTAATATACACCAGGAACCTTCCTGACAACTTCAAAGAACTAGTCTATGTACTCTATCAATTTCTATGTAAAAACCATTACCAAATTCTCTTGAATATTCCCTTTTCCTTAACATATCTAGAATTTGGTAGCAATAACCAAAGACCTAAAGTAATTGTAAAAATCACAATAAACAGAGGTAACATAATAAATGCACCTTTAAATTGAGAAATTAAACCAATTAAAAATGGAACTAATGCTCCACCAGAACTACCAAATGCTGTAGTGATCATAACTGACACAATAGAAATTTTCCTAGGTATTAAATCTTCCAGAACTATATATGTAATCATTAATGGATATACTGGACCAATCATTATTCCCGTCAATGTAATTGACATGATTTCAATAGGTAAGCTTGCAATAACCCATGTTAACAAAGCAAATAATATAGATAATAAGATTAATACAGAATTACCTCTTCTTGCTCCAATAAATTTATGCATTAATCTTGTTAAAACCAATCTTCCAAATGTTAAACCAAACCAATATCCAGAAGCAACATATCCTACAGCATCATATTTATGACCTCGATAATCTCGTAAATATGTAGTTATCCACCCACCAAATGAAACTTCTGCTCCTTGGTAGAAAAACACAAAAAATGCTGAAAGCCAGGTTGATTTATTCTTAAGAGCTTCCTTCATCAACCCATACTTATTAACTTCTTCAAGAACTGATTGATTCTGTTCTTTCTCGTCCCATGGTTTAAGATCTTCTTGCCCATGAACAAATGCAAAGTATGTATTTATAGTACTAATCAAGAAAATCCCCAATATCACCAAATAAAAGAAATTCCATTTAATTCCACTTTCAACAAATGCTGTAGCAATCAATGGTGCCACACTAGCACCTAATCCATAACAACCATGAAAATAACCAAGTGCAATTGATGATTTCTCTAACCTCCCAATAAATACATTAAATTGTGCCACACAAATTCCTGCACCACTTCCATAAAAGAAAAACCCAATCACAATAATAGGATAATACAGCCCTGTCAGAACTAAAGTATACATTATTAAACATGAAATAGAACCATAAAAAATTGAAGTTCTACCTAATTTCACGTGGATCTTATCTGAAAGTAATGCCACGAGAATACACCCCAGGGCATTACTTAACCATAATATAGAAGCAACGGAATATGATATATGATATTGTGCTTGAATATAATTTAATAATACTCCAACTGACCCATCAGAAAGACCACTTCCAAATGCCCAAATTAATGCAGTAATAAGTCGGAAAAGATTCTTACGAGGATTGGTGAATGTCAATGAACCAATATCTTCAACTATAGTGATTGTTTCAATTTGTTTGTGGATTGAGGAACCATGACCTCGTGAGATAATTCCTTCAGTCATTGATAATATAAATAAATTCTGCAGAAACTTTTGAAAGTGATAAACTTTTTATATCCCCATAATTTGCAATCATTGCAAATTATCAGAATCTGATCTAATAGGCTAAAAAAAAACTTTCCGAGAATCTTTCAAGGAGATTTCCAAAAAGGGAAATGCTTCCGTATAGATAAAAATTGATTTGCAACTAGTTGAATCTTTTTGCCTGGACAGAGAATAAAGAATTCGCTGAGATTTTCGGCAAGATTAATTTACATTTACAGTATCCTATATTAATCTAAAACTAAGAACTTGTCACTCTTAGAGCTTTTTCTCTTACAAGGACAAATAAAATATATTGAATGGAAAAACTAAAGCTAAAAATAACTAAGAATTATTATAGAATATGATCCACAAAAGCTAGAATGAATAAAAAAAACTTTCAGAATGAATGTTATTTGGATCCTGTTATTAAAGTAGAATTTAATTCAGAACTTATATTCGTTTCATCCATTTCTTAATACTAATCTAGCCCTAACTATGACCAACCATCATGCTGGGGATTCTTTTAAATATTATGAATAAAAGTGAACTTTTTCATTTTCAGTTAAACTTTGCCAATACTAATATTGATTATTTACATGTATCTCGTTTAAAATGGGGGGATTAAATGACATTTACCGTGTATATAATGCTCTTATAAATTGTTTTCAGCAATTTCGAAAAGTTCAAAAGAATTTCCCATTATCATCTAGACCTTAGAAATAACAATCTATTTGTGAAATTTTATATTCATATGAATTTGGGTTTAAATGTCGGAAAATATGGTCTCGTGCAGAATCGTTTATGGTGGATCGTTTTCCCACAATTATCAATAGTACACATGAACTACTCACCCAGATTTGAGTCTTTGTAATATTTTTCTAATTGACACTTACTGACTAGTTCAGAATTCACTCCTAGATGATGTGCAATATGACGTCGTGAATAGAATCTTGTGGCAAATTGATTACCACAGTTTCCAAAACAACATCCTTGAAATTATTTCTCAGAAATAACTCTAAATAAATCAAGAGTATTATAACGAGATCTTTAGTTTCTGTCTTGATTACTTTTAGTATACTATACTACATTTAATAGGTTTTGCTAAAATAAGTTTTTTAAAAGAAAACAAACAAAGGTTGTACAACTCCTCTAATAAAAACTATCAACCATTTGCACTATGCGTTTGGATTAACAGGAAAGCTTCCTTTATGGACATCATTAATGTATAATATATCAAGCTCTGTATCTCTATAATCTGTATCGCTTATTAAATCGAAGCTGGTGTTTGTGGTGTATATGAATTAACTGGTTTGATATGTTGAATTTCCAAGACAGTAATTTGCAACATTTAAATTAAAGCAAAAAAAATGTTAACAAAAAATGAGAAATTAACATATGAATTCAATTAGAAGTGTAGATATAGATATGCTTGAATCTTGTTAAGTGAATTCATTCTATGGGTCATATATCTGATGACAATGATTAAAAACATGCAAATCATTAATTGATTTTGGGAATTTTCTTTCCATATTTACTATTTTCTTGGTAATTTCCATGCCAAAAAAATATGAAAATATAATAGAATTAATACTACCAAAATTAGTTTAATATACTTCCCCGTAAATCAGAATTCCCCCTCTAGTTACCCCTACAAATCACTACTTAATCTATGGTTCCTGTTAATTTCTGAATTGGTTGATACTATTAGGTCTGAAATATACGCATACACTAAGTAAACAATATACTTCCATTTCTTTCACAAAAAAAAACCAAAGGTCGTGCGCCTACACAATATATTTTCTTTTCTTTCTCTCACATCTTCATAAAATAAAAAATTTTGAAAAATTTTTCACTACAACTTCTTTCTTTTCTTTATCATAGAAACCAAACAAAATCAGTCATCATGGGTCGTATGCATTCATCTGTATGTGAACTGCCAATTACAAATCAATAATATGCGATTATTTCAGGATCAATTTTCAGTCTGATACACAATTTGCACTGTTTTTAGTGCCACTATTCAAGGTCTCTTCTAGAGTAAACAATTCATTATGTTCACAGGAACCGAGTTGTTATTATACACTTTAGATGTTTTGGATACTTGGATGGAGTGTTTGTGTGAGTGGGTGATTCCACGGCTGGTTGATGACATATTATTTTTTTACAGGTTCTACATTGGACTTGTGACAAGTTAAGCAAGGTATAAAGATACCTACGGTTCGACTAGTTCACTTTCTATAGAACACTGTAATTTTTGTAGTGAACTTTAATACTAACATATTTGCAGGGTAAAGGTATTTCCTCCTCCGCTCTTCCATACTCAAGAAACGCTCCATCTTGGTTCAAGTTAACCTCTGATGAAGTTGTTGAACAAGTTATCAAGTATGCTAGAAAGGGTTTAACTCCATCTCAAATTGGTGTTATTTTAAGAGATGCTCATGGTGTTTCTCAATCTAAGGTTGTCACTGGTAACAAGATTTTAAGAATCTTAAAATCTAATGGTTTAGCTCCAGAAATTCCAGAAGATTTATACTATTTGATTAAGAAGGCTGTTTCTGTTAGAAAGCACTTGGAAAGAAACAGAAAGGATAAGGACTCTAAATTCAGATTAATTTTAATCGAATCTAGAATCCACAGATTAGCTAGATACTACAGAACTGTTTCTGTCTTACCACCAAACTGGAAGTATGAATCTGCTACTGCTTCTGCTTTAGTTGCTTAAGTTAACTAAATAGGTTTATTTAATATTTGTATTTATAAAATAAGAACTAAAGTTAATTTTTCAATTTATATTTTGTAGGTGAAAAAAAAAAATAGAAAGCCAAAAGCAAAATCCCAAATCAAACATATAAGGCAACACAACACATCCACATGGAAGCTATATCAGAAAGGATATTTACAGAACCTACATCTACAGCAGAAACTATATCAGATGAACCCTCTCTCCTTACGATAATCCTCGATATATCTCCTTTAGGATGGTACAAACTACGAGATTTAATGACACTTGAAGAAATGACCAAGAATCTTCTTGTATTTCTAAATGCACATTTAGCACTTAATAATTCAAATCAAGTTGCATTCATAGCTAGTTCGCCTAAGGGATCACGATTTCTTTATCCCAATCCTGCTAAAAGCTATCAAGAAGTTAAAGTTATGGATGGAAGTACTTCGGCGAAAGATTTCGTCAATAAAGGGATGTATCGACAATTTAGAATTGTCGATAAGGTTGTTCTTGAAGAGTTAAATGAATTTATCAAACAATTTAAAGGAGATACCATTGATACTACTTCAAAATTGTCAGGAGCTCTATCAATGGCACTTACATACACTAATAGAATGCTAACCTTAGATCAAAGTATTACAACTACAAGTGCATCAGCTATAGCATCAACTACAAGTGCAAGTATATCAGGAGGAAGCTCCACTAGTGCTGGCACAACAGGTACCACAGCAGGTAGTTCAACCAGTTCTATGAAATCTCGTATATTAATAGTTTCTGCTAATGATGATAATGATGTTAAATATATTCCTATAATGAATACAATATTTGCTGCACAAAAGATGAAATTATCAATCGATATTATAAAATTAGGAGATCAAGAGAATTCTTCATATTTACAACAACCTTCAGATGCTACAAATGGGATTTATTTACATTTACCTGACCCTCGAGGAATTATTCAAGTTTTATCCACAGCATATTTTATAGAACCTTCATTAAGACCATTTATTATCTTACCTACTAATTCCAATGTGAATTATCGTGCAAGTTGTTTTATTACTGGTAAAGCAGTTGATTTAGGTTACGTGTGTTCAGTATGTTTATGTATTATGAGTATTATTCCTGAATCAAAGAAATGTCCCATATGTAATTCTCAATTTGATGAGCGAGTAATTCATCAGTTGACTAAAGAACCTGAAGTTCTGAAGAAGAAAAGGAAGGTGGATGCGTGAGTTAAATTCCTGTATTTGTAATATCAAATTTGAAATCGCTTGGATAGTTGTGTAGTTTAATCAAATGGAGTTCACGTTCAGACAGGGATATAAATATTTCTAAACAATTAGATACTAAGCACTGATATATTGGTTCACCTTGTTCCTTCTTAATTTGTACAAATGGGTTATGTTGTTCGTCTATATGTAAATTTAAAAAATGGTTATTTGGAAATTGTCGATGACATGATGTACATGTATAATTATGGAACGTTTCTATATGATATTCATAGTCATTGTGATTTGAAAATGTAATGTCACATAGTGATAGAACACATTTAATTTCAACTTGATTTGAAGATTCAATTGGTTTGTCTTCTTCACGAAATCTCTTCATTATGAAGAAGAGTATCTTGTGGTCTTTGTCGTATAGAAATGTCTCCTACGACATTTTCTTGTAAATGGTGATATTATGCGACAAATGCTTGGGGAGGTAGTTAGAAAATGAAGCAAGTACAATCTAGAGAATAAACGTATTTTAAAAGATCAAGTAGTTTGTCTGTTAGCGGAAAGTCTTTTAGAGCTGTTCTGAGGCATTGAACCCTACCTATTATAAGTTCCGTCCTGGTTATATCCAGAATTGAGCTAAAGAAAGCGTTGTTCACGGGAGTTAAGTGAAACTTTTGCCTGTTCTCAAGAAGCCAAATATAAAAGATTTGGGTCTATCAGCAAACTAGTCGTATACTCAACAGTAAAAGATTTCATTTTACTACATGTCAGTCTTATATTTCTTTTTCTTTTTCACACTCAAGGGGGGTTCTTATACAAAGCTATAACTTTCCATTCTATACATACACTACCTAAACTCTATTCCCCAATATCCTCATTCCATTCTTCAGGTCTTTCATCAATAAATTTTTTCATTAATGCTTTACATTCTTCATCATTCATATTAATAACTTCAACTCCTTCGCTTTTTAATAATTTTTCAGCACCCATGAAATTTTCATTTTCACCCAAAACAACTCGTTTAATTCCATATAATAATACAGCACCAGTACACATATGACATGGCGATAATGTAGTATACATTGTACAATCCTTGTATATTTTGCCAGGTAATCTACCAGCATTTTCAAGAGCCGAAGTTTCTCCATGTAATGTAGCTGATCCTTTTTGGATTCTCAAATTATGACCACGTCCAAGGACTGTACCATCGGAAGAAATTAATGCAGCACCAATCGGGATACCACCTTCTTGGTAACCTTGTCATAAGTTAGCAAATCTGAGCTGTGGTTAGACATCTGGAAATACATACCTTGTTTAGCTTCTTCTAAAGCAATCTGTAACCCCTTCTTATTGTCAATGGTCATATCAGGTCTTATTCTTGTTATTCCTTTCTATCAAATAAGTCAAAAAGTCGTTTGACATAAACTCTCTCCTCCACCTCCCTTTTCTTTTTCTTGCGAAGACCTAAAGAATCAAGTGGTAGCACACAAATCACTTATACAAATTTAATACACCACTTCGATCACCAGATAATATCATTTGAAAAGGTTCATATAAATAATTTAAATCAGTAATTATATCTAAATGAGTTTTACAAGATACTCCATTGGGAGCTTCTATTTCTTGAAAATCTTGAAAATCTTGGTTTACTTCTAATTTTTCATCAAATATTGTTGTTCCCATTACATTTCTCTTGACAAATCTTGAATTGAATTGATTATTATTTATTGAAGTTGAATCGGAAATGTTTGATAAATTCCATAATATAATTCGTTTATTGTATGTTGCTGCTATTAAATAATTGAGTTTTGCTCTGATTGACATAATTTCATTGGACTTGGGGTTCTCTTTAGTAATTTCTAAATCTTTCAATAAATCATTTATGTCTGTCTTAGGAATATCTTCTAAGAAATATCGTTCAACTAGGGATTCAGACGCTGATCGAAGAATAGTTTTACACTCAAAACTAGGGATATCTAACAAGACAATGGTATGGGAAGTTTCTCCTCCAATACTTATCGCAATAGTTAATTCTTCTTCATTTTTAACCAATTCAAAAGATTTAATGGATTTTACATTGTGTATTGTTTCATTCAATTCATATTTTAATTGATAAGATTTAACAAGTAGGTTAAATCTTAAATCCCATAGATTAATAATCCCCTGATTTGTGCCTAATACAATCCAAATTTGTGATTTTGTATCCACGATAAATGTATTGATTATTCCATAAACTAATGGATTCTCAAGTTGTTTAATTTTCTCCATAGTAATCACATCATACATTAATATCTTCAGATTTGAATCAATACAAACAATATAATTATTACAAAATTTCACTTTCATAACAAATCCATCAATTTTAACCAGTCGTAACAATTTGAATTTAACAAATCTTATAATTTTCCGATTTTTATTTCGACTAACTTCAATTGAATACACACGAATTGCTCCATCTTTAGTACAAACAACAAACACAAATCGATCAGGAATAAAACAAATACATGTTATTTCACAATGTAAATCAATACTTAATTGGTAATTCTTACCATTTATGATTTTCTCCATTTTAAAACTATCCCATAATTTAATTTTCCCACTTTCATATCCAATTATGAAAAACTCGGAAGTATCTACAACTTCAATACATTTAATAGCATCAATTTCATATTTTAAATGAGCTACTAAATTACCTTGAGGTTTGAATTCACTATGAGTGATTGTCTTTCTGTTTGCATTTCCAAATTCTGGGAAATCCAGTAATGTAGGTGTTAAATTAATTCCATTCAAATAATTTAAAATGTATGGGTTTGATCCAAGATATGTATGTTTGATATGCGTGGTGATAATTTTTGAATTATTAATAGTGAAAACTCGACTAGGTACATGTCCATTAGATGTTGAATGACGAGGAGAAGAATGTTGTAGGGATGATCCATCTAATTCTCCAAATACATTAGTTTCCATAGTTTGTATACTTGCTGTTACTTTAGGTGTTAGGAATTTTGGTTGGTCAACGTCAATACTTTGTTGTCTGGTTTTTGAACTAATAATTGGTTCAGATTTATATGAAATATCAAAGAAAATGTTTCTTGGTGTAATTAATCCTGGATTATTAAATAATTTGTCGAGTTTATCACTTGGATGTGTATGTCTTATATATTCACGTAATATTCTAATTTTCCAAAGTTCTTTTTCTTCTAACCCTATAGATTTCAATTTAATAACCCATTGTTTATCTTCATGTGATATAATTATTTGATCCTGATCATGTAATTTTCCAGGCTTCCAAAATAATGAACGTTTACTCTTTGACCAATCTGAACTCATTTCAAAAATCTTAATTGTTAAAGGTCGAGTTAAACTTGGATATAAACTATTCCAATCAATTACTGTAATATCATAGGTCAAATATGGTTGTAATATAGGATATAACCAACAATAACTGTCAGCAACATTAGGTAAATTATCATTTATAACAATTATTAAATTAATAATTGAATGACGAATCCATTGATTGGGATGAATGATTAAACAAACTGAATTAATTAAAATTTCATTATATATTGATTTACTAATAATGAATTTATTTTTAATAAATGTGTAAAATACTTGTAATACTTTAAGTATAACCATTTCTTGATTATCATTTAATGTTTGAATAAGTAAAGGAAGAAGGTATTGTTCAAAGGAAATTACTCCTATAAATGGAGATATTTCAAGTATGGATTCTAAAAATATTAATCTTAATTCATGATTGGTATGGTCGTTAAGATATGATATTAAATGAGGTAATATAATATCATTCGTTTTATCAACGCCAAAGAATTGACATAATGGAAGAATATTGGTCAACATATTACATTTAACTGACAGTTCTGAATCAGTTAATAATAATAAGGTCAATGTTTTAAATTTATCATAAAGTTGATCTTTTAAAGGGGGAGTAGCAAATGCTTTTGACATTATCCAAAATTTTTGTGAAATTATTGATAAATAAGGTAAAGAAATTGCGATTGAACAATTTATCATTTTTCTTGAATTTGAATCAAGTTTAAGTATTAGTAAGTTGTATAATTTAGGTAACAAATATTCTGGAAATAAAAGGGTGTTGATTGGTGTGATATAACTTATAGTGCGTAACAATGTAGTTATTGCATGAATAGTATTACATACAACTTTAGGTGAGATATGACATTCTTCTTGTGGTTGCTGATGATACTCAACATATTCATCAATAAAGGCAAACAAATAAGGTAAACTTCGATTTAGTTTACATTCATCAGATATTCGTTCGCTAAAGGCTAATATTAATTCAATAGCTTTTAATTTTGAATCAACTTGAATTGCCGTTTTAATAAATGAACAAATAGCATTAAGAATAATCAAACTAGGTTGTAAATCAGGTTGCTTATTAGGTTTTATAGTATAATCTTCAGGCATGGTTGGTAAATTCAATTTCATAGGAATTGGGTAGGGAAAATCTGACAGAGGAAGATCACTTTCTAGATATTCAAAATGCAATGTCTTACTTATTTGTTCAAAATGATCATGAATATATTCAATCTTGGCATCACTTGAATCTCCATGACTACTTAGTCCTTCCATAAATTCATACAAAAAACTATAGAAATATTCTGGAAAACAAACATCATAAAATTCATCCAACAAATCTCTTGCACTTGAGCGGTCATTAGGATTTACCTTGATTAACCTCTTGACAAGTTCAATTACATTTTCTTCATTAATATAGCTTAAATCTATTTTCCCTTCATTTTCCATACATTTAAACAATTGTGATAATGTAAATGTAGGTTGTCCATCACTATACAATTCAGCAATAATACACCCTAAACTAAACAAATCCATAGCATCCGTTAACGTTTCCTTTCCATTAAACTTTCCATCGTCATTGAAATTACTATGTTTTTGTAAATGTTGTTGAACTTTATAAAATCTTTCTGGTGCTAAATAACAAACTCTTCGATTACTACTTCCATCAAAATAAAACAGATATTGATTTGGATTATCCATTGGTATAAATGTTGGCTTAATCATATTGGAAAAATCACCTAATAGGACCCAATTCCAACTTGTAATTAAACAATTCTCTAATCTTAGATCCCCATGATGTATATTTAAAGAGTGTAGCTGATTTACAATTTTCAACAATTGAAATATAATAAATGATTTCTCAATTGGCTCTAGGAAAGGTCGTATTGATAATCGATCATATAAGTTAGTCTTTATCATTTGTCGTATAAGATAACCTGCTCGATCAGTTTCAATTATTTTCAGATAACAACAAACATTAATCATAGGGGAGATTACTATAGATTGTTTAACTAAGAATTCAGTTAATCCTTGTAATTGAATATTGAATGAACTTGTTGAGGGTTTAATTAAAAGTTTTATAATGACTAAACCACCTGTTGATTTATCAATGGCTTTAATTGTCTTGAGGAAACGAGAATTTGAAAGCAGTTCAAGGTATTGATAATTGTTGTTTAATACATCGTCAATATAAGAAGATATAGCGACTGTGGGGGCTGATGGAGCCAACAAAGACAATCGTTGGCCCATGTGTGTGTTAGCTAGTTAGTAGTGGTAATAACTTTGTTTAAAACTTGTTTATAAATTGTTTGTGACTTGTTTATAACTTGTTTATAACTTGTTTATAACTTGTTTATAACCTGTTGCTAACCTGTTTATAAATTGTTTATAAATTGTTTACAACTTGTTTACAACCAGAAAGATTGAAGTACAAAAATTTACCAAAGGAAAAAACGTATAATTTAAAGCAAGTATAAACAAGTGAACGAATTGTGTTTGTCTGTGTGGCAAATCGTATCCTGAGAAAAAACTAGTATGGATGAAATTTATGAGTATGGACAATCCCAAGTGTTGCCAATTGAACAGCCAAAAGATGAAGAAGACGCTGATGTGTACAACTATTTGTTATCAGTAAGACAGGAAGCTTGGAAAGGACTGCCTGTAGAATTTATAGAGAGAGCTAACAATCCAGTGATACAGAATAAACAAGAACAAACTACTACAACAACCAAAGAACAAGAAGAATTCACTCTCTGGCAAAGTCAATTACTTACAGAATTCTCCAATATCAAACAACAATTATCCCAAGTTCATCCACCTTCAAATCAACTAACACTCCCTGAAGATTTAAACAATTGGCGTAAATTTATTTTAAATAATGAACCACCAACAGTCTCATACTTTTTACATGAATTTGATAAATCAACAAAGATAAAATTACTTGTATATATTACAAAATGGCTTACTTTATCCAATGCAAGTATACCCAATCTTTCTCAATGGATTTGGAAATTGTTGTTAACTATAGATGATAAATCTTTATTATCCATAGATGAAATATTTATACTACGAAAATTAACCAAGAAAGCAATAAAAGTTAAAGAAACAAGTGGAGATTCCTCAGTTGGTGATATGACTCTTGACATGATCATTACTATTGTAAGTAAACATTTCGGACAACTAGATTTACTTGAAAATATATAAGATATTACTTCTTACCTTGCAGATACACTACACTGTACTTAACTCAACCTGGAGAGTATTACCTTTTCTCCTTTCTGTCTGCTGCGCTACCTGGTGGTCACTGAAAAATAAATTTGTGTTGGACAAATTCAATTTCTGTCGATTGTAATCCTCCTACACAGTAACATCAACATGTCTTCAAAAATTAATAAAGAATTGATTGTTCCATATAAACACGTACCTGCAAAACCAAGAAATGACAACGCCACAAGTGTAATGGCTCAATCACTTCCTATGGCTGCTATGTTTATGCGTAATAAAGTATTGTCTTGGTCTTCAGTATTTATTGCTGTACAAGCTTGGTTAAATGAACCAATTAATGCTCCTGTTAAAGAGGATACAACAGGTCAACAACCTGCTCTTTTAAAAGTCACATTTGCTGTGGTTGCCTTAATTACTTGTTATATGGATGTTATCTTTCCTGGTACTAATAATAATTTAAAGAAGTCAGTAACCGAAAAAGTTACCGAAGCTGTATCTGAAGCTGTTAGTTCTGCAATTAATTCTTGATTTTTCAATTCTTTTATAATTTTATAATTCTACAAATTTTATAACTATTCTCTAGTTATATATTTAATATATTTACAAATTATAAGGATACAATTACACTTTCTAATCCATTAAATGAACCAGTGACATATTTTGATTCATAATCCCATTTTAAATCACAAATACCAACGTTATTCTTAGCTTTATCACCATTTATTTCTTCTTGTTTCTTAACCACTGGAGTATATATTCCTAAACATTTCATTAAATCTTGAGGTCCTTCAAGTGACATATCCCAAAGTGTTATTCTACAATAATCATCACCAAGAGCAAGATATTTCCTATTGGGAGATACTACTGCATCAAATACAAGAGCATCACTAACGAGCTCCGTGTCTTGTTCAAGTTTAAAATTCTCATTTCTAAATAATTGACAATGTTTTATATTCTTTCCTGTAGTACTATCCCAAAGATTTAATACTCCATCCATAGATAAAGACATCAAATTATCTTCAATCCATTCTAGACTAATTATAGGAGATGTATGTTTATTTTCACCTATATTTATTTCAAGACATTCTTCTGATCCTATAGCCCCTGAACTTTTATTTCCTCGCCATATCTTTATACAATAATCAAAATCAGAACAAGTAGCTAATAATTTATTACTTTGATTGAATTTCATAAGCGATACAACATTTTCATGTCCTGATAAAACACCAATTGGTTGTACATCAATGGTTGAAAATGGTGATGGAATAATATCATAGATCTTTATGTTATTTTTACATGTAGTCAAGGCAAACTTATCTTCATTAAGCCAAGAACATGCAGTCATATAACTTGAAGGTGGTGGTGTATTGCTTGTTGTGGTATCCTTAATTTGTTTAATTAATGATAATGTATTACCATCCCATAAACTTATTTGATTTTGCGAATCTACCGAAATTAAATATTGTCCTGAAGAACTCCAATATAAATTTATAATTATATTACTTGAAGTAACAGCTTCTGAAACAATATTGGCGATGTTTTTTAATTTCCCATCGGGAGACCATGCCCGTAATTCACCATTTATACCACTAGTTACAATTAAATTCCCTTGAGGCGACCACGAAACAATATTTATATCATTATTTTCAATTTCAAGTAAATTTGAATGATTTAGTATTACGCTTTCGATTATATTCCCATCTTTTATCGCATTAATTACAGCATTTCCATCATTTTTACCATAAGCAAATACTTGTGTATTTGGATGCCAATCACATGTTAAACTTGAAGGGAAAGTAATAACTGGCAGTATTAGCTTTGTTGTAAATTCAATAGTGTGTTCCTGTATTATGTTTTCTTCTTGTTGTACTTCTTCAGTCTTCTCTATTCCTTCCATTTTATCCTTGTCTTCATTGCCATTCAATTCAGATTTGAGTAGGAATCTATCTTCATGATCGACACTTTTCAAATGATTACATACTAACGCATTTAAAAGACTTAATCTTCCTTCTTTATGTTTGTCTTGTTCGTCTTGTTCGTTAGCTTCTTCCTCAGCTATACTGAATAGAATCCCCCTTTGTATCAAATTAACAAGACATCCAGGTTTTATCTTACTAATTATATCTTGATTAGTTGAATTTTCATATTGCAGACACATTGATGCTTGATCTAAAGCATATGCTGATACTTCATACCCTGATTCTTGAAGGTATCTCCAAACCAAATAATTTAATTCTCTACTAGTTAGTGACATCTATGGGCGAATGTTATACTTATCTATAGATTACTCGCAAGTATGAATAATAATACAAAAGGGAAGGTAAAAGAGAGTGTTTTGACAACTTGCTTAATTTTGGCTGTCTGGAATTGGTTGTCTGGGTTTCTGTTGTTTTTTTTTCGTTTACTTTTTTTTTTCTCAGCTGGTGGTAAAAACACTGAAAGGGGAATGTAAACCAGAAATATTTTGGCTGTCCCAAATAAACTTCTATATATAAATATCCTCCCTCCCCCTAATGGAATTTGAGAAAACAAGAAATAGAAAGAGCAGAGCTCCATGGCAATCGTCTAATACCAATAATGCTAAACCTAATCCTTATGCCACTGCTTCATTCCCTGGCAACGATAGAGGTCTTTTACAAGTACCACCTCCACATGGTTCTGATTTAACTAGAACAATAAGTGGAGAAACTATTGGAACTACTCGTAAACACACTCGTCGTAATAGTATTCATCAAGGAGCAAGTCAATCACATCGTCGTAGTTTTACTGATGCTACTGCGCCTCCGTTACCTAGTCTAGATCAATTAAAGGCACATGTGTCCAGTAACCAAACACAATTAAGTGTTAAAGAAAGAATTTATAAAGAAGTAGGTAATGGATCAGCTCAAGATGTTGATGACTATTATAAATCGTTGCTTAAACAAAAACAACAAGTGACTAAGAGTATTAAAGATAATATTAATTTAAACCAACGAAATATTTTGGAATTAACCAAGAAATTAGTAGAAATTCAACATGAATTGGTTGGACTTCGAGGTGATACTAAAGAGTTACACTCAGTTTTGCAATATTTTACAGAATCTTCTGAAAGAAGACTAGAATTAGAACGTTCTAGTTTATCTATACCTAAACGTAAAGATCGTTCTTCGGTTATGCTTTTAACGAAAGATTGGGAAAATGAACTTCAATCACTTTTCAATAAAGTTGAAGGTGCTTCTAAATTTATTCAGCCTATACCAGGACGTCATGTAGTTGTTTCAAGTGATCGATGGCAAGAAGTTACTGTAGGTAATTGGAAAGCTAATAATATAACACACATATATGTATTGAACGATTTACTTTTAATTGCAAATAAGAAAGCGTTAAGTAAACCAAATCCTGGTGATTTAAGAAAATTGAGGACTGAGGATAGATTACAGGCAATTAATTGTTGGCCATTAACTCAAGTAAAGCTTTCTGAGATTAAACCACCAACAAATGTTCAAACTGATGCATCTTCAAAAGTGTATTTTATCAACATCAAAACTAGATCACTTAGTTTTGTCTATCAAACTGATAGATATGATCATTTTCTTAAAATTATTGATCTGTTTAATAAAGGACGTAACGAAATGGTACAAAAGGCAAGATTAGATAAATCAAGAGATGCTTCATTCCAAGCGTTACAACCTGGGGATTCCCGTGAGGAGAAACGTCAATTACGAGAGTCACTTCGAAGTTCTGGGAATTATGAAGGAATTTTTGATGAAAAAAGAAGGAGTAATCCAACAAGTAGAAATTCTCGAGATTTTGTCTTGCATGATATTTCAGCACGAGTTCACTCGCGAAATCGATCTCATGATTTTAATACTACCATGGAGAATAACTCCAATCCGAATAATACTAATGATTTTTTCAAAGTTATTAAAATTGTGGAAGCAAGATTGGATGATGTGGATGTTAATATTTCCCACAATAACTATCAAGGGGCAGCAGATTTAATTTCTATGATTACGACAAGATTAGCTGAATTGGAAAAGGATTTAACTAGACAAATTCAAACTAAAGAAATTCAAGATAAATTTTTCTTACTTGAAATATCAAAATTGAAAATTCAGAATCGGAAAGAAAATATTCATAACTCTTTACAATTTGATTTAACTAATAACATCTCGCGGTTGACACCAAGTGACATTGAATTGAAATTGCAACATTATAATATATTTGGAGAACTAGATCTTGGAATAACGACATATCTTGAAGCTGTATCTTTATATTTATCAACTACAGCTTCTAGATTAATTGTTGGGTTACAAGGATCAACTAAAATCGATGTGGTTAATTATCTTTCAAATTTAGTGGTGATTAATGTGGCAATAGTAACAAGAACTGTAAAAACATATGATGAGAAAATTGTTCCAATATTAAAACAACATGGTAATGTTGATACCAGTGGCTTGGTTAATTGGTGTGTTGAGGAAATAACCAAACTTTCTAAACAAATAAATAAGAATCTTTATGGAACATTACTTACATCTTCAGGAATTAATATTGAAACAAATCAAACCATTTATAAAATCAAAGATGAGAAATTGTATACTGAATTCACAAATTTAATGATTCCTCAATTGAATGAATTGAAAAAAGTAGGAATAAATGTTGACTACATTTTTGAACCAATATTAATGTTAAAATAAAAAAAAATGCTAAATAAATAAATAAATATACAAAGGGTTATAGCTTATCGTATAACTTACCAATATCGTATCTTTCTCTAAAATAATCTCCTCTTCTCTTTAAATAAACTAAAATGAAAGAACTTACAATTAAAATCCCTGTTAATATAGAAAATAAAATACCAGGACCAAGTGCTCTTAACAAAGGTTCGACAATGAAAGTAGCCACGGCAGCCAAGATCATTCTAATTAAATTATTCAATGCAACTCCAGTAGCACCTTTCCCAGGTAATGTATCAACCAAATACGTAACAGTAGCACCAATAACTAACATTGTTGAAAATCCAAAGAATGCAGTACCTACTAATGGAACTACCCAAAAAGTTCCATATTTCAAAGACCATCCAAAGATTATACATGCCAGTGGGTATAATATCATAGCAACAACTATATTCCATGAGATTCTTGATTCAGGAGCAACGTTACCATTATGAGTTCTTTGGTATTTATTGAATAAATAATCATTCCATCTACCCCCTATAACTGAGGCAAGGACATATGTCACGGAATTTGGAATATAAAGTAAACCAATAATTATAGGATGAAAATTATATGGTGGACGTGCAAAACTATATGTAATTGTCATATTGAAAAAATATAATACAGCAAATGTAATGGCCGAAAAAGCAACAACTAATGCAACAGGTGGGTATTGTAAAAGAACTATTGAATGCATAGGACGAATGGTTAAATCGTATAATGTAGTTTTCCAATGGTGTTTAGGTGCTGGAGTAGTTACTTCTGTGAGAACTCGTGAAAGTTGCTCTTCCATAGTTTCCTTTTGAACACGACGAGATATGATTGATTTGTTAGTGTTTAATCGTGAAAGTGTAGGCATAACTGGATCAACTACAGGACCTTCTTCGTCATCTTCTTCATTATCTGAAAGATGGCTTAAAGCAGAATGAATACTTGGATTACTTAATACTCGTTCCAATTGGGTTTGTTCAGTATTACTATCATCCATCAGTAATAACTCTTTATTCTCTCTCAACATATCCTTAATTGCTTGTAAATTATCTGATCTTCGAAGTGTTTCAGGCAATAAAAACAACAATAAACAGAAATTACAACCCGAGAAAATAACCAACAACCATTGCGTTGCTCTCCAACCCCATACTTGTGCCACTATCCCCCCTAAAATCGGGGCAAGGAAAGGCCCCATTAAAGGACCAAGGTAATACCAACCCATAGCTACACCTCTTTCTTGAGGGATAAATAAATCAGCAATTGTACCTGCACCTACAGCCTGTACACTTGCGGAACAACCACCTTGAAATACTCTAAATATAATTAAGGCTGCAATATTAGGTGATAATGAAGTTCCAATAGAAAATCCAACAAATAATCCAAATGATATTATATAAACTGATCTTCTTCCGTACTTCTCACTAAATGCTGACCACCAAAGTGGGAAAATCCCTAATGAAAGTAAGTATATCCCTACAGATACATTAACTATTGATGTAGTAGTATTTAAATTAACGACAATATTATCAATGGCAGGAAGCATAATTGAAGTTCCCATAGGACCAGTAATAGATGCAAAGGCAATAATAAACACAATAAGGTATTTGATTTTGCGAGGGTAATCACGAGCATCGACGTATTCTGGGATAAAAACAAGGGTAGCTAAAAGTCCTCGTTTCTCCATATGAGGTACAGTATTTGTCTTGTGAGTTGTAGTTCTAGATATTGCTTCATCAGGAGTTATTGCCGGTAGCAGATGTGCAGAATCAGTTTTCTCGTGATGAAGATGTACTGGGTGATCATGGTCTTCTATATCTGTTGATACAAGCGATGCTATATCTTGTCTTGATAGTGTTGTAAGTAAGTCTTGACGGGTAACCTCAGTCGGTTCGTACAGCGATGAATCAGTCATATCAAAAAGTACTGTTTTAGAAGTTTGTATTGAAAAAGTATCAAGTTTCAAGTTTCAAGTTTCAAGTTTCTGGTTATACTTGTCTACTCATTAAAATATATTAGTTAAAAGAAAGATATGTGAGAAATGTAAGAAAACATCAAAGTATAACTTAAGATTAAAACCAATGGCTTATAACTCCGGGAAATCGCAATCAGAGCGGGATTAAAAAAAAAAAATTCCGTTTCTTTTTGTTCATTGTCACCTGCCTAAAACTCGGTTATTTATTTTACTGCAATTGTAAGCGGATAAAACCCGGTTAGGAAAGTATATCATTTACCAATTGATTGTGGTCTTTAAGAAGGTAATTTCATGATATAATATAGTTTATTTTGTGAATTTAACTAAAATCGGTAAGAACGGATAATAATGGTGCGGCTTTGACTTTTTCCAAAGAGAGATGCCGAGGGACAAAGCTTGGGTTTGGCGGGGTAGAATATTCTATGTTAATAGTAGTAATTTTAACAGTTGCACTTTATCGACAGTAATTTAATAGTGATTATTATAGTTGTTATAATGTATGACATTTCTTTTGAAAAATTTTGATTAATAATTTGCAATAATTTTTGTTAATATTTTACGAAATTATGACACATAATTATGTTAAATATTACGTCAACATTCAATAACCACAAATTAAGGAAATTACAATGAATCGTAATTTTAATAGTAATACATGCATAAAATGTCATGTTGGGACCCTAAAAGTTATAATTAAATTAACTACAATACAATTCCTGTTTTCTTTTTCCTTCTATGTTGAGATCTAAGCCTTGTATATATATACCTATGCCAGTATTTATTGAAGAAAGTTAAGGATGTAACTAGTGAAAGGTGATCTTGAATTAAGATATTACATAATCCACAACATCTGTCCACTACCAAAGTTTCCAATTGACTCTCCACCCAAAGACATTAAGTAACCCCAGATTGATTGTAACCAACAAATTTACGAAAGTATAATTTACGTATCTCTCTCTGGTGAAGTATTTTTTTTCCCATGATTGTGGGCGTTTCACGTATTCGCCACTTCCCATAAATCAACTATTTTTAAATCCAATTCGCCTTCGCCACATCTTTCTATACCTTCACATTCGTTATTCAAACTTAATATAAGCAACTCATGAATAGTCTTAGACATTCATGGCCAGTATCGATAGTTCGATCTGCAATACTTGTCCCTACTTTCCTTGTTGGATGTGTGTTTATAGTATTCACGCAAATTGTGGGGATTTTCTTATTTCCAAATAATGCTTCTTCAAAACAAGCCATGATCAATATTACCAAGACACATTTCGTCATATTACTTACATTTATGACATCTTTAATTAATCCTACGAAAATTGCCATTACTCTAGATAAATCCGTACCTAATGGACAACAATTCACAGTGGATAATTCAGGTCATTTACATACTCTGTTTAAACCTAACTCAATATTCATTTCAAATCATCAAATATATACTGATTGGTTATTCCTTTGGTTTTTGAATTATACTAGTCGATTAAGTGATTATATATATATTGTTCTTAAAGATTTATCTAAAATTCCTGTATTGGGATATGGAATGAAGAATTATAATTTTTTGTTTTTATCAAGAAAATGGGAAAAGGATAAGATTGTATTGACTAATCAATTATTAGAAATTGATGCCAATGCCAGAGGTGTTGGACCTGCCAATGGTGTGAAATTAATATCTTCTACTAATTCTCAGATTAAAGAATGGCCCAAGACAAATCAACCAGATAAGATATGGCCTTATGAATTGATTTTGTTTCCTGAGGGGACTGTTCCATCAGCTAGAACTCTCAAGAAATCTTGGGAATTCACTAAAACACAAGGTCTTGAACCCTTGAGACACGTATTGTTACCTCGAGTAAGAGGAATATATCTTGCCTTGAAAAAATTAAGCAATACTCTTGAAGTAGTATATGATATCACGATCGCTTATTCTAATTTAAAAGAAACTGATTATCCTGAAGATGTATATTCCTTAAAGAAATATTATTTAAGAGGATATGGACCAGAAAGAGTGAATTATTATATAAGGGCATTTAATATTAAAGATATTCCTTTAGGCGATGAAGAAGATGTTGATGATGTTACAGTAGAGGATTTAAAAAGATTTGAAAAATGGTTATTAGATGTTTGGTATGAAAAAGATGAATTAATGTCAAATTTTTATAAGTTAGGTCATTGGGATAAACCAAATGATCAACCTATTGTTGGTGATTTAAAATTAAGAAATCCCTTAGAAATTGTTTATCCGTATTTAACAGGTTTTACTGCATTGTTAATACTTAGATTATTGTATGTATTTATTAGCAGCATGTTTTAATAGATATAACAACGTGTGAAAGCGTGTGTGTAGTAAAATTGGTGAATCAGTTTCAGGCGTGTTTCAGGTGTGCTTCAGGTAGCGCAACTTGAAACATTATGGATGTATGGATGTATGTTGGTTGAAAAAAAAAACATATAAAAAAAAAGAATTGTTGCAAAATTGTTTTACATCAAAAGTGTTTTAGAAAGTACTGTTAAAATTATTACTATATAAGCAAGACTGAATCATCAAGAAACAATTGCCATAACCAATAGAAACAATTTTCAACATGATTGCAATTACTTTAGTTACTGTTATTTTCCAATTCATAACCAGCATCTTACTTAGTTTCTTAGTTCTTGGATGTATTGATAGTTCTGAGAGATATTCCAACAATTACTTATTTCAATACCAATTCAATAAAACATCTCCATTATTTCAACACATCAGTGCAGTTGCTAACTCAACTATAACCAAAAATTACTCATTAGATAAAATAAAAGTTAGTGTAAGTTATTACGGAGTATGTCTCAGTTTAGCTAAGGGAAAGCTAAATTGTACCAATTACAATAGTTTACATCTGTTTCCAGATTATTCCCTTACCATACTAAACAAAACCAAACTTGATTTAGTTGACCTTGCACAACTGTTTCTGAATGTATGTCATCCAAAAGTTCTCCTCGCAACGATCTTACTTTCATTATTAACGTTATTTATCCTTTGTTATGTGGTAATACCATGCATGCCCATGAAATTCCAAGTTAAAAAAGGATTGATGGGATTAACTGGGTTTAATGCTATGTTTTGGGGGGTTGGTGCTATGTTGCAACATCAAGCAGTTAAAGCAAGTACAAAAATGATGAAAGAGGGAAGTATGGGATTGATTAAAACTAAAATGGGTAAACGAGCAGAAACAATTACTTGGGTTTCATTTAGTTTTAATATATTGATCTTCATAGGAGTTGCGTTTGATTGGATTAAAGAGTATAAGATGATGAAAATATCTAATTCACCACTTGGATCAGCCAAGGTGTGATTTATATATATATAATTTATACAGATAATACAGATAATACATAGATATTCCGCAGTTCTTTCCTATTTAGGAAGGTGACAAATATCTCGCACGTGAAATGCACGTGAATTGATTTTCTTTAGTGAAAAACGAAATCCGCAATTTTTTTTCTGCAAAAGATTTTGAATCTTTCTTTAATAAACAAACCAAACTCTAGCAAATACTTGTGTTTACACAACTACATCAAAGTAAAATAGAATCAGATAGACAGAAAGTAGTAAACAATCATGTCATACACAGCTCAGCTAGACGCGTTTGTGTCTCGGCTCAATGATAACAAGTCAGATTATCGTGCTCAACATCTGATTCTTTCTGAATTATTAGATACAATTGAAACTTTTAATGGAGCAGCAGAATATGAATATTTCTTAAATAATTTGATTCCTTTGTTTATGAAGTATTTGAAACATGTTCCTGTTTCATTTATTAGCAGTTCTCCTCAACACAAATTGCGTAATTCAATTTTGGAGATTATTCATAGAAGTATTATGAATGAAACTTTCTTACCATTTGCTGATGAAATCTTGGATACTTTGGTGAATATTTTAAAAGAGGAAAATGAAGATAATGGTGTGTTGTGTATGAAGATTATAACTAGTTTACACAAGGCATATAAACAGAAATTAGGTGATCGAGTTAAACCATTTGTTGAAATAATTGGGGAAATATATGATAATATGGCAAAAACTGTCACTGAAGTGTTTGACAAGGATGATGAGCAACCAGATATTGAAATGGAAAAAGACGAACAACAACAAGAAGAAGAATCCAAGCCCAATTTACCATTTGAAGAAACAACCAGTAAAACTCTTGGTAAGGCGATGTTTTCATTTAAAACCCTTGCAGAATGTCCAATAACTATGGTTTCATTATATTCTTCATATAAAGATTTAGTTCATCCTTCACTTAAAATCTTTTTGCCTAAAATAATTGACATTTTATCATTACAAGTTGAGCAACAAAGGATATATCGTGAACAATCAGAAAACAAAGTAGTCACTTCAATATCACCAGAAATTACTAATCGTCAAGCATATTCTGATTTCATATTAGGACAAGTTAAAGCTGCTTCCTTTTTAGCTTATGTTTTCATTCGAGGATATGCTGATCAATATTTAAGCCCAGAACAACTGAAAACTATTCCTGATGTAATATTAAGACTTTTACAAGATTGTCCTGCTGAATTATCTGTCGCAAGAAAGGAATTATTACATGCAACAAGACATATTTTATCACAGCCATTTCGAGTACAATTCATACCACAAATTGAATTATTATTCAATGAAAAAATTTTAATTGGTGATGGATTAACTTCATTTGAAACCCTTAGACCATTAGCATATTCTACTGTGGCGGATTTTATTCATAACGTAAGAAATGAATTGACTCCAAAACAAATTTGGAGTACAGTGACGATATATTGTGATTTATTAAAAGATGATTCTCTTGCATTGACAGTACAAATTATGAGTGCAAAGCTTTTGTTAAATTTAGTCGAGAGAATTATGAAATTACCTAACAAGTTAGAAGGAAGACAATTGTTTTTAATCATTATTGATTCTTATGCAAAGAGATTTGAAAGTTTGAATAGAAAGTATAACTATATTATTGGTAAACATAATGAATTTGAAAAGAAAAAGAGTATAAAAGAAAATGATGCCAAGATTGCTATTGAAAGATATTCGAGAAAGGATAATCTTAATGGGAAGATAGAAGAACAAACTAAATATGACCAAATGGATATTGATGAGCCTGAACAGTCTGAACAACCAATTGATGATAACGACAAGAAGGAAGAACAACAACAACAACAACAACAACAAGAAGAAGAAGAAGAAGAAAAGTTTGATACTCTTGATATATTCAATATTGATGGTCATTCTCCAATTGCCAGTTACCCACTGACCAGTAATAACGACTTGTTAAAAGATGCAAGATATTTATTCCGCACACTTATGACATTTTTAAAATCAGTTATATTTGGTTTAAAAAATTGTAATCCTCCAGTACCACCACAACCAACTATTGACCCAAATAATCCCAACCCTAGTCAAACAGTCAACTATGATAAATGGAATGATTCAGCTAAATTAATTTCCTTCGAAGAGGTAAATATCTTACGAGCATTATTTAGATGGGGAATAAGTTGTCTTAGATTCTTTTCCGTTCTGAAACCAAAACCAACCACAATCCTGACTGCTAAACCATTTGATTTCTCCACTGGTGGAACTAATTTACCTATAACTTCATCGAAAGAAGAAAAAGATTTAATGGAAATTTTCGCCACGATCTTCATTCATATTGATCCTGCTTCATTTAATGAAATTGTTAGTTCAGAATTACCATTTATGTTTGAATCAATGTTGGAAAATGCCGCATTACTTCATTTACCACAATTTTTCCTTGCTAGTGAAGTAACTTCTGCAAATTTTTCAAGTATTTTAATATCATTTTTACGAGGAAATTTACATCAATTAGGTAAAGCAAATAATTTAATTAAATCAAATATTTTAATTCGACTTTTTAAACTTTGTTTTATGTCTGTGAACTTATTTCCCACAACCAATGAAGCAGTTATCTTACCACATTTGAATTATTTGATTTTAGAAAGCTTGAAATTAGGTACAAAGGCAGAAGAACCAATTGTTTATTCATATTTAGTAAGAATATTATTTAGAAGTATAAGTGGAGGAAGATTTGAAAATTTGTACAAGGAAATCGTCCCTATATTACCTGTGCTTTTGGAAAATCTCAACAAAATGATTACTAATGCTGGTAGAGCCTATGAACGTGATATTTATGTTGAATTATGTCTTACTGTACCTGTTAGACTTTCCGTTTTGGTGCCCCATTTGAATTATTTAACTCGTCCATTAGTTTATGCCTTGAATGGATCTCAAGAATTAGTAAGTCAAGGATTACGTACATTTGAGTTATGTGTTGATAATTTAACTGCGGAGTATTTCGATCCCATGATTGAACCAGTAATAGATGATATTATGGCAGCATTATGGAAACATTTAGAACCAGTACCTTATCATCATCAACATTCACATACTGCTATTAGAATCTTGGGTAAATTGGGAGGTAGAAACCATCGAAATTTTAAACCATGTAATGATTTAAAGACTCAACTGGAACTAGATCAAGAAATTAAAGCATTGTTTACTGTACATGGATTGAATGGACAAGTACCAATAAGTATAACTCCAGGTTTAGAATCTGCAATGAAATTATTAGAAGATCCAAGATTAAAAGTTCATTATCGAATTAGTGCATTTAAATATTTGGCAAGTATATTGAAATTGTTTATTAATACCACCTTAATTCCAAAAGATTTCGCGAAATTCGCTTTTGAAAGTGTCGAATTTTTAAAACTGGAAAAATTACAAGAAGGTATTGAATTGGATGAAAGTGGTATACAAGATGTTGAGAAATTAGATCGTCAACAGAAATTGTTTAGTAAATTATTAGAAATGTTATATTTCTCAGTGTCTGTCCCTGAATTAAAACAAGAAGCTAGTGAATTAATTGATGGAATAACTACTCATTTCACATTACTTTATTTGAATACTTCAATTATTGATCGAGTTAAAAAGGAAAGAAACTTTTCCGTGAATGATCATGAAGGGAAAGCATATATTAGTGAAACTGCCTTTTTAAATGCCTTGAATTATTCTCTTAGTTTTTGGGATAAAGAAGTAAGACAAAAGGGAATTGATACAATCAAGAATATCTATACTACAACCGTGACAATCTTTGGCTCAGATGAAAATGCATTATATTCTCCAGTTTTCAGATCAATGTTTTATAAATTCACTCATTGTTGTTATAATGAATATTATCATACTAAATTAGGAGGAATACTAGGACTTGAAACTTTATTCCGTGATTTGAAAATCCCAGCTAATTGGTTCTATAAACGACAATTTGAATTAGTAAGATCAATTTTCTTTATACTAAGAGACACCCCAGAAACTGCACCTTTTGAAGTACGTGAATCAGCCAAAAGTTTAGTATTAGATGTATTGAAAACATGTAATTCTGGTGTTAATAAAGAAACCATAAGTGAAAAACCCTTACATACTGTTGTTGGGGCATTAGTATATGATTTAGCAAGTCCTACAACTATGGTACGTGAAGTTGCCCAAGAATGTTTAAAAGTATTATCAGAAACGGCCGAAGTTCCTATCACATCTATTGTTGGTCCATGTAAAAACTTACTTTTAACACCTATTTTTGGTAAACCATTACGAGCATTACCTTTCCCCATGCAAATTGGAAATATTGATGCTGTTACATTTTGTTTAGGATTACCTGATACTTTCTTGACATTTAATGAAGAATTAAATAGATTATTATTGGAAGCTTTGGCATTGGTTGATGCAGAAGATGAAAGTTTAGCCAATATTCATCGATTATATGAATATCGTACATCGAAACAATTAATTGAACTTCGAGTTGTTTGTATTAAATTACTTAGTTTAGCATTGACAAAACCTGATTTTTCATTAGGATCATTAGCAGAAGCAAGAATTAGAATTTTGGGAGTCTTCTTTAAAGCACTTTGTAACAAGAGTACAGAAATTATAAACGCTGCTCATCAAGGATTAGCTTCAAGTTTACAAGAAAATGCAAAATTACCTAAAGAGTTATTACAAAATGGATTAAGACCAATGCTTATGAATCTTTCTGACCACAAGAAATTGACAGTTTCAGGATTAGAAGCGTTAGCTAGATTATTGGAATTATTGATTTCATATTTTAGAATTGAAATTGGAAGGAAATTGTTAGATCATTTAATGGCATGGGCCCAAATCAATACATTGAGACAAATTGCTGGACAAGATTTAGATAATAATCATACAGTACAAATTGTCATGGCTATTTTAAACATTTTTCATTTATTACCTGCTAAGGCATATACTTTTATGGAAGAAATAATCAATACTTTGTTATATTTAGAAGGACATTTAGATAGACATCAAGATTCACCATTTAGAAAACCAGTATCGAAGTTTTTGAATAGATTTTCTGAAAATTGTATTGAATATCTTATAAAGAATTTCAAAAACAGAAAGATGGGAAATATGCTTGCTTCAATTGCAGGTATGGAAGGTTGTGAACAAATTAGAAAAACTGCCGAAGAAAAAGTTCAAGTCCTTGTTGATGATATTAAGAATGAAACTGATCAAGAATTAAAAGTTATCAAGTTTGTCAATATGATTGATTTGTTGGATTCAGTTACTAAACATGATCCTGAATGGTTTGATGGACAGCGAGAATTATTATTAACCTTATCAGAAATAATTGAAAGTATATCAAATGTTAGTCAAGCTCCAGCATTAGTTTCAGCAGCTCATTTCCAAAGTGATCAAGGAATTGAAAAACTCCAATCAATTATTGTCAATTATTTAAAGAGAAATCCTAAAGAATTAGATTTAGTATTCACTATAGTGGATCGTCATTGTAAGTTAAAATTAAAGGTTTCTAATGACATTGAAGATTATATATTTCAAAATATCGTTCGTTGTGAAAGTATTGAATCAAGACAAGCTTATTTAAACAAGACGATTGAATTCGTAAGTAATGATGAACCATGTCTCAAGGCCAAGATTTTCTTTTTAAAGAAGATTTTCAATTCTATTTTCATATATGAATCAGTTGTAAAAGGAAAAGTTGATGCTTTCTTTGATAAAGAAAATCCTGATTGGTTAACTAAATTGAACAACAATATTTGGAAATCAACAAATGATATTATCACCGATCATACTTCAGGATCAATGGATAGTTATAGATATGCTCTTCTTGAAGTTACGGCATTGCTTCTTAAATTAGCATCAACATTTATCAATGATTTACGTAAGGATATTATTAAATTCAGTTGGAATTATATTAAATTAGAAGATAATATTACTAAACAAGTTGCTTATGTTACTACATCATATTTCATTTCTGCATATGAAATCCCAGAAGAATTAGCTACTCAAGTATTTGTAGCTCTTTTAAGAACTCACCAAACTGATTCAAGACATTTGGTAAGACAAGCATTGGATATATTGGCACCAGTTATGTCAGAAAGAATGAAATTGGAATCACCTAATAGTTGGTTGAAATGGCCTCGTCGAATTATTTCGGAAGATGGATTCAATGTAACTCAAGTATTAAATGTTTATCAATTTATTGTTCAACATCCTGATTTATTCTTTGTGGCAAGAGAACATTTTATATCCAATATTATTACAGCCATGGGTAAATTAACTATTTTAGCTAATCCAGCTATTGAAAATCAAGTATTGGCAATAGAATTGGCTGAATTAATTTTGTATTGGGAACGTAAAGCCAATAAAAAGGAAACACCGGAAATTAAAGAAGATGAAGTGAAAGATGAAGTGAAAGATTTCACTACTGCTCCAGATTATTCAATTCCATTTGGTCAACGAGAAGCATGTGTTACTTTCTTGATTAGATATGTATGTATTAGTCCTCAACGAGCTTCTGAAAGTGAATTGGGTCAAAAGGCATTAGGCATATTATATGATTTATTAAGTCCAAATCATTGGCCTGAAGTTTCTGTTAAATTAACATTTTTTGAAAAATTCTTGCTTTCAAATGATTTAAATTCAAATAATTTATTAGGATATTGTTTAAATGCCTTGGAAGTACTTGGAGTTGTATTAGAATGGAAAAAATCAGAATGGATATTATCTAACTTGTCTTATTTACAAAAATTGCTTGAAAAATGTATTAAATCGGATAATCATGATATTCAAGAAGTGTTACAACGAGTATTGTGTACTAT
The DNA here is from genome assembly GCA_000497715.1 of Spathaspora arborariae UFMG-19.1A. Lineage (NCBI taxonomy): Eukaryota > Fungi > Ascomycota > Pichiomycetes > Serinales > Debaryomycetaceae > Spathaspora > Spathaspora arborariae. The sequence continues at coordinate 234,162 of KI547138.1, forward strand.
CTTAAAAGCAATTAATGATCAAAGGGAATCTGAACAAGACCAACAAGAACAAGAAGAAGAAGAGGAAGATGTTAAAGAATTTGTCTCATTACTTACCACAACTGTTGCTGAAGATTTAGGTGATATGCCTTCAGTTGCTGCTGGTGTTACCTTATCTTGGACATTAGCAAATTATAAACCATCAACTTTAGATCCATTGTTACCCCTGATTATGAAAACATTTAGTAAACTTTGTAAAGATCATATTACAATAACCCATCAAGGTTCACAATCTGCATCATCAAATTCAACTTCAAAAGATAGTTCAGGTTCAGAATATGAAGCTAAAATGACCACGAAATTACTTGAAAAAATTCTTAATTTATGTTCAATGAGAATTTCTAATTTAGGTGATCAACGTCGTATATTTTTGAGTTTATTAGCTCAATTAATTGAAAGAAGTTTAGATAAAGATACACTTGAGAAAATCATTAAAATTGTTAAGAATTGGGTATTTTCAAGGACAGATTTGTTTCCAACCACTAAAGAAAAAGCAGCTATATTACTGAAGATGATGGTATTTGAAATTAGAGGAGAACCTACCTTATCCAAGGAATTCTATCAAATTATCGTGGATATTTTTGAAGATGATACATTTAGTTGTACTGAATTAACTGTAAGAATGGAGCAACCATTCCTTGTTGGTACCAGAAGTGCTGATGTTTCAATTAGACGTAAATTAATGAGTATTTTGAATAATAGTTTGGAGAAAGATGTAAGTAAACGATTATATTATGTTATTAGAGAACAAAATTGGGAATATTTAGCCGATTACCCTTGGTTGAATCAAGCGTTACAATTGATTTTTGGATCAATTAATTTCAATAAGAATATAGAATTAGTTGCTGAAGAAAATAAATTAGCACCAATTCATGTTATTCCATTACCTGAATCAAATATGGATATTGAAAACGAAGAAAATAAACCATTAGTCGAATTACTTGAAAGTCATGATAAGTTTTTAAATTCAGTTGTGGATATTAAAGCTGGTGATATTTTAGAACCTTTAATTGATATGTTTTATCAAAGCAGTGAAACTATACACAAAACATGGTCTGTAATTTTCCCCATTGTATTTGCTTCAATTCCCCGTTCGGAACATTTAGATTTCACACGATTCTTGGTTATTTTATTATCTAAGGATTACCATACTAGACAAATTGATAGTCGACCAAATGTAATTCAATCTTTATTAGAAGGTATTGCTCATAGTCCAGGATTACAATTACCTCCATTTGCCATTGAATGCCTTGCCCTGAATTTTAATGCTTGGTCTCAAGGTATTCACATATTGGAAAATATTGATGAAGAAAGTATTAATGGAAACGCTGAAGTTCGTGAAGTTACTCAAGATGCTTTAGCTAAATTGTATGCTACTTTGAAAGAAGATGATGTATTTTATGGATTATGGAGAAGAAGAGCTAAATATTCCGAAACCATTAGTGCATTATCATATGAACAAATTGGACTTTGGGATAAAGCGCAACAATTATATGAAACAGCCCAAATTAAAGCTAGAAGTGGAGCATTACCTTATGGAGAATCAGAATATACATTATGGGAAGATCATTGGATACTTTGTTCAGAAAAATTACAACATTGGGATATTTTAACTGATTTAGCAAGACATGAAGGATTTTCTGATTTATTATTGGAATGTGGTTGGAGAGTAGCTGATTGGTATAATGATCGTGAAACTTTAAATCAAACTGTAAAGAATGTCATGGATGTACCTACACCTAGACGTCAAGTATTTGAAACATTCCTTTGTTTACAAGGTTTTGGTCAAGAAAAGGAAACATTGCAAGATCTTTCAAGATTATGTGATGAAGGTATTCAATTAGCATTAAGAAAATGGCATGGATTACCTCAAAAGTTTAATAGTGCTCATATTCCATTATTACATACTTTCCAACAATATGTTGAATTTATGGAAGCAAGTCAAGTATATGCAAGTTTAGTCACCACCAATGCACAAAATCTTGATGTAAAATCACAAGAATTAAAACGAGTATTACAAGTTTGGCGTGAAAGATTACCTAATGTATGGGATGATATTAATATTTGGAATGATTTAGTTACTTGGCGTCAACATGCATTCCAAGTGATCAATAAAGTTTATATGCCATTTATTCCAATTTTACAACAATCAAATTCTGGTGGTAATGCTAATTCTTATGCTTATAGAGGTTTCCATGAAATTGCTTGGGTTATAAATAGATTTGCCCATGTTGCTAGAAAGCATAATATGCCTGAAGTTTGTATTAAGGAATTAACAAGAATTTATCAATTACCAAATATTGAAATTCAAGAAGCATTTTTGAAATTAAAAGAACAAGTTAAATGTCATTATCAAAATCCAAATGAAATTAATACTGGATTGGATGTAATTAGTAATACTAATTTAGTTTATTTCGCCACACAACAAAAGGCAGAATTCTTTACATTAAAGGGAATGTTTTTAAATAAATTAAATCAAAAGGATGAAGCTAATAAGGCATTTGCTACATCAGTGCAAATTGATTTAAATTTACCCAAGGCATGGGCAGAATGGGGGATTTTTAATGACCGTCGTTTTAAAGAAAATCCAAATGATATGGTTTATGCTAATAATGCAATTAGTTGTTATTTACAAGCAGCTGGATTATACAAGAATGGTAAAACAAGAAAATTATTAGCAAGAATATTATGGTTGATTAGTTTAGATGATGCATCAGGAACCTTAGCACAAGCATTTGAGAATTTTGGAGGTGAAGTTCCTGTGTGGTATTGGATTACATTTATTCCACAATTATTAACTTCGCTTTCTCATAAAGAAGCTAAATTAGCTAGACTGATTTTGGTTAGAATTGCCAAGAGTTATCCACAAGCTTTACATTTCCAATTGAGAACTACTAAGGAAGATTTTGCTGCTCAACAAAGACAAGCTATTGAAATTGCCAGACAACAACAACAACAACAACAACAGCAGCAGCAACAGCAACAACAAGCTGCATCCAACTCTCTGAGTAATACTCCTGAAAAATCAGAAAATGGAGATGCAAAATCAACTGAAACCAAATCCCCTATAAATCAAACTCAACCACCAAACAACTTCAGACCAAATATTCCAAATTCAGTACGTCAACCTTTGGAACATGTTGAAGAAATTATGGGTATTTTGAAAACTGCATATCCATTATTAGCCCTTTCTTTAGAATCATTGGTTGATCAAATCAATCAACGTTTTAAATGTACTGCTGATGAAGATGCTTATAGACTTGGTGTTGCGTTATTAAATGATGGAGTTCAATATTTGAATAGATTAGGTAATCCTCGTGATGATGCTAAATTACCACCAATTACCGAAGCCAATATTACGAGATTTGCTGAAACTGTATTACCTAAACAAATTAGAGCTGAATTCGAAAAAGATTTGGTTGTTGGTAAACCTAATTTAGAAACTTATATTATTAAATTAAGAAAATGGAGAGATAGATTAGAAGATAAATTGGATAGAAGATTTAGTGAAGTTAATTTAGAGAATTTATGCCCTCATTTAAGTGAATTTCATCATCAGAAATTTGAAGAAATTGAAGTTCCAGGTCAATACTTATTGAATAAAGACAATAATAATCATTTTGTTAAGATTGAAAGATTCTTACCTACAATTGATTTAGAACGGGGTACAAATGCATGTTATAAACGATTAAAGATTCGTGGACATGATGGTAGTTTACATACATTTGCTGTACAATTCCCGGCAGCAAGACATTGTCGTCGAGAAGAATGTATTTTCCAATTATTTAGAATTTTTAATGATTCAATTTCAAGAAAAGTGGAAACTCGTCGAAGAAATATTCAATTTACTTTACCTGTTGCTGTACCATTATCTCCTCATATTAGAATTGTTAAAGATGATGCTAGAGATATTACATTACAAAAAGTTTATGAAGATTTCTGCAGAAAGAAGGGCGTTAGTCGTGATGAACCATTTATTTATACGGTTAAGAAATTACGTGATGCTTATGATCCAAGATTACCAAAACCTGATTTGGCAAGTATTAGAGTAGAAATTCTTGGTGCCATTCAAGCATTGTTAGTTCCATCAACGGTACTTAAAAATTATTTTATGGGTCTTTATCCTAATTTTGAAGATTTTTGGTTATTTAGAAAACAATTTACTTCACAATATGCCCTGTTTATTTTTATTACTTATATGATGTGTGTTAATGCTCGTCAACCACAAAAGATTCATGTCAATAAAGGTTCAGGTAATGTATGGACTTCAGATATGTTACCATGCAAATTACCATCTAAAGGTGTTGATACAAGTAATCAAAAACCAACACCAATTTTTGTTAATGCTGAACAAGTTCCATTTAGACTTACACCAAATATTCAAAAACTTATTGGGGAAAATAATTTGGAAGGTATACTTCTGGTTTATATTCTTTGTATTGCTCGTGCCTTAATGGAACCAGAATCTGATTTAGAACAATATTTGACATTATTTGTTAGAGATGAAGTTGTATCTTGGATGAATAATCAAGATGCTCCAAGACTGAGTATTCAATTGAGAGAAATTGTTAGATTGAATGTTGAAAGTATTATGAAGAGAGTTATGACTATGGGTCATGTACTGAGTGGAGGTAGCGGGGTAGCGACTCAAAATGTATTGGAATTAATTTCACAAGCGGTTAATCCAAGAAATTTGGCAGCCGCTGATACATTATGGATGGCATATTTCTAGATGATGTTTTGTATATTTGTATATTAGAAATTTGTATATTAATAAAAACTTTGTATATTTTTAAATTATACTAGGTAATAATCCTTTTGATTGTTAGCAAATGTTTCTATCGAATTATTACTTCCTTGATATGTTTTGTTCTTTTTAATCACTCTTCGATCAACCCTATCAGTAATAAATTCCAATGCTCTTGAACAAATCACAAATAAACAAAACACAGTTGATGTGGCCAAAGCCGAAAAACTCAAAGCAAGTACATGAAACACGATAATATATGTATCTACTCTTGTCTTTATCGTCGTAGTATGTCCTCTTTCCTTTTCAATTTGAAACATATCACCAGCATTTAAGCATTGAATCACCAGAGTAATATGTAAAACCAAACCAATTAATTCCATGACAAATGAAACAAACGAACAACGTAAAGATACAAGGGTGGGTATAGTACTGGAACAAAGAGGGAGTAAAGCAGCATTAATAACAAACATAACTAATGTGTAAACACTAGTAATGACACAAATAGATGGTCGGTTTTCAATATCTTCCAATGGTACACAAGCATATATAAGGATATATTGAACAAGTAAAAATGCAAAATATACTCGGAATAGGTTTCTAAATAGACGAGGGTTATAAATGGTTGATAATGTATCCACTATATTGTCATTTCCAAGGTTGATATGATGTCCCTCAGGAATTGGTGGATCAAAGAGAACATTGTGGACCATGTGTGAGGTCTGCTCGAGGCGCGACGGAATATTAGTACGTATTCAATTAATCTATATCTGAATTGTATGATACAATGTTTATTTATAGTATATGGAAGGTGATAATTGGTAGATAAAAAGAGTAGGATGCAAAAAGAATTTGTTTTGGAGCTGCGAATTCTTCATATAAAGAGGAAAAAGTTGCCTTTTCAACATAACAAAAATGCTTACATTTATAGATGCCTTAAGAATTGACCAAGACGGTTACCAGGGCTATTTGGGATTAGGTGGCATAAAAGGGTCTTCTCTATTTGTCAATTTATCATATACAGTTCTTTCCAAACTAGGAAATAACTTGGTAGATAATTCTACCCCTTCACTAACCCACACACCATAACTTCCCATCATATTAGCCATCAACATATCAGTAAATAATCTATCTCCAACAACTGCAATTTCATGAGGTTGCACTCCTAGTGTAGCAAAGTATGTTTGAATTTCACCAAAACAACCTGGTTTCTTTGTAGAATGACGAAGAACTGTGACTCCAGTGTCGTGTTCCAATTTTTCAGCTTGAGCATGTTTTATATCATCATTAGTTCCTGCTGAGTTACTAACTATGAGAAGATACTCTTTACCATAATGATTAAGTAATTTTGACCAAGTGTCCTAAAAGGTGTTAGTATGAAACTGCTTTTTTTTTATTTTAAATAAAGTAAAAGTTTCTACATACTTGATATGCTGGCCAAACTTTATCATCATGATCCTTGGCAAAACAGTTGTCTTTATCGAGAACTATTCCTTTGATCGTGGTGGAATCACCTTGGTTATGTATCACCAATGGTATAGGAATTTGATCAAACGATTTTATAGAAAGATGAGGAAGACAAAGTGTAGGGTTGTACAAGAGTCGACTAACGTTGAGTGTAGCACTAACGTTGAACATTGTGTATGTATGTGGATAACGTGGATTTGTACCACTCTGTACTTCTTTTAACCCGTTGAAAAAAAAATTGGTGAAAAAGTTATTTTGACATATTTCAACAATTAATCCAATTAATAATCAATTGCTAATGACAGATAAACCTACAAGCACCCCGTCAGAGAAGAAATCTCGAGTAGCACGAGGTGGACATCGTCAAAGGTCATCAAAAGGATACAAGAAACGTCCTAGTGATACAACCTCAACCAGTTCCACTTCGCAACATGATGATCAACAAGAGATTCCACCTGAAGAACAATGTATTATTTGTGCAGAGCAAATTCATTATGTTGCTCTTACACCTTGCAACCATACTACTTGTCATAAATGTACATTCAGACAACGTGCCCTTTATGATCGAACAATTTGTCTTATATGTCGTACTGAGAATCCTCATGTTATATTTAGTGAAAAATTAGATAAAGAATACAATGACTTTTCTGACAAAGAAGTTGTTATAAAGAATGACAAATATGGTGTTTGGTTTACTCAAACTTATATTGAAACAGATACATTGAACCTCCTTGCCAATACATGTTCAATTTGTAATGAAAAATGTGATAGTTTTAAAGCATTAGGCAATCATGCAAAGGAAATTCATGCAAAATATTTCTGTCATCTTTGTCAAAAATTCAAACATGCATTCATATCAGAACTTCCACTTTATACAGCAAGACAACTTCAACGACATCAATCTGAAGGTGACGGGGATGTCTCAGGATTTAAAGGACATCCTGAATGTAAACATTGTCACCATAAGAATAATAGATATTACTCAGAAGATGAATTGAATATACATATTAGAGACAAACATGAACGATGTCATATTTGCGATCAATTCAATAGAAAAACTGCTGATTATTATAGAAACTATGATGCATTATATAATCATTTTAAACAAGATCATTATGTTTGTCTTGTTCCTTCATGTATTGAAAAGAAATTTGTTGTGTTTAGGGATGATTTGGATTTGACAGCGCATATGTTGAAAGAACATGGTGGTGTTGTCGGAGGATCCTCTAATCGAGTTGTTATTGGGTCCAATTCTCATTTCTCCCAATTGTCGACGTTTGCTGATAGTTCTAGAAGAGCAGGAGTTACACCAGTTAATTGGAATGACGATGAACAACAAACACCAGAAATTAAACGTAAAAGATTTGAAGAACGAGCTAAACATTATCTTAATTATAATCAAACCAAATATGATGAATTTGTTAGTTTAAATTCTAGTTTTAAAAATAAGAAAATCACAGCAAATGAGCTTGTCACACTTTACAAACAAGATTTATTTACTGATCAATTAACTGATGAATTAAATTTGTTAGTTCGAGAATTTGCTGAGTTTTTCCCAACTTCATCTGATTTACGACGTGATTTAGAATCGATTTCTAAGGAGACATCGACCATAGAAACCAGTGAAAATGAAAACTTCCCAGTACTTGGAGGTAGAACTATTGGGTCCATGGGACTTTGGGTTGGATCAAGAAGAACACCAAGTCCAAAACCTGACAAATTCCCAACATTGGCTAAACCAATTAGAAAACCCCTTGTTACGCCACAACCTATAAAATATACAAATGTAATTAAATCTACAACCAATAAAAAGACGGTAACACCAGTTATGAATTCTGGTCCCCTAACATCAAACTATAAACCAACATATTTGGAAAATAATTCTACACCGTCGTTGCCATCAAGTAGATCTTCAACTCCGATACAAACTTCATCTTCACTTAAAACTCAACCTACAAAATTCCCAGCGTTAGAAAAGAAACAACGTAAAGTAGTAATCCCCACTGTTAAACAATATAATATCGCAAACCCTAGTTCCTGGTCGAAAAATGCTATTCAAACTCCAGTAGTTAGAAGTAAAACGCCAACAGAGGATTGGGGTGGGATTGAAATTATTGACAAACGGAAAGGTAAATTGAAAAAGAAAGGTGGGGTAGTTAGTGATTTACTTTAAGAACTTTATAGAAGTTAACAAAAAAAAACAACAAACTGACGGAACTAGTCATGGTCGGTATAATAACTTCTCTACCCGATTTAGTGTATAGAAAAATAAAATACCGGTTATACAGAAAACCCAACCGAATTTTTTTTTTAAAAAAAATATGACAGAAAACTTAGTAATGCCGAATTAAGCTGTGTCACCGAACTAATTCTCCACAGTTTAGTTACGTTAGAGAGCCCTGGTATTTACAGGGCAAGATTTACTTCACCAGGGCTAGAAAATTTTACATGGTTTCTGCATGACACTGTAAAATACTGTCTAACACCAGGCTACTTATAATTTCACACCCCATAAACAGCTTGGTTCTGTTTTAAGTTCAACCTGTTAATACATCCTATCATATATTGAATAAAAACCTTAATTCGCCAGATTCGGACAATTGCAAAACTCAAAATAACGCACCAACATTAAACAATTGAGCAGTTTTTCATTGGTCCTGCACAAGACTTTTTTTTTTTGCTACCGCATCGGAACAAACGGCTAGCACTTTTCTTTTCACGGAACAAGAATATAGATATTACACAAAACTATACATTGAAATAGCCCAGATAAACTTTATCCTCGAATTCTTAAAAACTTGTTAGAAGTAAACTCCAAAGAGAGCTTACTTATATAGTTGGATATTTCAAGCAATTGCCCAATTACAAATTCTATAACTATAACCCTGTGACACCAAACAATATATATGAAATTTAAAGTTAATAATTTTTGACTTTTTATTTTAGTTTTGTGGCTGTTTATCAAAATTTGTGACACAAAATAAATCATTCCGAAAAAATAAAATTTCTCAATAAGAATTTGGAATTTTCAACCCCAAGTTTAGGTTAAGTCATTACAAATGCAAAATAAAGAAACAAAGCCGACCCAATTATATTATTTTTTTCAGAAGCAACCCCCTTTGTAAGGATAAAGGATACATATAAATATATAAAATGTAGTCACCGCCATCGTATTAGATTTTTTGTAAACCCTGACTAGAAGGTTCTCCTTTTCTTTAAAGTTCCAAATATCTAATTTAATTTAGAAATATTTTTATTCAATATCGATTTTAGATTGCACAATCTAGCATAAACTCACATTGACAAACATTTATCATGAAATCAACTACAACATCGACTCTTCTCCACAAATTCAAGAGATTATATCATTTATATTACTATTCTAGTCCTATTCCAGTTCTCACCACTGGTGAAACTATAATCTTTAATTTAATAAATTTAACAATATTATTTGTCAGCATATATTATACAGTCTATTTCCTTCCTGCTGTACTTATGAGTACAATAGAAAAGTTATTTTACTACTCTACTGGTCAAGTTATTGTTGACAATTCATTTTTTCCGCTTACAATAGTTAATACACCAGAAATTTTGGGGTTTTCTAAGAATGTAACGGTGTAATGATGAAACCAATTTATATTTATGTTTAAGTGTATTTTATTTCAGTTCTTCTTTAATTTAGTTTTTAATAATATATCTAAGATTGTAATTGGCAATCACTGTGTACAATTTGTGTATAACATCTAAAACGATGTCATTTCAGGTCTAGTATAAGAAAGCAATAGTAATTTCTAAACAATGCAAATTATAACCAACAGACAATATACACACAACCAAGAAAAGGAAAATTGAGTTGTAATTCTACCAAGAAACTCCTCTTCCGTTTATAGTTATGTTTTCGTGATAGGTTTACTGTTTGGTAAAGTCCTGAGTTTAGAATCTCTCGTACCAGAATGAAGAACATTCCAGGTCTGGATCATTTCTTGGTCACGCATTTAGCATTCCAACTAGTGTAAAATTATTATTATTATTATTATTATTGTACCAAGGAAAAATCCCACATATTTCACTACATATTTCTGAATGCTGTTTATTTAGTTCACTACAAAATTATTTATGAGAATGATTGTATTTCAATAAAAATGACATTTTCTAGATCATTTTATCTTCTCTGTTTGCTAAACATTCAAGTATGTTTGTCTGAGATTCAGCTTGATATGCACAATATACCGAAGAAATTTGAGTTCATGGTCTACTTCCCCTTAATACTCTTGTTTTACTTGCATAGTCTTAATGAAAGAAGAATTAATGTAACATTATCAATGCTAAAAATAGACTGGTTCTAGAAGCAAAGAGAGTTTCCTATTTCAGAAGGAATGTCGGGGAACTTCTTGGCATTTCGGAAAATCCTATTTATAGGAAATATAGTTTATAGTGTTCGTTTATACTGGGTGGCACGTTAAATGCTTTGACGATTAATTTTTTTGTGTCAGTTTTAGAAATTACACGTATTTTTGATTTCGCAACCACTAAAACAGCACAAAACAAATATTATATTGTATTCGTTTTATTTAGTTATCAAGTAACAAATCATTTCTGATCAATAAACTTAAGTGTTGACCCTCGTGAATGGAAACTTAGAAGTCTAAGGAGAGAGAAATCCTACGAGCCACCAGCTCTGATGATTCGACAATATATCTATATCTATATATCTATGTATGACCATGGTATGCGTGTCCTACTAAGTGTCATATATTTGTAGTGAAACAAAACAGAGTATGGAGAATATATAAGCAACATACTACACGAGATAACAAATAATAGTCTTTTTATTTAACCCTTCCTACATAACCACTTGACCTACCTGAGATCACTTGCGCCTACAAATTGTAGAGTTCACTTAGTATTAATTTATTAAGAGGTTGAATCTTTTTCACGACAAACAGTAGTAATTGTAACCTTTTACTATATGGTGTAACCTCGATTATTCTGGATGAATATTGGATGCCTAAATCCGCCCACAAGAATATGGAAGTGAAAAGAACAAAAAACAGAAAATGCGCCACCTCTTAAAATATGCAGGAACTCCCCGACTATATGCCGTCTGCATGTTTGTTTTCTGTATCTTATTGACGATTATTAAACTAAAGATCTCACTTTATGAGCAAAACAATTTATTATTATTCAATAGAACATAGCAGATCAAAGTCATTTTAGATACTCATACCTTCAGCCAGAGTTCATATTTAACATTAAAAGATCAAGAGCTTGCACCCCTCCTTCCCACCTATTTTTAAAGTAAAACTTCATTAACTTAACCAACCCCTGAATAAGTACTATTTGTAATTGTTTCACGACACTATTCCCTTTGTGTAGCTAAGGGAAGTTAAAACTATACCAGCCTTGGTGAATTCTGGGGAGAAAACATTGGCCAAGAAGTACCTTTTGACGAGAACAGAGATGTTTTCCCCAAGATTACTAGCTATAAATACAGGAGATGTATTCCGTAAAAACTGATTTTTCTCTTACTTATAGTCCCCATATTAAAAACCTTATTTTCGCAGCAATTACAACCTTTACTTATTATAAAAAATGCGCTGTTTATTTTTGATTTATTTGTTTATTGTGCTGATTGCTGAAGCTGTAGTGGTACCAAGGGCTTTGATGCCAGATTTCGCCGCAGATCCTCCTGAAGATGGAAAATGTGATTTCAAACACCTTTTTGCTAAATGTCCAGCGA